>JAMXBD010000596.1:0-600000 GCA_024138025.1 Combretum micranthum
TGGCAAGTATTAGAAATTTATTTTAGTTCACTCAAGCATTGCTTAGAGGCCTCAAATGAAGTACATGGTGACTTAAGATACGCAGGCTAGTTTGATATAAATAGGTGTTATAGGGTCAAGGAGTTCATAATAAAGCATGCAATTTGGAATAAAATGATAATATATTTATAGAGTGGGAAAGTCAAGAGCGAAGACCTATAGTCAAGGGCCTCAAGGCCAATTTCTAGAATCGGGTGACTCCATATTGGATGAAGCTCAATATTTTGCTCTCTTTGGATGGTTCCTTCTTGTGTAGCTTTAATTCCTATGTTGATTGTTGGGGCATGGGCTTTGAGAATATAAATATCCCATTGTAGTATACTCAAGAGCACAACGAAAAGCTACATAAATCTTAAAAGAATCACATATCTTGTCTTTCCCTTACTTGTTTACCTTAATTTTAAGCCGTTTAGATTCGGTATCATTTCTCGATTCCTACATTTATTTAATTTTTATTTTTACCTTTTAATCAGTATTCAAAATCTAGATTGAATCCTAAAATAGCATTTCTTGTTAAATAACTACTTTATAATAACTATTCTTTATTATGTGACCAACAATATAAAAGCCAAATGTGTTGGGTTAATAAATTAACCATGTGGGCTTATATATTGATTCCATGATTTGAACATTATATATTATGAAAACATTTTGAGTCTCTCGAAATATTGTCCCTTGCAACGTTGAAGAAGAAGCATGTGCATGATTATCCGTGAGTGATCGGACAAGCCTTTCTTGCTAATGCATTCAGTCTAATTTTAATTAATTAATTTCTTTGGTCAAAGTTTTATTTATGGGTTTTGGTGAAAATGTTTATGTTAGATAAAGATTCCAATTGGATTAATCTAATTTAGTCTAACAACAAACCTGTTGATATTAACCATCGATAGTTAAATTTTGGGTAATTTAAATTCAAATTTTGATGATTACTTTGGATGTCTATTATTTTATAATATTTTATAATAAATTATTGAAATAATATGTTACCAAAGTAACCTCTTTTATAGATTTCATTTTTCTTTGGAATAAGAAGATGGTTGTGTGTATATGAGTCATGCGGGTATTAGCCGATCCAAAGAAAGGTTAATATTTGTCTGATTTAAAAACACACCCGTGGTGATAAATATGTGACAATTACTGGGTTTTCATGTGAATAATAAGTTGGTCCAAAAAAAGGCTTATTATTTGACAAAAGTTTCTTGTCAATATTTGATCGCTATACTAAGAATACCACTTACAAGTTAATATTCCTGCCCAAGACTAAATATCAATGTTGTGCTAGGTGTCTTGTGATGGGCTCTACCATTATTTGAATTTATTATTTGCATGATTTAGTGATTATGTGAGTTTTGTTTTGATTTATTTGTTTTGTTCTCTGTTCAGTTGCTTGTTCAGCTAGAAATATTTGAACCATATAAATTCAATTCCTATGCTTAATGGCACTAACTTCAAGGCATGGCAAGAGAACATACTGGTAGTTCTTGGAGTCATGTATCTAGACCTTACGTTAAGGGTTGATCGATCTCCTGCTAGTATGGATAAGAATACCTCTGATGAAAAGTGGGAGATGGAAAAGTAGGAACGATTAAATTGCATGAGTCTTATGATCTTGAAGCTTGCTATTCTAGAATCATTTCGGAGCAATATGTTTGATGCGATTGATACAGCTAAGGGTTTGTAAACCCCTGAAAATTTCATAATTCTTAGAAAATAATCTTAAGAGTCAAACACCGGAATCAAAACCCTGAAATATCGAACCAAGTTAAAATTTAATTCTAAATAAAATCAAAAACGAGATTTCTTAATTTGAGAAAAAGAGAACCCTAAAAAACAAAATAGAAAATCCAACTATCGGTTGAATCAGCATCCATACATCAATCAAATCACCTATCCGATTCCTAAGCAGACAAATCAAGACAATATATCCAAATAACGCTCGACAATGAAATGCTAAGATGTTAAATCCTTCGGTGAATTTTAGAATCGGAAATTTCAATTTTCACCAAAAGTCAAACTGAGTCAACTCATAACCCTAGATTCGGTTAAGCGATCCCAGAACTAAAAACTACTAAATAATCACAAATAAATAAGGTGAACCTTAGATATCGAGCTAAAAATATAAAACGGACAAAACTCCAAAATTATATGATTTTACGAATAACTCAACAAAACCGGAACCCTAAAAGTCAACAAAACTTATAACAAACCCTAGTGTTTAAGATCCGGCAATCCTGCGCTCTTAAATCCTAAACAACGAAATAAAATAATTATTGATAATAGTTCGTAATAATATAGGGAAGCTTAAAAATATCAGATTCGCAAATTTCTAATGTCCTTCCGATCCGAACGGGATCAGTTTTTAAAAATTGTGCCTGTACACGGATGGCAAAAATATTTCGTTAATACCAATAGACTCGTAAAAATATAAGGTTTTCAAAATATTAGTTTTAGAATTTTTCGTAGCTAAAAATTACAGATATCGTATTTATACGCGTATTTTTATTACTACCGGTACCTTAATTGTCTAGTCTACTATTCATAGTATTTTTCTATTATTCTTTACTATTCCTCTATCTCTACTTTTTCTTACTTTTCTTACACCTATATACTCACACTTTTCTTCTAAAATTAATTTTTTTTAATCAAATTTCCCCTCTTGCATGAAGTTGCCATCCACCCCATTCTCTCTCTTAATCCTCATTTATTTTCTTTTTCAATTAATTTAATTACATCTAATTTTACTCTAAAATTCTATAAATACCCCATTCCTCTTTTATTCTTTCACACAATTCATTCTACTACTAAAACTCTCTCAAATTCACTACACAAACACTCTCCACAAAATTTTCTCTACCAAAATTCTCTTTCACCATATACTCACAAAATTTCTCTCTACAATTACCATTTCTCAATAATCACATAACCATACATTCACTACCATCTTTAAACCACATAAACACTTTAGGTAAAGATTTTTCCAACCATGTATTCACTCATGTCATGTAACTTAGTTACATGACTATAGTGTTGTTTTGAAACTCATATGAGTAGTAAAAGCAACAACATGTTCATGTTTTGTTCTTGTACATGAACTTCCTATTTTATTATGTTATGTTGATCTTATTGTTGTTATAATGCTAATTCCTTATTCATATCTAACTAAATATATTTATGTATTTATATATAATCTTTAGAGCATATAAGCTCACTTGTTATTTATTTTAATTACATGTTTTGCAATTTATTTATTTCATGCTATTTCCTTAATACTAGTCTTAGACTTGTCCATATCAAGTCAAAACAACATTTTCTTTATTTTCTTTATTCTTTTGAGACTAGTCTTAGTCCCGGGATGCCTTGACGAAGCTAAGGCTCCTAATACTTAACCAGGATACCTTGATGAAGCTAAGGTTCCCAATACTTGATATTTTCTTTATTATTTTGCTTATTATTATTTGTTTCTAGTATTTTCTTATGTTCTTATTATATTACGTGCTCATAATATTTGCATCTACATAATGATATGGTCCCAACTAATTTAAAAAGTAGGATTTTACTTTATTAAAGGGACTTAAAACCAAATTTTTTATTATGTGATTTGTCACAAAATAATGAAGTTATTATCAATAACATAGAAATAAAGTAATACAAGTTTTCTCAAGTTTTTCTCAATTAACAAAGATAACTTTACCAAATAAACATAAGAAATGAATATTTTCTTTGTACATTATGGAAACCTAAGTTTTAGTAAAATAATATTCAAAGTTTTCATAAAAAGCTTAAGAATAAACTCTTTTCACTTTATAACAAAACTAAGAAACAAACTAGTTTTCAAAGTTAAGATGAATTCAACCCATAAAGTTATAAACCCAATTAGGAAAAATAATGATTTTTCAAATTTCTAAAAAAGGAACTCATTTTCAAAGAATATAAATAAGATAAGATTAAAAATAATGGATTTTATCAACAAAGAGAATTCTTTTCAAAGGAAATAAAAAAACAAGTTTTAGAAACAAAAACTTATATTCTAAATAATAAATATAAGAAGGCAAGACTATTTTCTAAAACCATTCTAAATACAAGTTTAGAAAAAGGGTTTCAACAACTTAATACATTTTGATAAATTTGATATTTTATCACTAGAAGTAAAATTTATAAAAGACTAAGGAAAATTTACTTGTTTTTTTTTTTTTGGAAAAAGAATGAAGAAAATAAAATAAGAATTTACTCATTTATAATAACCTATGAAAATATAAAGTTTCTTCAAAAGACTTGAAAAGAAATTATCAAAGTTAAAGTTTTAACAACTCAAAAATGAATTTTTTATGAAATAAATTGTTGAGACACTGCAATTAGAAATTTTGCATATAAAGTGAGTTTATCTATATACTCAAAGGATTTATCAATTATATATACATATATATATATATATCTATATTTTTACTAAAGGATTTTTGAATGAAGTTGAGTTAGAAAATGGATTTGTAAAAGTTAGAAATATTCATTTTAAATATGTATCCAACGTTTTCGGAACCCAAATGACCTTATATGACAAAGATAACCTTAGAAATGGATAGATCTTTTCGAATAGGTAGAAAACGGTATATTATACGCGAAATTCCGAGTTAAATGAGCAAGTTATGGCTATTTTAAATTGGAATTTCATTCTATACGAATTTGACGAACATAGTGAAATAGAATTAGAAAGTTTAAGTAGAATTTCTACGAAATACTCAGCTCGGGTATTTCTTTTGTCTAGGTGATGAAAGATACGAGATTACCCTCCCTGAGGATTACTACGACTAATAAGATCGCGAAATGGACGAGTGAGTTATTCCTTTTAATTTCGTTACCTTGCTTATACTTGTAAAGTAGTGGCATTAGTATACTAAGAAAAGATAAAAATGGATATGTATGGGAATTCAAGGATATATATATATATATATGTGATTCCTTATTTATGCGTGAAATAAGAATTAAGAATATCGCAATTTCAAACTGCATGTTTAAATGTTTTTATTTACTTACTTGTATGACTATTTATTATTTGATAAATTGATTGATCGCCCCCAAATAAACCTTAATAAGGTTTGGCTTAAGAAAAATAAAATGCTCACGCATAGCATCCATCGAGTCACATCTCTTTTGGAAGGCTGCTACTCCTACGCGTAGAGTTGGATTGGCTATGATCGTGCTGTGATACGGGCCATGTTTCTTTCTAGAGAATCTAAATCGCCCAGGGAATGCGACTTTAGGTTTGAAGCCGAGCCAACCAAACGCTGTGGGTAAGGACCTGGGGACTAGCAGTAGAAGATCGAGGATCTTCAATCCCGATTCCTTAACCTTCGATACGGAAGGGTAAATCCGTTCTATATATGGTTTCCGGATAACTATATATATTTGTGTAATCATGTGATTATTGCATTGTATGCTAGCATATGTGTGAAAATCTAAATAAACTTGTTTGAAAATATGGTGCGAATGAAAAGGAATATCTTACTAAGCTAGTTGTAGCTTATATCCCTATAGATTTTGCTAAAACATGTATTCCCGTAGCTTAAATTGAGGATCATGACGTTAAGGAAGTCATGGAGGGATGTTAAGCTTCTATGAAGGAAATGAAATCATAAAATGAAGTAATTTTGTAAGGTTCTTTATATGTAATAACTTATATGATTAGTGATGTATAATTATTTGAAGACAATAGAGGGATATGCCCCTAAGAATTGTAATTTAATATGTTCATGTTTTATGGTAAGTATTCTCTTTGCCTAGTTACTTATTTATTATCAATATAAACCGCGTTACTCCGATGTGTTTCCTTGATTGTGACGTACGCCTTGTACATGATATGGACGCTTTTGCGTGACCGAAGTAGTCATTCCTAGGCTTTAGTATTGTGTACGGCAGACTGCCATGTTTAGGGTACCCCTCGAGGCATGACAGGGTTTCCTAGAGGATCTCGAGAAGAGGTTTGCTAAAAATGAAAGGGTTGTAACTAGTGCACTTTTAGTAAACCTTATGTTAATGAGATAAAAAGTGAACGGAAACATAAGGGAGTACATTATGGAAATGTCTCACCTTGCTTCAAAACTTAAGGACTCAAATTACAACTATATGAGGAATTATTGGTGCATTGGTTTTGACATCTCTTCCAGCATAGTTCAGTCAGTTTAAAGTGAGCTATAATTGTCAAAAGGACTCTTGGTCCCTTAATGAGCTCATCTCATACTGTGTTCAAGAAGAGGAAAGGTTGAAACATGAGAAGGCTAAAAGTGCTCACTTAGCTAGTACATCTAAGGACAAAAGGATCAAGAAAAGAAAGAAAAGTAAGGAAGTTATAGGATCAGCACCACAAAAGAGACAGCATAAAGAACAAAAAAAGGAACGAATGGAGGATGCTTGTTTCTTTTGTAGAGCTAAAGGTCATAAGAAAAAGGAGTATACCAATTATCACGCATGGCATGCAAAAAAAGGTATGCTTTTTAATTTTGTTTATCCTAAGGTTAGTTTGACCTCAATACTTAGACACACATGGTGGATAGATTCTGCTGTGATGGCTTACATCGGTGTGTCTATACAGGGTTGCCTGAGTTGCCAAAAGCCTAATGATGATGAAAGATGCATCTACGTTGGAGATGACAATTCATTAGAGGTTGAGGCAATAGGAAAATTTAGTTTATTATTAAAAACTGGATTTTATTTGGATTTGAATGAGACTTTTGTTGTATCGTCATTTAGAAAGAATTTGGTTTCTAATTTTGTTTTAGACAAAATTGGATATTGTTGTTCATTTGGAAATAGCAAATTTAGTCCCTTTTGTGATTCAAAATTGGTTGGTACCGATTCTTTATCATATTATGATAATCTATATTTGCTTGATACAATTGCCTCTTTTAATGAATCCTTACATGTTAATACACGAAGCCTAAAGTGAAAATTAACCAATGAGAATTCAACTTCATTGTTGCATAAGAGATTAGGTTGCATCTTTAAAAGGAGAATGGAAAGACCTATGTCCGATGGTATTCTCAATCTCCTTGATTGTACTGATTTTGATATATGTGTTAATTGCATAAAGGGGAAACAAACAAATGTTAGAAGATATGGTCCCAATAAGGCTTCAGGCATCTTATAATTATACATACAGACATGTGTAGACCATTCCCTACAACGTTTATAGACGATTTTTCAAGATATGGCTACCTATATCTCATTCATGAGAAATCTTAGCAAAAGGATTGAAAGCATTAGATCTGACCATGGTGGTGAATACTATGGTAGATACAATCAATTAGATGAACAACATTCTAGACCATTTGCAAAATTCCTAGAGGAATATTGTATCATCCCACAATACACCATGCCAGTTCACCTAGCATAAATGGTGTCGTTGAAAGATAAAATAGGACGCTTAAGGACATGGTGAGGAGCATGATTAGTCATTTTACCTTGCCAGAATCACTCCAAGGAGAAACTTTAAAGATCGCAACATACTTACTCAATAGAGTTTCAACTAAAGCAACTAACCAGACCCCTTATGAGCTTTGGATAGGCAAGAAACCTAGTTTGAAGCACTTACATATTTGGAGATATCAAGCTGAAGCAAGGCCTTATGGGCCTAATGAAAAGAAATTGGATTCATGAACTATTAGTTGCTATTTTATTAGATATTCTAAAAGGTCCAGGGGTTACAAGTTTTATGATCCCACAACTAAGTCAATTTTCGAGATAATAAATGCATGGTTCTTTGAGGCTATTGAGTTTACAGGGGAGAAAGATTTAAGGACTTTGTCTTTGAAGAGGAATATGTTGATATTCCTCCAGTTGCCATTGATAGTGATCAGGATCAGGCCACCATAGCTGACATTGTTCAAGAAGCAACTCCAGATTTGGACACTGTCAATGAACCTCCTATTCAAGTTCCATAAATTATTTTAGAACAACAAACTCTACAACCCCAAGAACTAGTGCCATTAAGGAGATCCACTAGAGAGAAGAGAAGTACAATTCCGAACGATTATATTATATTTCTCCAAGAACATGAAGTTGAGATTAGAATGGTGGAAGATGATCTAATTAACTTCCATCAAGCCATGGAAAGTTCTAGCTCTCAAAAGTGGATTAATGCCATGAAGGAAGAGATAAAGTCCATGAAGGACAACGATGTATGGGGACTTGTTCCTTTGCCAAAAGGTGCAGAACCGTTGGTTGCAAATGGACATTTAAGACCAAAGGGGATTCAAAAGGAAACATAGAAAGGTATAAGACACGTCTTATTGCTAAAGACTTTACACAGAAAGACTTTTTCAAGATAATAATGACACTTTTAGCTCACTTTGGCCTTAAGTTACATCAGATGGATGTAAAGACTACATTTCTCAATGGTAAAATTGATGAGACAATATATATGGAGCAACCATAAAACTTTGTTTTGAGAGATTCAAAGCAAATGGTATGCAAATTAAAGAAATCCATCTATGGACTCAAGCAAGCATCTTATCAATGGTATTACACATTTCATTAAGTAGTTATCTCGTTTGGTTTTAAGATAAATGTTGTTGATGATTGTGTATCTCACAAGTTCACTAGGAGTAAGTATTTTTCTAGTTTTGTACGTTGATGACATATTACTTGCCACTAATGACATAGATTTATTGCACGAAACCAAGAAATTTCTATCAAACAAATTTGAAATGAAAGATCTTGGTGATGCTTCTTTTGTATTAGGGATATAGATACATTGGGATTGTTCTCGAGGTTTTCTTGGTTTATCACAAAAGAGCTATATCGAAAAGGTATTTAAGAGATTTCGCATTCAAGATTTAAACCAGGTGGCACCTTTGTCACTAAAGGAGAAAAGTTTAGTCTTGATCAATGCCTTAATAGTAATTTTGAAATTAAGGAAATGCAAAAGATCTCCTATGCTTCAACTATTGGGAGTCTTATGTATGCTCAAGTTTATATGTGTTCGGATATTGTGTACATTGTTGGAATACTAGGGAGATATTTAACCTAAGAATGGACCATTGGAAAGTAGCTAAAGGGGTCATGCAGTATTTATAGAGAATGAAAAATTAGATGCTCACATATAGGAAATCAAATTAGTTGGAGATAATCGGTTATTCTGATTCTGATTCTGATTTTATGGGATGCCAAGATAGTCGTAGATCCACTTTAGGCTAAATCTACTTGCTTGCCAAAGGAGCCATTTCTTGGAAGAGTGTTAAGGAAACACTCATAGATTCTTCCACCATGGTAACTAAGTTTATAGTATGTTATGAGGCATCCAATCATGGAATATCACTACGACACTTTGTCACTGGGCTACGCATTATGGATAATATTGAAAGACCACTAAGTTATTCTGTGATAATAAATCAACCGTGCTATGTTCTAATAACAATAGGAGCTTGGCAAAGTCAAAGCATGTATACATCATGTTCTTAGTTGTGAAAGAAAGAGTCTAGAGTGGACAATTATCTATAAAGCACATTGGAACAAATACTATGATTGTGGATCCGCTTGCTAAGAGATTACCAACCAAGGTCTTTCATGAGCATGTTGCTCATATGGGTGTTATAGATCTTCAAGATATATAGTTTTAGTAGGAGTTTTTTTGTTTGGTTCTTGTCAATGTAGACACATTATATTGTCATTTTGGATACAATTTCTATTAAATTTAAGGTTGAGATTGTTTTCGGTTATAAAGTATTTCAGTTATTTCATCTTTGAACTTATTTAAATTGATCTCACTAAGGCATCAGGTTAAACTAGTTGGAAATAGGCATGCTTAGATCAAATTGCATGTAATTTCCATGCTACATATTCATGCTTGATCCATGTCATCTAGTTATATTAATATATGTGATCATTGATGGGATTAGCTACGATAAGTGTGAAAGGCTGCTTTGGTCCCTTTGGTCCCTTGTTAATATCTCTGATGGACAAGATTTTTTGGAGATGAATATACATCAATGATAGCAAACTTTTTTTTTCTTTTTTGACGAGTACTCATAAGGTCTTACTAATACACGATTATAGGATGACACATATAGCCCAAGTGGGTGATTGTTGGGTTAATAAATTAACCATGTAGGCTTATTTGTTGATTATTGTATATTACGGGCTATCATATTAAGTAAAACTCGATTAAGTGAGCTAATAAGGTCATGGACTTTAATACATTTAACTAAAGTGTGGGTCTATATATTTAGAGACCAAAATATTATTTTTAATTTTGTAATCGACCAAATTAGAAATAGTGAAAGTTAACCTTAGGTTGACTCATATATATATGTGTGTGTGTGTGTGTGGTTATGGTTCCCTAGAGAGCGTTAGGTTTTTTTTTTTTTCCTTTGACATCCTATCATCAAAAAGTGAAAATAACCTAAGGCATCTCTTGGAAGGCCAAAAGCCAAAGTAAGCACAAAATCTCAACCATGCTATTCCAATGAATTCAAGTACGCTTCCATTTCAAGTTTATTCTTTATAGTTTGACATGATAGATCTGGATTCATATTTTAGATTTATTCTAAAGTTTCTACAAAATGAATCAACAATAATTCTATTATTCTTTTTTGAAGCAGTATACTTTTTTTTCTTCTTTTTCCTAAGCTGTCTAAGAAAACCTTAAAGTAGGAATATAATCAAGTCCACTATGAATGTGGTATTTATCATAAGAAGATAGGAACAATTTATATTCGAAAGCATTGTATTTATAGGAAGTGTACATGTTAAACTGGCCAAATGATATATAGATAATGTGTAGATTTATACACGATTTTATATGTTAATTCCCTAGTAGTCACCTCTATTATATGGAAATGGTGTGGCTATTATGGTAGGATGGATATTTTCCATCCTATCCTAACTAAATAGTTGCTATGTGTTTATCAAGTGATAATAACTATTTATTTTATTTTATGAATGTTTTTTATTTTTTTTTAATTTACTTAACACGTGATAAGTCTTTATTTGTTATGATAAGATAGAGACATCATTCTCAAGATAATAAAATATCTGTTATGGATGGAAATTTGCTATACTAAGCATGTTGTCCCTATTCTATCCCGATAAATAAATAGTTTCCACATATTTATAAAATGTTATTGAGTGTTTAGTTTATTTTATGGATGTTTTTATTTTGTAAATTTATTTAACATATGACAAGTCTTTATTTGCTAGAAAAGGATGGAGACTCCTTTCTTAAGACAACAAATTTTATCCATTGTGGATGGGAATTTGCTATTCTCGGAATGCTGTCTCCGAATAAATACTGTTACGTGTTTATAAAGTGATAATAATTGTTTGTTATTTTAGTGAATTTTTATTTTATAAATTTATTTAACACATGACAAGTCCTTATTTGCCGAGATACGATGTGGACACCATTCCCGAAATAGGGCTTCATATGAATCTCCTAGGCAAGATTTCAATGAAATGCCAATGAAAGAAAAAAAAAGCCTAAAGCCTAATCAAAGACTTTGCTTGATTCAAATGAATTCCTACTTTACATGGAGGATTGGAGTAATAAATACATCTTTTACAAAACCTCAGCATGCCTATCCATATTATTTTATTTATTTTCTTTACGTCAAATTATTTTAAGTAAACAAAAATCCCCTTTTTCTCAGTTCTCATTTTGTGTTGCGTTTTAACTGAAATTTACATTGATTCCAATATAGTAATTAACTAATTACAAGCTAGTATTTTAACATAAAAATTATATGTTAAGTGACTAGCAATGTTGTGGCCCTGCCCTATATGGAGTAAAAATAATAATTCTTTTATTTTCATAGTTGGAAGTTGATTGTTATACTTCTTTTAGGTTGTGAAAGAAAATAATGGAAGTAGGGGATATAATGAAACCTACTAAACATGGTATTATTCAAGACAACATAAGAATATAATTGATATTGGAAGTTTTTACAGTTCCATTAATAGGATAATTCAATCAATTATTTAACTGTAAAAGTAAATATAATATAAGGAATATTAACTATTTTAGTAGTTTTGGTTATAGTTGATATGATATAAGCTATTGTATAATTAACGAGACTGATCTCATTAAAATTAATGACGAAACCATAGAATTTTCCAATGAAAATATATTTCTAAGATGTCTAATGTAGTAGACAAGCCTAGTCGGTAGGGACACATCAATTATAATAACTGCATTAAGACCTCTTCCTTTTACGCCAACAAGTCATTCATGAAGACAAGTAAAGGAAAAATAAAGTTTATATAAAAAAAAGTAAGAGTTGGAGAAGAGTGGGTGCTTATGGTCTCAACTGCACTTGCCTAACTTTTACATCAACACCCTCATATTCATTTATATCTCCTTCCTCCATAATTGCATTACATTTTCTCAAAATATTACACACACGCAGAATGGCAGCAGCAAAGGCGGATGACTTCGCACCACATCCGGTGAAGCTTCCCGGCGTTGATTATTGCCTCACTAGTGCCCCTCGATGGCGTTAGCACATATCACTTTTACATACGTTTCATGATATATCTAGTTGTATATATACATGAACATGTTACGTGCATGCATTGTTATGTGATAAATAGAATCGTCATAGTATATCTATAAGTTTAAATTTTTAGAAACTAAACGACTGGGTCATCAACTTTAACATGGTATCGGATAAGTACATAGGTAACCTGATGAATGAACGTGTCTTGTTTCAATTTTTGAGAAACAATTCTAGCATCTATTATATCAATTTCATAATCTTTCATTCCTAATACCTGAATAGATTAAGATGAGTAGGAATTCGAACTTATAACTTTTTGCTACCGTACTTTTATTTTTTTTTCAGTAATCTGGTTAAACTATAGCTAGACGATTGAATTAAAAAAAAAAAAAAAAAAGGTAATGATTAAACTGAAAAAGAAGTTTGAATTGAATGCAGCTGAAGCTGTGCTCCTTGGATTTCAGCATTACATAGTAATGCTTGGGACTATTGTCATCATCGCAACTATACTTGTTCCTCTGCTCGGAGGTGGCAACGTAAGCATTTATGTAATCCATTTTTGTTTAAGATTGTAAATCGAGATTTTGATTGAATCACATCTTATGGTTACTGTTGAAAAGGTTGAATTTTCGTTAACATATCTATTACTGAATACAACTTTGGGTTTCATATGTCGTGATGATCTTTTTGGTGAATTTTATTTGGATGTTCACAGATTGAGAAGGCTGAAATGATTAATACACTGCTCTTCGTTGCGGCCATAAACACGTTGATTCAAAGTTTGTTTGGAACTTGTCTTCCGGTTACAATTGGACCCTCTTTCGCCTATATTATACCCGTAATATCCATTGCTCTGTCTGGACGATACAACACATACTATGATCCCCGTCAGGTTGGTCCATGAATCCTTTCATTTCTTTTCCTAAAGTGATAATTATAAGACAAGATGAAAAAACATGTAATTATTTTTGGCGTTTGGCATCTATAGAGGTTTAAGGAATCCATGAGAGGCGTACAAGGTGCACTCATTATTGCAGCATTGTCCCAAATGGTGCATGGATTTCTTGGTATCTGGAGAATCTTCACAAGGTATACCGATTTCCATCAAAAGATGCTACTAATGTCTGAAAAAGAAGTACTTCTCAAGTGATATGCCATCAGGAGTGTTTAGTATCAATTTTAGTTTGAATCCTACTTTGTATGTTATCTTGCAGATATCTCAGTCCACTTGCTGCTGTTCCTCTTGTGACTCTTACGGGCCTAGGATTGTTTGCCCGTGGTTTCCCACAGGTAACAATCCATTAATCTGCAACCTGTAAGATTATTTTGAGGCACGTACCATGATTGGTTGTCTTTCTGATAAAATGCAGTCCTATAAACTTTTTCTGGAGATTGAATTAATTCTAAGATGTTATAAATCCTAGGTCTTTGAGCTTTTTTGTCCCAAGGAGAGGTGGATCACTTGTTGATTCAATGTTTAGAGTCAACACATAGCACTTACAACAGGATTTGCAATTTCTGCCATCTTTTGTTGACTTTGTTGTTATGTTGTGTATGTAATCCGTATTAACAATCATTTGGTGATTTGGTTGGACAATTTTTCCAGCTGGCAAGATGTGTTGAAATTGGTCTTCCAGCATTGATCATTCTGGTTCTTTTATCCCAGGTTTGTTCTGTATCCAACAATTATTCCTGCCATTACTTTACAACTAGGATCAAGTTTTATGAAGTAGGATCCTGTTTTAGATAAAGAGCATTTTCCCTTTTGAGTTACTGTGGGTGAAATTCTGAGAAAAAATAATTTTTCTACATCAACTAGCTATGGATCTAAAACGACATGTCCTGAGGTTAAATTCCTATTGTGGTTGCAGTAGGAAATCAGAGTCTAATCAAAGGGGATTAATCATTAATGTGGTAATGAATTGGAAAATTAGCATTTGGCTTGTGTGATTGTATGAAACATAGCTAAGAACCGAATAGAGTGATTCTTGAAGATGGAATTTTTGACCTCTTTATGCTTGCATTATTGTGCAGTATGTTCCACACATGATGCAGTCTCGAAGAGCCATAGTTGAACGCTATGCAGTATTATATGCAGTGGCCATTGCCTGGGCATTTGCGGCCATCCTGACTGCAGCTGGTGCTTATGATGGAAGATCTCCAAATACTCAATTCAGTTGCCGTACCGATCGATCAGGGCTCATAAGTGCTGCAGAGTGGTGAGCACAAATCTTGTCTCAAGACTACATCCCCCGCTACGATTTGCATATGCGTTTCTATCATAATTCCAGTCAAAATTTCTTCTTAGTTGTAGAGGCCTAACTCTATTGTACTGAGCATTTCCTTGAACTTCATACTGAAATTTCCCTTCCCCATGTTTAGCTTCAGTACCATCCGATTTATAGGTCTAAGCATGTAGATCAGTGTAGGCTTTATGTAGTTACTTTCGGCACTGTCTAGGTTCTATCTCAACTCACTTATCTTGCATTATACGCCTACCTGTACGACAAAGTTCATCTGCATTTAGGAAAATGCCTAGTTCGCATCTTTATTGGTTCCAAGCATTTAAAGAACCCTTGTGGTATCCTTGCAATCTCCAATCATATCTGTTGAATTATGGTATGCAGGATTAGGGTGCCGTATCCGTTTCAGTGGGGATCTCCCACTTTCGATGCTGGTGATGCCTTTGCTGTCATAGCTGCTTCCCTGGTAGCTGCTGTAGAGGTTTGATCCCACCCTATTATCTCAACCTCATTTGTGCCAATAATTTTCAGAATACTCTTCTAATCATGGTATATTGCTTGAGTTGAGATATCAGAGCACCTTGAAGTGGCATACAAGTTTTGTAGCAGGGGACTTGAAAATTGAAAGGCAATCACTTCAATGTCCTTACCTTACTTGTTTTCCTTGTGCAGTCAACAGGCGTTTTCATTGCTGCATCAAGATATGCGAGTGCTACACCTGTTCCGCCATCCGTAATGAGCCGTGGAATAGGATGGCTGGTAGGAGATACCTTCTTTTGACAAAAGGCATCATTCTGAAGTCGTGCATTTGATTTTGGTCTAAACCACATTTGATCGATTTGTGCAAATTGCAGGGTGTTGCTACCTTGGTTGATGGTATGTTTGGGACGGGAAGTGGCTCAACCGCCTCAGTGTAATGCGCTGTCCTTTAGAATTGTCTCTTATTGCTGAAAAATGAGGAATTTCAAAAGATTTTATTGTTAGATTGTTTTTCTTTCTTTCTTCCTACGTAAATCTCATGCTAGAAATAAATTCTAGATCCATAATCAGCCAAGCTAAAAGCTTAAACTTGTAATTCTGTCGGCTGTAGGGTTAAATTTAACACAGTATCAGAACCCTTTACAGTATTTAGAACCACTTTTTTCCCAGTTGGGCTTGTGTTTATAGACTAAGAGTTATCACGTGGAAATTATTAAATTGGAAGTTGAAAAATGACACCGAGGACTTTATCTCTATGAGTCAAGATTCTGTTTTGCTACTCTTATAGCCAGTTGAGTTTTATCAGTATTTGTCAGCTGTTCGATTTCATTCAAATTGGTGATTTCACCTTGCTCTAACATGCTTTCAGTGAAAACGCTGGTCTTTTGGGGTTGACAAGAGTTGGCAGTCGTAGAGTTATCCAAGCATCAGCAGGCTTCATGCTTTTCTTCTCTGTATTAGGTACAATTCATTTATAATTCAAGATGTCGTTTGATTCCTTAGTGCAATCATGTTCTCTTGTTTGTTAATCATGTTGTATTTTTGACAGGAAAATTCGGTGCTGTTCTTGCTTCCATCCCGCTGCCTATAGTTGCAGCCTTGTATTGCGTTCTCTTTTCATATGTAGGTATGTTTCACAATGTCCTATTGTACACCCAACAATATCATTTTATTGTTTCCTCCTTCCATTGTATTGAGAGCACAACTCATTCTTGGAGAACAGAGAGATTGTCAGAAAATCCCTCAAATGCAAAAAGCTAATCCCTACTAGCTTTTACATTAGTTTCAGCATTTTAGATAGTTTCATGACGATTCCCACTACTCTGGATGCCGATGCGTTCTTGTGTCATATTAATAATTTGGAACATTACAAAGCACCATATATTTAGCATTTCGAGTCAAATATTGCCTAAGCAACTAACCCCGAGCTGAACATGTTCGAAAATTTTCAGAGCATAACTGCAAAATCGTCATGATCTACTGCACATTAGCTTGCAATAGGAGAAATAGTTGACACTTTCTATAGTTTGTGTGACTGACATTCCTTTTTGTAAACATGCTTTGCTGATCTGCAGCTGCAGCCGGGCTTAGTTTACTCCAATTTTGCAATCTGAACAGCTTCCGTTCCAAGTTCATCATCGGATTCTCTCTATTCATGGGACTTTCCGTGCCACAATACTTTAATGAATACCTTTCCAGATCTGGACGCGGTCCTGTCCACACCGGCTCAACCTCGGTATGCACTATTTCATTCTGAGCCATGTCTAATGCTATTTATGCACATATAGTGTCCCTAAAGTTATAACCTGAGCAAGTCTCTAACACAGTACCTTTAATAATCCCAGTTCAACAACATTATCCTTGTGATCTTCTCATCCGCCGCGGTGGTTGCTGTTATGATTGCTTTCTTCTTGGATTGCACTCACAGCCGTGGACATAGTGCAGTCCGAAGAGACAGCGGACGGCACTGGTGGGCGAAATTCAGGATTTTCAGTGCAGACATAAGGACCGAAGAGTTCTATTCCTTACCTTACAATCTCAATAGGTTTTTCCCTTCATTGTAATGGCAAGGGCCTAGAATTATTGCAATTTATTAAGATTTTATGTAATAAAAATTATATGATTGAAGTGGTGTTAAAATTCTTTTCTTTTGCTTTACTCTTGAGAAGCATACTATAGGATAAAAAATATTTGAGCATAAACAGAGAGTTGGACTAAGTATATATATATATGTAAGCTTTGTCTTGTATTCTTAAGAAAGCAATATAGCGTCTGAGATTCCTAGTAACAATGTCTTAACATGCCAGATCTAAAAGCACTTGGCATATTTAGCATATGACAATAGAATGATATTGGTATTCTAGCTTTATTATCAGAATATCTGTTTCTTTGTTGGTTTTAAAAAAATTTATCAAAAAATATCTATTTAATGTAATACATAATAGATAAGGAATTCTCATTCTTTCTTTTTAAGTGGAGGAATATTTATTTATGATAAAAAAACATAGTTTGTTCCGAAATACCTTTAAATATAAAATAACAAATTGCTATTTCTTTTCAATCTTATTTCATTTCAGTAAGCCAAACGTATCAAAAACAATGTATGAAGAATCTATGAACTTAGTGAGCTTGATGTTGTATTTAGTTAAATTATATGTCCATTTTACACATAAGTATATAGTAAAACATATTGCTACATAAAACTAGTAAAATCATAGTAACATTCTCATTTCCTAAATCTTTCGAAAAAGTCTCAAAATTAAGTTATGGGTCTATTACAAATTTTTTAGTGTAATTATACTATTTTGAAAAATCTTGATATTGCATATTAATGATCATTTTCACTAAATGTTTCTCTGCTAGTAATATAGTTAAATGGTGATCGTTTTTCATTAGGTAATTTCAATTGGATTAAACTGATACGAGTAAAGCAGTGAAAAAGTTTTAAAAATTAAAATAAATAAAAAATTAATACTAGTGTAATTGTTAGGAGGCCAAAATCCAAGAATGGCTTGGTCAATCCAACTCCAATGAAAAGTAAACAAAATGTGTGTTGAAAAAAAGTGATTCTTAATTCTTACCCATAAAAATGCACATACTTAGCCCGATACCAGCAAAGTCATAGGCGTTCCTTTTCCTCATAAAGTAAAATCACTCTGTCCTAGTTGACAAAAGCAGCACTCTCATGTGGATGGCATTTGGTATCAATATGAATTCTATAAGCTTCTAGACCATTCTTTCTTTAATACATCTTCATCTAGCAATTCACCTAAAATCCCCACTTCTTTACTTAAACAAAACGTGGTAAAACTACAATTACATCACATTGTAACAAAATTACAAATAAAAAATTGAAAAAATTATACTCGCTAACTTATTAAATGCCAATAAAGTCATAAACTATATATAGATTTGTCATTATAATGAGAAGAAAGAATCAAATTTGTATTTCTCACTTAAAAACTAAGAAATAAATTGTTAGACCATAAGTCATTGGCAATCATAAACCATTCTATATGTAACAAGTGTTCAATTCAGTATAATATAAAATTATCATATTTTTATTTTCTAGAAATAATGTTAAAAATGATATATATTTTCGTAAAAAGTTTAATCATATACTTGAAGTTTAATTTTGATCAATGTGACACCTAAAGTAAATTTTTGGATCTATTTTTCCAACCTAAAATTTGGTTTTAACAATTTTGATACATAAAACAAGTTTTCACATGTATTTTTCCTATTTGAAGGAAGTTCAAACCAAATTTAAGTATCTGATTGAATTTTTTACGAAAGATTAGGTAATATTTTGGACATTATCCCCTTTTTTTTTTCTAAGAAAATATTTCATTGATTTTTTTTTTTTTTTACCCCATACAAAGTAAAGTTCTCGCATTGCCTTAACAGACAACACAGGTGCAAACCAAAAGCCACCATAACTTTTCTCCACTCTCTCTCTCTCTCTCCTCTCTCTACACTTGGACAGCTCCCCCCATTTCTGAACATTACACTCAGGCAGTCCGCAGAGAGAGAGAGAGAGAGAGAGAGAGGGCCACAGGACACACAAAGAGACAAAAAAAGAGAAACTCCCCAAACAGAAAAGAGAGAGACAACCAACAGACCGCCAAAAAAACTAGAAAGAAAAAAAGACATACCCATAAACACAAAACATAAAAGCTTTATGTTGTACCCAGCCATTTAACCAAAGCACCCAGGAAAGAAAGGAAAAAAAAAAAAAAGAAAGAAAAATTAAACACCGCTATGAGCATCACCATCACTACCACCGCCACGGGCGGCGCAACCCCACTTGCCACTCTCTCACCATCCCAGCCCCAATGCCACTGCCACTACCACCACCTTCACCACCGCCGTCATTGACCAACCACCACTACTCACTGCATCTCCATCACTACCAACAACAACAACCACCACTCAATGCCATTATCCCCCGACAACCTCTACTGCATTGAGGATGCCAGCGACGCTGTCTCCTCAGATCCCGACCCGTGGATCTCCTCCAACCCTCCGAGCAGCAGCAACAACAATAGTAGCAACCAGGCACTCCCACTTTCTCATTCTCTCTCCTCTTCATTCGACGAAATGACCATCCTATCCCTCATCGACTCCGAGCGCCACCACATGCCACTCCCCGATTACCTCGAACGCTGCCGCGACCGTACCGTTGACGTCACCGCTCGACTTGACTCCATCAACTGGATCCTCAGGGTAATGGACTATCCTACAATCTAACACGTGTCTTCATCTCATTTGTTCAAACTAAATATCAAAAGTTTTTGACACAAGAAACATCCTGAAAATAATTCATGCAGGTGCATGCCCATTACAATTTCTCCCCTTTGACAGCGTTACTCTCCGTCAACTACTTGGACCGTATTCTCTCCTCCGTCTCCTTCCCTGTAAGCTCAAAAGTTTTCACCTTGCACCTCTTCTTATTTTCCCGTTAAAAAATTTAATCTGTCATCGAAAATTTCACCCTTTTTTTAAATAAAAATTTCTGGGTTTTAAGATTTATTTTGTAAAATTAAATTATATTGTCTTAATTTTTTTTAATCTCTTTTGGGCAGAATGTGGATAATGGATGGCCGTTTCAGCTACTATCAGTGACGTGTCTATCATTAGCAGCCAAAATGGAAGAACCATACGTACCGCTTTTACTGGACCTACAACTATTCGACCCGAAATTCGTATTCGAACCGAAACGGTACAGAGGATGGAGTTATGGGTCATGGCTAACCTTGATTGGAGACTCCGTTCCATCACCCCTTTCCATTTTCACCATTTCTTTATCTCCAAGTTATCGTCTTCTTTACCATCATCATCATCGCATTCGGGTTCGGACTCGGATTCTTTCTTCCGGATCCTATCCGGTTCATCGGATCTTATCATTAGCAGTACCCGGGGTAATTTAACCCGAACCCGTTAACAATTTTTTGCAATTTGAGTTTATAATTGTTTGAAAATTATGTTTTGATAATTTATGTTTATTTTTTTTGTGAATTGACTAGCTTGCCCTTGTGTTTGGTTAAGTGATAGATTTCTTGGGGTTCTCGCCGTCTACAATCGCGGCCGCCGCGGTGCTCTGTGCCGCCGGTGAGTGTGACGAATCGAAGCTGGTTTTCAACGACAGATTGAACAAAGTAGGTCCCTTTCTCCGATTTTATTTCAATTATATCAATTTTTCTTTTTTTTATTATACAAAAAATTTTGGTGTTATATATGCAATAATAACAGAATTGCTTCGTACCCTCTTGAATGTCTGGCTCTAATATATAAATTATACGTTATAATCAGACATTTTAGACTTACAAAATTGTAAAATTAAAATTAGTATAAAAGATTTTTTTTTAATTTGTTATTATATATTAAATAATATATTAATTATCGTTATTTTTTTCATTTTTCAATTTTTTGGTTGGGACATACGAGGAGACACATGGAAAGTGGTATAGAAAATCTTTTTGATGTAATGTGATTTAGATGGTGTTGTGATGTGTTCATGTTGTGTCCTTTTGTTTTTATTTTGAATGCTTTTTTAACTTTTTTTTTAATTTAATTTTCCTGTTATTATAATTCAGGAAATGGTGAAAAGCTGTCGCCAACTAATGGATGAGTATTTGGTCGACGCTTGTCCGCCGGCTCGGCTCAAAGCCGAGGAGTCCCAGCCGACTAGCCCTGTTGGAGTGCTCGATGCAGCTGCTTGCAGGAGCTGCGACCAGACCCGAGGCTCCCGGCTCAAGCAACCAAGCCGAGTTGCTTCCAAATAAACGGCCACGATTCTCTGGCCCGGATGTACAGGAAACTTAGAGGACACCCGCAATCTCCACCGTCCCTTCCCTTCTCTCTCTCTTCCTCCCCCCCTCTCTCTCATATTTAATTTTTGTTAAGAGTGAGAAGGGAAAGGTTGATCAAATTTTTTTGGTCGGGTTGAAATTAAATTAAATTTAAGTATTTCCTTATTTTATAATTTGCGTTTTTTAGCATTATATAGACTTAGAGAGAGAGACTGAGAAATTGAGATAGAGAGAGAAATTATCAATTTTGTTATTATTACAATCATATCATTGATCTTATTAAAATATTATATAGATTAGTCAATGTACTTTAAAAGTCTTTTTTTTTTTTTTTATTAAATTTTATTTTACTAAATTGAGCCCTTTTATTTCTGCCAATTTTATTATTATTATTATTTTCCATCTTTGGTCAATGTGTGAAATTGGTGTGCACTTGGTGGAAAAAGAACTGAGTACTATATAATGACACAATTATTATCATACTAATTGCACTTTTTTCCTGCAAATCCAACTAAGCCAGCTGTATTTGGTGGGTTGACCGCTTTAGCCCTTTTAAATTATCGTACTTCCTAGATTAATTACCTTAGTTAAGATTCACGTTTGAGGTCAAAGTTGTAATATGGGTCTGAAAAAAGCTACGTGTCCGACAATATGGGTTCCACAGGGCCCTATGTGTACGAGCATGTTCTGAGATCCGTAGTTGTCTCCCAACTATGATAATGATTTGATGGCCTAAGTCAAAGATTATGGGGGAAAAAGGGAGAAAAAATCTATTTTTTGTATTTTTTTAAAAGATTAGCTCATTATTTTAACATTGTTATTTCAATTTTTTTAATTATTTAAGAAAGTAAAAAAATAAAACGAATTGGAACTTTATCTTTTTAAATAGCAATATAATATCACGTTTGATAGGCACGAATAATTTGTAATGGAATAGATTGAAACGAAATAACGATTTTGTTTTCTCGAAGGTGGAATCGACGATTTAGACTTTTCGAAGATGATATCGGATTTTTCTTGAAATCGAAGATTCTGGCTTCTTAAAAATGCTTCTAAACAATAGGGGTTGTGTTGGTTTGTGTATTTTAATCTTTTGTGTTTTTTTTTTTAGGCATATATTGTGTTTGTTTGATGATATAAGTTTATTGATAACTAATAGAGAAAAAGATCAAAATATCCCACCAAGTCTTAATAATATTATTATAAGGTTAATATTATAAATGTTACTTGAATAGTAAGAAAATATAAGTAGATAATTATCATTTGAAATTGATAAATTTAATATCTAAACGGATTTTTTGTATATGCTAATTGAATGATATTTTTATATATTAAATTATCCGGGTTGTAATAGTCGAGAAAGAAAAAAGTTAATTGGAGTTAAGACATTTATTTATAAATAAATTTCTCAAAATTATGGCTTGCTGGATGGGGGCATTGAGGTTGATTACGTAGGAATGACGGGAGAATGACACGTAAGCGGTGGAGTGATGTTGGGGGTGGGTGGTGGAAATTGGAGGGAAAGAAGGTGAGTGGGCGGTGGAAATGGGGAACAGAGAGGGTAAAATCAATCAGAGCCATACAGCTGTAGAAGACGTACAAAACCGAAATTCAAAGATTTTGATTTGATGTGAGCACTTCTTGTAGTGTCACATCACTTTGGAGATTGTACGGGAACATACCCGCAACCAAACAAATTACAAAACTATTCCCGTTTATCTATCTTAATTAATCACATTAAATGCTAACCATCCTAACTTTTGTCACAACGGAAAAAGAGCTCGAACCTGTGGAAACCGCCTACTTTAATGTTCTAATTGAAAGAGAAATCGATTTTCAAAAATATTTTTACAGTCCCACTTAACACCTTTTTCCTGACGAAACGCACAATCAATTTCATGATATATCATCTTTAGTATTTTTGTAAATAAAACAAATAATATTAAAAGATAGTAAGATATTAAATTGATTAATTTAAAAATTAGATATTAATTTAAATTTTATATAAAAGCATATATATCAAATTAGGAAAATTCTTTTATTAAGAGAGATAAATAAGAAATGAGTAAATAGATTTCGCTGTCAAAGTGGCTCATGGGGATAAAGCTCAAGAAGAGCAGCCAACATAGGGAGAGGGAGAAGGGTTTGAGATCTTGAGAAAGTGGGCAGTGACAAAAAAACAACAAACAATGATATTAGATATGATCGGATGCCGCATGAGTACTCCAAATATATATATATATATATATATTGTGTGTGTGTGTGTGATCAATTTTATGTAAATGATATATTTAAGGGAGGGTTTATTAAAATAAACCAAAGTCTATCATTCTATCCGGGTGAATTTTCGTTTATTTGGATTATTCATTATTTGATGGAATTAATGGATATGCAGCAACTAAGTATATGTATTATAAAAGTATTTGATATCTACTAAATATGAAAAATCAGTTTCTTAGGGTCTTGATTATTATAGATGGATCCTTAGAGATATACAATAGTATAAATCTCATTTAGGACCTTTAGGTACTGAGTTAGCTCTTTCACTATATTTGGCATGGAGGAATTGGGAGGGAATGATTGAGGAGGAGAAGCAACGAGGATCGAGGAAGGATTGAATTCCATCTCCTTATTTTTTTGAGAGGGAAAAAGCAAGGAAGCCAAAATGGATATAATATTTTTATTAGGTCTCACCATTTTTTATTCCCTACAAAATTGAGAAAATTGAGAGGAAAAGAGAATTTTATTAATTACTTTTATACCCTTCTTTTTTAAATTACTTATTATCTTTTAAGGGTATATTAGTAATTTATCATTCATCATATTTTGTATTTTATAATAATCAAAATTTCATCTATTTCTCCTTCCTTCCCCTTTATTATCCAAATACATAAATGGATTTAAATTCTATATTAAGTCATTCCCTTCAAATTATTTCCTTTCATTATCTTTCATTCCCCATTCATTCCAGGTCAAACAAAGCGTTTAAGATCTCTTTTCCAATGACCTCTTTACTTTTCTTTTATTTCAAAGTATCTATAATCCATTTATTACATTAATTATTATTTATTCATATTTGCACTAACCTATCCACGTGTTAAAAAAAAATAGAAAAAATGTACCAACAAGAGAATCTCAAAAAAAGTAAATAAGCCTTTAATATGGAGAATTTTATTATGTATATCCGTGATTTCGGGAAAAACTAGCTTTTATACAAAGAACCCCAAAAACTTTGTTTTATTTTTTTAATTAAAATTCTGACAAACATCATAATATATTGGTGGGATAATGTCACGAATCGTACCTTAACTTTGAAATCGATCAATTTAATAATTGAACTTTAGAATTAATCAATTTAAAACCTTAAAAACTTATAAATTGATAATCTAGTACCTAAAAGAACTTCACGGAGGTACTGTTTGCTTGTACAAAAAGTTCTTTTTGATACTAAATTAATTAATTTCAAAATTCATATACTGAATTGATTAATTTTAAAATTTAGATATCTAATTGCATATTTTGTTTAGATACCATATGTGATATTAATCCTATATTAGTAAAGGAATGAATAAAGAATATTAAGAGTATTTGTTTAAAAGTAATAACTCATAAGTGGATGGCATAATGTTTAGAATCCTAAATGAAGGACTGATTAATAAAGAGATGTATAGGAAGATAAAACTAAAATAGTAATATATCAGTTCATTTTCCAATTATTAATATACTCATTATATTATAACATAGCATCATGGATTGGATGGTATCTTGTATTCGTTTTTCAGAATTGTGTTTGTGACTAAGTATTGATCCATGACGATTTAAGTGTTCCTCAGTGACACTAATATTTTCCTCTTGCTCCTCGTTTTTTCTTTAATGATGATAAATACGACGTTTATATATGCTGTGATTATAGTTTCCGGAATGATAATTGTGCCAATGGTTAATTACAAAATAATTTTGGATTTTATATTTATCATAATACGTAATTTTGAAATTTCTTTAAAGATATATATCCTTCATGTCAAAGCTGATAGAAATTATAATATTTACACATCTATAATAAATTGTTACTCTTTTAAATTAGATTATATCTCATATAAAAATTAAAAAGATTATCAACATTTATATAAAATCTGTATTTTTTTAAAAAGACGCGTCTTTGATTAAAAATTAGTAAACTTATAATTTTTTACATAAATTATATAAACAACATTATTCCGAAAACTTGTAAAGAGCTATAACTCTTTTGAATTACGTAACATTTGATATAAAAATTTGGGAGGAGGGAAAAGAAAAGACTAGTGGTGATCATACAAAACGAATATTCTAAATTAAATTATAATAATCGTATCATATTTAAAATAAACTATGAACATATGTTTTTGATATTTTTTTATAATAAAATCTTATAATAAATTTATTATTTTGAACAAAAAAAGAAAAAAAGAAAAAAAACAATTCTTAGGAGATAAATAAAATTTTATGACTGAGTGAATTGCATCTTTTATCAGTACACCATTCGTTATGTATAAAGTCATTAGAAAAATAGTTTTAAGTGTGATTATTAGGAGGGGGGGGGGGGGGGTGGTTTGGGGGGTTGAAGTTTAACTCAATCAAGGCACAGCTGTAGAGTATACCTCTCTTCCAATCCCCTATCTTTTCTTGTATTGTTACATCAAAGATTGTTCTTTTCTCCTTTAGATTAAGTTTTGACAATCATGTGAATTAAAGTGTGGGGAACTTTTGCATTTTTGGTAATCTTGTGCTTACAACCATGCTACGACTTTTATTTTGAGGGGCAGCATGCTTTCAGAAACTTAGCCCCTGTAAATAGACATCTTGTCGTTTGAAACGTGTGATTATTTTGTTAGGTAAAGTGATACAAAATTTGAGATCTTGTATACATGCCTCTAATCAATTCGTACTTCTATTATGTTTTGCTAAATAATGTATAGAGATTAAAAATGAGGCACAATAGATATCAATACACGAATTCTTTTACTTATTCGGTTCCAAACATTTTGACATATTGAAAAAAAAAAAAAAAAAAACCTATCGTATTTATATGAAGGTTAATAAATAAGTGTTGTACCAAACATAAATCCCCTTCTAGAAAATGAAGGAATCTCCAAGTTTATACACAAAGACTGTCATTAGCTAAATGAGTTTATAATCAATTTTAAATTTAAGAAAATCATTATTCAAATTATATAAATAATAGTATCTAATGAAATTATACATCTAAAGTTGTCAGAATTAGTCCCTCGAAATCTTATAATACAAATATCAAAATCTTAGAAAATAAGAATATAATATCCAGCATTTATAAAGGTCCAACTTGTCTAATACCTCACCAATATCCAACCCACAGCTTACAAATTCATAGCATCCATACTATAATCATCATCACCTAAAACTGACAAAAGTGTGTTGAAGTATGACATGATAACAACACAAGCACACACTGTATGGTCACATGCACTTAATCTAAATGCAATACAATTATCGATATTTTATATCTTTTTAATTTAAAGTGAGATAAGTAACAGTGAAGCACTTACACTCCAATAAAATACCAGGAACCTGAGAGTCTTAAGTAGCACGAGCTACTCAGGGACCTAATATAGGTCATTTGAACACCTATATCTCCTATATTTATAAATAACAGCCTCGTTTAGAAGTCACAATTGTCACTCATCTTTATTCATACCTGTCCATTGTGAATAAGCAATGTAATAGAGCTCATTATTAGAGCACTTATTATAACTTCTCTTCGAGATAAATAAGCATTATCCTGATACCTTTAGCCACATCAACTACCTGTCGAGCGACCACTACCAGAGGCTTAAATAAACATTACCCTGATACCTTTAGCCACATCAACTACCCATTGAGTGACCTCGTTTAGAAGTCACAATTGTCACTCATCTTTATTCCTACCAGTCCATTGTTTATAAGCAATGTAATAGAGTTCATTATTAGAGCACTTATTATAACTTCTCTTCAAGATAAATAAACATTACCCTGACACCTTTAGCCACATCAACTACCTGTCGAGCGACACTACCAGAGGCTTAAGTGCCTAACTAATGAGTTTGCTCAACAATGCGAGGTTGTCAACCCTTGAATTAGGTCTAAAAAATGACCACGTATATTTAGCAAGCATTTATTAAGCCATCTTTAAATATTAATTCATTTTAAATATCTATCCTATTGCATACTTGGCAAATAGCTATATCTTGTAATAGTTTAGAAGGTAAATACAATAAAAAGTAGGAATCTATTTAAGGAAATTATCTCATATAAGATTTAGAATACAAATTCACTCAGCAACCAATATTTGATCAATTAATTAGTCAAGTTAAATATACACATATATACATCTTTGTTTAAGGTTAACTTACTTCCTTTAAAGTAGTACCTCAAAATTTATGTCAAGTCTAAAGAAATAAATTTAGATATTAATTCTATTAATATACACTAAGTCTAAAGTAAGCTTAGTATAGCTTTTAGGGGGTAAATTATACTAGAAGGTCCCAACATTTTGGAAAAAGTTTATTTAAGGTCCCAACATTTCGAGTGGTTAAAAAGAGACCCTAATATTTGAGGGTAAGTTCATTTAAGGTCCTAACATTTGAAAAGTGGGTCAATTTAGGTCTCCAATGACACGTGTTGATAGAAGAAGAGTCTCCTAAATTTTAATTAAATATTTTCTCCTATTGACACATGTCTTTGGGGACCTAAATTGATCCACTTCTTCAAACGTTTGGACTTAAATGAATTTACCCCAAATATTTGGACATCTTTTTAACCATTCGAAACGTTAGAACTTTAAATAAACTTACTCATAAATGTTAGGACCTTATGCTGTAATTTAACCTAGCTTTTAGGTTCATTATATGTTTAATTAAGTTCATTAATAATTAGAGATAAGATAATTGAGTTGTTTTAGGCTAATGTATTTTTTAAGATAATTAGGATAAGCCCATTAAAATATGAGACTAAATTCATTAGGTTTGGAATGGCATATTAGCTTACAGATGGGTTAAGGTAAGCCTATTTTAGTAATTGCTTAGAATAAAATGTAATTTATTTATTTATTAACTAATTAATTTATTATTCAACAAAATGATTTATTATTTCTATAATTATATCCAATTATGATTATTATTATTATTTTTTAAATATTTTAAAACTAAATGTTGTAAAAAAGTTTTCACAATCAAAGTCTACCCAATAAGATCAAAGTAAACTTTTACATGTTCAAACCAACTTTGATTCAAATATTTGATGCTACATTGGAAACCCTGTGTTTATGATTTTGATTTTTTATTGATTTTATGTTAATTTAGGAGTTATAAACCATCAAGAATAATCAAAATACAAAATTTGATGAAAAGCACATTTTAGGTTGAATTTGGCTTTAATTTAAAATCTAGATTGAATTTTTATAAACACTTTGAATATGAGTTTGAAGGTTTTAAATTTTCATAAACATCCAAACTAATTTTTGGAAAATTTTTGGAAACTCAAATTTAAATACAAACCAATTTCAACTCTCATGTCATAATAAATCAAAACTACTCTATATCACAATTTCACATTGAAACATATTGAATATTAACATAAACATTCAATAAATCATATTTCATTTTCGTTAACATTATCTACCCACTTTAAGAACATTCAAACATTCAAACTCTTCAAACACTCTCTAAAAGTTCTAAAAACATAAATCTAAATCCAAAATGTCTAAAACATGTTTAAACTCATTCAATCTTCACTAAACCATTAACTATTAACACTATTTCAACTCTAACACTTATAAACTTCAAATTAAATCATTCAAACATCATAATCATCATCTAAACTTAAATTTCCAGCATATTCATTAACTTAATTTATTCATATAATTAACAAATCAATTCATCAATTATCTCCTTATATACCTAATTTCTAGCACTTTAATCATACATATTGTTACATGTTCAATCATGAATTCACTCATTCAATTACATTAAATCAATCTTCTTATATGCATGAATTAATTCAACACATATTCACACACACACACACACACACACACACACACACACATGTAATCTCATCATCAAAATTAAATTGAAACATGAGTCGAATACTAAATCATTCATCAAAACATGAATATTTATCAACCTTTAAACCAATAACTATGTTCATCTAGAATTTGAAATTTACTTACCATAAAAGCAACAAGTCAATCAAACTTCTTTACTTATACATGTAACGCCTTAAATTTAATTAAGGCATTACTGCTACGTATAATACTTTAGGTATTATATGCTCAGACTTCCTAGAATGATATGTTTATTTTAAACATTGCTAACAAATTTTAGTTAATGAAATCGTTTGTTTAGATTTCTAAAACAATTGGATTTAGCTACAGAAAAATTGAACCTTATAAAAACGTAACAAAATTTTATAAAATCATTTTACAATCTACTCTCAAGAGTAGATCAACTTTCCTAAAAACAAAGCTTTTAAAGATATTACAAAACTTATGGGCTTCTCAACTAAGCCCTTAATAGAATATTACAAACTTAAAATATAAATTTAGCTCTTTAACAAAACAAAATAAAATAAAATACATCCATAGTCTTAAGCTCACTTTGCTCAACCAATATCGCTCAAAACCTGAGCCAAGCATCATCATCCATCAACAACACCATAATTAACATTAACATCATCCTCAACTCAATCAACAACAACAATATCATCATCATCTTCTTTATCAACACAACACCTAGAAAAAGAACAACAATAAAAATGAGTAGAAGCTCAGTACACAGTAACGCAAACACACACGAAGTGGCACATAAGCCTAACTAAATGCAATACAACAAACAACAAATTATTATCTTTCATTTAAATAAAGCAAGCAATATGGAAGCATTTACGCTCTAAAACAAGTCACTGGGAATCTGAGGGTCTTGAGAAGCTATACAATGCTCAGGGGGTTGATATAGGCAGTTCGAATATCTATATCTCCTAGATGGTATAACCGAAAAAGAATAGAAGCCTCATCTAGGGTTCACAGTCGTTATACACACTCTATCCATCTCGGTTCATAATATAAAAAAGCTCAACTGGTCCCATAAACGTGAGTCCCAATATATTATTTATCCCCAATCAAGATAGATGTTATACCGATACTATTTACCCCATCGGCTACCCGTTGAGCAACCTACAAATGTCATTGCATCATGATAGGGGTAGTGTAAGTGCCTAAACTACTGTGTCCACTCGAACAAGATTGTCACTCCTCGGATTAAACTCAACGGCACACGTACAAGACAACACTCATCACTTAGGCTGTCTTAAAGTTCTTAATCCATTTTAGGTGCCTATCCTAGCATATAAGAAGTAAGCCACTGCATACCTTTCATATTTGAAATCTAAACAGACTTAGAAGGTAAATCATAAGCCAATTAGAAGATAGATCTGGTATTCATATCTATAGATTTAAGAATTAAACTCATATAAGAAATTATACTCATTATCCATTTATTTCAAACTTATTTTATTATCTTATTTGATCAAACACTAAATAAGAACCCCGTTATTGTTGTGAAGATCACCTCTACCAAAATACGGACAGTTCTTCTTTGTCTGTCAAAGTATTTCTTTTCACTTTTATTATAGTATTTTATTACAATAACATCAACAAAGTATTCACATATAAAAACATTCATTTCTTAAGTAAACACAAATTTGAAACAACATATTCCCATGTTATTTATGGTTTATCCTAACTCTTTAACTTAAGCCAATTATTAACTATTAAGCCTATTTTAACTTAACTTAGTCAAGATTGATTAGGATTAATCACCAATTACTAAACTAATTTAATTAAAATTAATCAATATAATTCATTTTAGCTCATTAAAGTTCATTAAGCCAAGTTAAACTTAGATGATTAACTAAGTTTATTTTATACCTAATTCTATATTTAATTTAGTTATTTATTAAATCTATAAATCCACTTAACTCATGCTTAATTATATCATTCAGCAAACAAAACACATTAACTATCATTTATTTATTTCATTTTAGCTTAACGATTCATTCTATACTTTACTATATGCACATAACTAGTATAACATGTTTTTTACTTTATTTAGAAAATGTAGCAACTCAAATCAATAAAAATTAGGTCCTGATGCTTTTAAAATTTTCAAAAACTCAAAACAGGAAATTTTAGATCTTTTCGTAAGCTTTCCATAGCAATTTGAATCACCTTAATCCAAGTTCGGATGAAAAAGTTATGATCAAATTATGGTGAGACTACGAAATAGGGAAGTCTGCACGGTCGTGCTCGAGGCTGTGCTGACCCTAGAAAAAGCCTAGATTCTAATTTTTCCCTTGCAAATGCTCAGCAGAGCTTCTGTACGCCCATGCAGACGGAAAAATTTTTCCTATGAGCGAAAATTTGTTCTCAACACACTCTACACGACTTCGTGCAAGCCCGTGCTGCCCCTGCAACCCCTATCACGAATTTGCTTTGTTTCTTTTACATCTTTTATCAATTTTTACACATTTTACTTTCATCAAAAGCATCATCTAAATATCATACAAATTAGTTTTCATACTTTTAACACTTCTGTACTCATACAACAACATGAAACACCCCCAAACCATTCCATCAAATCTCATATTCACTATTCGTTATCTCCTTTACCAACCCAACAGTATTAAGCATCAAACCAACACATATAAACATAAACAACAATTAAAACAAAGGAAAAAAGAAAAAATTATCTTTTCTTGGCAATCACATGCACTCTTAATCATTCTACACTTCTTCTTCTAACTTGTTGGAGCTACTTTTAACTTTGATTTTGTAAAGACCCGATCCTCTAAATCCCGAGACTTAGAGTACCGAATCACCAACCACATATAACGTTTTCACATTATATGTAAGGTTGTCCTAAAACTAACAGTTTATGTAAATTGTTTGATCAAATCACTAAACTTTGTAAAGAACTTTTTAAATAAAACAAGATTGCTAACATAAGCAATCTATACATATATTTACATTGAATAAAATGGCTTTGTGTCAATACATGACACTACAAATCAAATTACATGTTCTTTCAAAACATCAGAATCCTAAGGGATCTTAGGTCATCACAAAAGGAACTTGGCTTAATTATTAAGCCATCTATACATAACTTCTCCATCGCAAAAAGTCTTCCAAAAAGTCCAGGGTGATCGAATCCTATTCGTCCCACTCATCCAAAATCTTTCGAAATCGGACCCATAGCCCAAGTCATCGTAATACTCGTCTCCAAAACCTGCAAAGCAGCAAAAGTGAGCCAGAGGCCCAGTACACAATAACCAATGCAAAACAAGTCATCCAATTGATGTAAATGCATCATAAAACAAGTGGTTATCTTTATTACATTTGATTCACAAATCAACAAGAGGGTATTCAAACCCCGGTCACACTCCGGGAATCCAGGGATCCTGAGTAACAGCAGCTGCTCAGGGGGTTGATATAAGCAGTCCGAATACTTATATCTCCTATATCTATTTCATGAAGATAATAGCTTCATCTAGGGTTTAAAAGCCGTTGCCCGACTCTACTTAAACTCAGTCCATAACATGAGTCTAGTTCACAAGTTCCCATAAACCTTGAACTAAATCATGGTATTTCCCCCTAAGTTTAAGCAAACGTTACACAGATACAATTCCCCCTATCGGCTACCCACTTAACCAAAAGAATTGCTATTGCATCATAGCGTACCATTGCATCATGGTAAAGTCATTGCATCATGACTTGGTTAAGCGCCTAGCTAACATGTCATTGCATCATGACAGGTTTGCTGCTCCTCGGACCAGATTAAACAGTGTAATAGACATCCAATTCATTCAAATGTTAAATCGAATCAATTTAGGTCAAATTAGAAATGTCTGGTCCTAGCAAACATCAGACAAGTTATTGCGTACCTGAACCCGTTAGAATAGAACTAGGATCTCTCGGTGATGAACTAACCAAAGAATCCTTAACTGTAATAGAAATGTCACAATAATTAATAAATCAACATTTATAAATATCATTCTCACAAATATATACATATTATATCCACATATCACAAATTATCAAAGAAATTCAAATAATTGAATATACAATCACGAATAGGCATTTAAACGTCCTAATATATCCCAAATTGCTTACCAAATACTCAAATGCTCAAATAACAACTTTGGAAACTTTTTAAAAAAAAGCTCTCAAATTTCATAAACCCAGGGGATACGCCGGCACTCAACGCCGGCGGCGTTGAGCCGGTGTTCAATGTTCTGAAAATGTACACTGTCAACGCTGGCAGCGTTCAAAGCGTACGCCGTCAGCCTTTGTAACCTACGCCGGCGGCCTTGATTCCCAAAAGCCAGCGTACAAGTTAGAAGAAAGAACGCCGGCTGACTTCGTAGCGAAAGCTGGCGGCGTTCAGTCGGCTTTAAGAAATTTGGTTCTGTGAACTTTCAACACCGCCTCTACGCCGGCGGCGAAACGGCGTTAGGAAAAACAACTCTGTGGGCTTTCTACACCGCCTCTACGCCGGCGGCGTAGAATCCCCAGATGCCGGCGTACGTTATAAAAACAAGCTTAAACGAAAATTCAAATCCCCTGTTTTCACTTTGTAAAATTACATCTTAAAACACTTCAAAAACTTTCCTCAACTACACTTCAAACTTCATATACTCACTCCAACATACACTACTCAATTCTAGCAACTCAAAGCATGAATTCAACATCACTAAACACTTCAAATTCCACTTTCATCAATCCCCACTCTAACTACTTAAACTATCTTTGTTACATCAAGACACTTCATATCAATACAACAATACATGCATACTCTCACACACTCATATAACACATACATAACTCATTCCATGCATGAACAACAATTTGATCAATATTAAACTCAATTCATCCAACTATCTATACATCTATTTCAAGAAAGGGAAACAAAACAATAATCACAACTAAATCAATTCAAATACATACATATATATACCTTGTCTTGAGAATAACTTTGATTTTCAACTTGATATAACCCTAACTTGAGCTTGGAAATGGAGATGGAAATGGAGGAAGAAGAAGAAGAAAAGGAGAAAGAAAAGGAAAATTCGGATAAAATTTTGAGCTGCCTCAAAAAGTAATCAAATTAACTTAATTTTGACTTTTACACTTCCAAATTTACCCCTTAATGCATATATTAACTTTAGGTTGCATTTCACTTTAATTTGGACTCCATTTAGCTTACATTTAGGGCATAAATGCTACTTAATTACCAAGAACTCTATCAATTAATCTTAACAAAATTGGAGTTGATTAATAATCTAACCTAATTTAACATCTTAATGTGCACAAAACAACATTAATAATTTCATTACTCACACATTACTGCATATAAAACAAAATATTAATTTCAACATATACACATACAGGATCATATATCTTAAGCTACTAACACATAATCATACTCATTCTATTCAACTCCTTAAAATAAATTAATAAACACATAGATTTGATTAAAATATAAATCTAGGTCATTTCAGATTTCCTCCACCTATCTCCATTTCTAACTTGATTCTCTTTTAATTCTTCTTGAAATTGACATTTTGAGAGATAAATTTGAGAGAAAAAAAAAGGAAAGAAGAAAAAAAAAGGAGAGGATACGGGTTAAGAGTAGGAAAAAGAGAGAGAATAAGAGAGAGAGTGAAAAAGTCAAAAAGAAAAGAAGGCAGGGGTAAAAGGGAAAAAAAAAAAAGAAAAGAAAAGGATAAGGCTTAAATTAGGACATTTTAGAATAAGAGTACTAGATTTAGAACTTTTAGATCAATATCTTTATTTCTAGAAATATTTAGATTTAAGAATCAATAAGTTAGAAATTAAGAATTTAAAATAAGAACTTAATTTATGAGTTTATATTAAAATGGTATTTAATTTAAGTTCGGGTTTAATAAATGATATTTTTATATAAGCAGGTGAACTAAAATTTACAAGGATTTAAGAATTGGAATTAGGATAACGTTAATGGTTTAGGAATCCTTTAAACATTTTAATAACATGTTAGGTGTTTACGAATTGAAATTTCATATTTCAACTTAATTAATTACTAAATCAATTATATAAACTTGTCTATTTACATCCTATAATTCATTTGACTTATTTAATCTATCTAAACTTAAATTCTAGCTTAGTTAAGGTTTGGGGTATTCAATATTATTACTACTTTGCATGAATTTGAGGATGCTTCTATTACCCTTCTTCTACAAGTCTTCAACTTGTTCTCGAAACTTTTCTTATAGATTAGAGATTATGTTAGTAAGGGATTTAGAGAAATTATAAGAAAGATTTAGATATTTTTGGGTAATAATTTACCTAGTTGTTATTGATGATTTGTTACATAAATCTATAATGGAAAGATGATTTTAGGAATGGGCTTGACATATGGAATTTTAGAAAAGGTAACTACAAGTTAGAGAGGATTTAGAAAGGTTTGTTTCCTTGTTGAAGAAGATTTGGTTTTTAGAAAAGAAAGAAAATCAAAGCTTAAGTAATATAGGAAAGTTAGTGGATTTTTGTTAAAAGTATTTTTTGAAAGTAAAGAATATAAGTAAAGATACAATAGGGTTAACAAGCGTTGCAATTTGGACCTGACCCGTAAACTCGGACATGACACGACACAATTATAAAAAGGTATGGGTAAGCAAAAGTCGACACGATTAATAATAGGTTAAACTCGAAAACGACATGAATTTAAACATGTCTAGGTTCGGGTTTAGGTTTTAAACCTGTGCACAACACATGGTTTATAAACAAATCCGGGTTAGCAGTTTCGAGTTTAACCCGTGAACCCGTCAAGTAAATTAAAAAAAATTTATAGAAAATAATTATCCATTCAAATATATATTATATACAAATATATACATATATATTGTATATGTTATATATGTATAACATATTATAAATTACATATAGAATATGCATACTTATATATGACATATATAAAATATAGACCATATTTAGCAAAAGAAATATATATATATATATATATAATGATATATTAATATATGATTATTTACATATAAACAAGATATCTATAACAAATATAGTATATATACACATATATATTCAAAATCTATAAGTTATAAATACATAATCTATCCGTTATAAGGATTATATATAAGCATATCATAAAAATACTTATGTTAAAATATAGACTTATATAGGACATTTATTATACATTATGTTATGTATTAGATAATCTACATGTTTATATATCATATAAGATGTATAATAAATGTCTAAAAAATATAAATTTATCTATTGTAACATAGTCATGTATTATAAATTTACATATATAAATCTTTTACTAGTATAATTATATGTTTATTAAGTGTGTGTGTGTGTGTGTGTTGTGTGTTGTGTAATTCATATTTTACATATAATTAATTTGTTATATTTATGTTTATGTTATACAATTACATAATGTTACACACATATATAATATTATATTTTTAACAAATGCCTATAAATGTATATATGTATATCTATGTTGTGCCATTATGGAAGTTTATAGGAGGTCTTCACAATTCATCTTTAATGTTATTATATTTTACGCAAACTAACGTTAAAATATACTTGAAAAACATATATAATCTTTCTTGTTTAACCCTAGACTGAACTCATTCTACATTGCCTCTAACATAATACATTGTTATTGTGTTCCTTGCTGCGCTTTTGCAATCACTTTCGCTTGCAATTTCATCATCAATATATACAATCTAATGTCAACGTCCCCAATACATCATAGGTTTTATAACTTAAAATCCTAATTCTTTACTTAATGAAATGTGAAATGGATAAAAAGTCAATTAAATGTGGTGATATTGGCTAAACATCATATCTTTATCTTTTAAATGTATGAAATTTATTAAAGACCCTAGCTTTATGCTTAAATGAAGTGAAATTGTTGTGGAAATTCTAGCTTTCATCTTTTTTCAAAGTAAGATTGATTAAAAACCTTGTTTCTATCTCTTAGTGAAGTGAAATATAATGATTGAGTTTAAATAAGAAAATAATTGTTAATGGTTATTTATCCTACGTGTTCTATTTTTTTTTTTTTTTTTGCTAGATTCATTTTAGTGACATTTTGTTTGACATGTAGATGGAGATGGATTCACCTATAGAAAATTTTGATGAAATGGAAAAATCATGAGCAAACGAAGAGGATGATGTGTTGAAATTTTTCCATAAACTAATAACTCTAAACGATAAAGGAGGCTCACATCTATAGTGGAAATTTTTCACTTGTACTCATGAAAAGAGATCAGATGGATCAATTGTCACAAAAGCTATATGTAAGTTGTGTAAGACTGCTATAAAATGTGATAGTCAATTTGAGACGAGGAACTTAAAAAGGTATGCTAATAAATGTCCAAAATATAATAGTAGAGACATTGGTCAGATGCTTTTGTCTGCTAATATGAAATGCAAAACCAACAAGTTTGATCTTGAAAAATATCATGAGTTATTTGTTGCTGCTATTGTTAAGCATGAAATGCCTCTTGTATTTGCAGAGAATAGTGGATTTAGGGCTATGTTTGAGTATTTCAATGAAAATGTTGTTCATATTTCTAGAAATACTTTGAAAGTTGATGTATTGAAGATGTATTAGAGGGAAAGAAGTAGGATACAAAATATGCTTTTGGAATGTTTAGGTAAGTTTGCTTGACATCTGATTTATGGACTTCTGTAGCACTCGATGGATATATATCAGTGACTGCACATTTCATTGATAAAAATTAGGTCTTCCAAAAGAGGATTTTGAGTTTTGCATATATGCCACCTCCACATTTAGGTGTTGCATTAACTGAAAAAGCAACTAGCTTATTGGGGTATCGAAAGTAAATTATTCATGTGCTTTGGATAATGCTTAGCAAATGATCTTTTTATGAGTTTATTGAAATCACGACTAAATGTCTGAGATGGACTTTTGGCATCAGGTAATTATTTTCATATAAGATGTTGTGCACATATTCTTTATTTGATTGTTCAAAAAGGTCTGAAAGATATCAATGGTGCTGTGGATAAGATCAAGGAAAGTGTGAAGAATATGAAGGGTTCTCAAACATGAAAAATAAAGTTTGTTGATTGTGTAAGCCTATTATGTTTGTAAAAAAATAAGGGTTTGAGACAAGATGTCCCAACTCGGTGGAATTCCACATATTTCATGCTTGAGAGTGTAGTTCATTAAAAAGTGTCTTTTATCATTTAAAGTTAAGTGATTCCAATTATAAGTATTGTCCTTCTTTGGAAGAATGAGACAGGCTTGAGAAAATGACCAGACTCTTGAAGCTTTTTTATGATATCACTTGTCAATTCTCTGGAACAAAATATCCTATTGCCAATTTGTACTTTCCATCAATTTGTAAGGCATATCGGCACTAATAAATAATATAGGTGGAAGTAAACTATATTTGAAAGATATGGCAACTAGGATGTTTGTAAAATTTTAAAAGTATTGGTCTGAGTTTAGTGTGATTTTGGCAATTATTGTTACATTAGATCCACGGTATAAGCTTGATTATGTTGAGTGGACTTACCAGAGGATTTATGGTGCTGGCTCAAGTGAGTTTTTAAAATTCAAAAGAGCATTATTTTCTCTCTTTGAAGAATATGTGCTCATAGATGATGGAAGTTCAGATAAAAATTTTGGTGGCGATAAATCAAAGACCATAGAAACATTTGTTAATTCTCTACTATCTAAGGTTTTGATGATAGCAAAATAGTCAAAGAACTAACTAATCTCTTAGTGTACAGAACTATTCACAGAACATTATATGAGAAAGTTTCCAAAAAACATAGAAGTTTTTACAGAATCTTTTCAAGAATTTTAAACAGCATTCTGAGTTAAGTTTCCAGAAACACAGAAGTTTTTACAGAATCTCTTCAAGAACTTTAAACAGCAATTCTGAGTTAAAGTTAGTTACTGTTCATCTTCTCAAACAAGATCTAAAATTTTTTATATGAAGAAGTTCGATTATTTTGAAGACCTAGCTCCTAGATAATAAGATATTTGGATAGTATACTTATTTGTTTCACTAAAGTCGGATTATATCCTAGGGGATTTAAATAATTCCGAATTTCTCTTCAAAACAACATAAAATCTAAATTACAAGAATTATTTGAACACAAATTGTTTATTCTAACATACTTCAAGACAAGAACGAGCTTATCTATTTTGGATATCGTTGAGGAAATCAGAAGAAGAAGAATGTTATCTTCAGATAGATAACATATGAAGATCACGATGGAGTTCGAAAGCAACAACGGATATTTCAAAAATCTATATTTTTCAGAACAACATTAAAAAGAAGAAACTCAAATAGAAACATGCAGATTATTTTGAATCACGAAAATTCAGCAAAGGTTATCTTCTATTTTCCGCCAAGAATTTCAAAAATCAAAATTCAAGATAGATATGATAAAGATATTACGAGAAGATCTTGGACAGCTTATCTCTCCTGAAGATTAGAAGATCAGAACACTCAGCTTTATTTTCAGAATAAACAGAAGGAATTATTATCGGAAGTTTTTCAAATTCAAAAGAGGATAAGAGGATTTGATCCGAGAAAATAGTTATCCACTTTATAATAGAAGGATTCGAACGTTGAAATGTGTGTATATATTGCCGACTAGAGAAGAAGAAATAGATATAAAAAAATAATATTATATGCTCTGATATTTTCAATCACGTACAGGAAAACAAAAAGCTCCATATTATTGTTCTCTCTCTTATTTTGAAAAAGGAAGAACCTTTTACAGAAGTTACAAGTTTTTGAGTGCATATACTATTAAACTTTTAAAGCAAATTTTGATTTTCCTCATTTATAAGAAGGAATGTGTTGTTGCCTTCTTAAGTTGTAATTCATTTACAAGTTTAGACTCTGTAGATCGGTTATAGCTAGAGGATAGCTGTGAGAATCGAGCAGAGAGAATTGTACAAGTTTGTAATTTATTCTTATTGGATATATTGCAACAAAACCCATAGGATAACGGGGTCTCGGCTCGGAGCTGGAAGAGTGGACTGACGCACAAGGCGGAACCACTATAAATATCTGCCTAATCTTCTTATCTCTTCTCTATTTATATTTCTACAGTTTATTTTATTGCTATTTAATTGTTCATATTGTTCTCTTAACTTAAAATCAAAGGAGATTGCTTTATAAAAGCAAAAATTTTTAATTTTCTGAAATAATCAATTCAACCCCCCTTCTTGATTATTTTCGGGACCAACACTATTAATGATGAATGTGGCGATGACATCAAGGTAACTTTATTTTTTAATTATATATATTTTTTACATTTTTCAAGCTCTTTTATTCCATATGATGCTTATCATTTTTTTATTTTGCCTAGGATTTTTAATCTTTTAAAATCGTAAAAATACTCAAGAGTGTTACAAGATCTGAATTGGAGCCATATTTAGATGAGGAGCGACATCAGATGGTAGATTTAGATATATTAGGTTACTGGAAAAATAATTAATTTTGATATCCTCAAGTTGCACGAATGGCACATGACATCTTAAGCATACCAATATCTACGATTGCTTCAGATTCTGTATTTAGTGCTGGAGGTCAAATCCTTAACATTGTAGCTTATTGAAGCCATAAACTGTAGAAGCTCTTATATGTACCAAGGATTGGCTCATTAGTGAAGAAGGTAATAAAATACATTATTTTTATAAAATTGTTGATAATATTCATTTTTATTTAACTATTCCTTTTTCATGTCTTCAAGTGTCTCCCTTGAGGAATTGACAAAGAATGTGATAAAACTGAAATACCACCAGTAACGAGATCCTTTTAGGCCATTTCAACTTAACAAATATAAGTTTTATTCTTTTGCTAACTTTAGAGGTTCTTGTGGTTTAATCTTGTAAGATTGACTTCGTGCTTAAATATTTATGGTGTAATTTTATTCTAAGATGATGTTTTTGAATTAAAATATTTTATGACCCATAAACATACCAAATGCAAGGTTATTTATTTTAATTTTGATAAGACTCATCATTTGTATTAGGTATCAATAGCTTGTGAGGACTAGTTGTTTTTGCTATTATGTGGGATGTTAAATATCTTCTAGTTTATTGCAAACCTATGATGGAAAAAAGTAAAAACCAAACTTCTTTATATGCTCTTCAAGTACTATTCAACTTTCGATAAATGGGTTGAACGAGACACGATATAAATTCATGTCACAGGTTTAGGTTTTCATACATGACTAATAAATAAGTTGGATCTCGGTTTGGGTTTTTATGATATGAACCCCTAGACATGGATACGAGACACGATACGGTAACACGGATTGCTAGCACTATGGGTAAAACATGTGTCTACCATCCCTAAAAAAAATTACACAAATACAACTTAGACAGAATTAATTACATAAATACCATTGTTATATCGCATCTTGGAAATGTAATATACTATTTTACATGTGTATCCCATTTCCAAGATACGATATAGTAATATATCTAAAAAGTGCTCCATTATGTATCACATCTTATACAAGTGATACAAGTGTAGATTGCATCTTGTACAAGCAATACATGTGTGTATTGTATGTTAGATATGTGATACACATATAATATTCATATGTGAATTGCATGTCCAAAGAAAATTTTAGTATCGTATGTGCAACATGCGATGTAATGATATTTATGAATCAATTTTGTTTAAATTGTATTTGTATAATTATTTTTTTTTTTAAATTGATGGGTAAACAAGATTTAATGTTTATAAAATAGGGAGGTACTAAGGATTTGTTAGAGGTGATAACATATAATTAATTGCTTAGATATTTTGTGGGTATAGTTTATCATTAATTATAATAATGCTATCAAGTTTACTTGTAAAAGATTATGGGCCAATTGAATCTATACTCTTAATTTATTTCTTTATTAATTTCATTTAATTAATTATTTTAATTTAGCTAAACTAAACTATACTTTATGATTTAACATTTATTTACTTAGCTAAATTATCTAACTTGGAATTAATTACTTAAATATATTTTAAAGTTCAATTCACCACATATTTCATCTTAATTAATATATTAATTTCCCAATTTAACTTGTTAAAAACTGAAGTATTTCATGCATCGAGTTGTTCACAAATTACTTAAGCTTAGATCGACTTATTTGAATTGATTTGAAATATTCTATTCCAACTCAAATTTAAGCTAGTTAAGTAGTTTACTGATTCAATCTCAAACTTTATATGTTTTGCTCAATGAGATCATAGCCTTAATCGAGCTTAGCAAGATCAGGTCTAGTATAAATGTTAATTAAATTTGAATCAAGTATAGATAACAATATTGTTTTAATTAAAGGGAAAAATGCAAAAACACCTCCTAAAGAGAGTGAAAAGACTCCTTAAACTTTCAAAGTGTGACTTTTGACTTCCAAAACTATAAACAATTAACAAATAAGTCTAACCCATCTTTTGTTTTTTCTTTGTCCTTGTTTGTACATGACCCATACAAATTTCGTACAAAATCTCTATAAAAAGGTACACTTGGAACAGTAAATTTTTTTGTATTTTTTTGATAGAAAAATACAAAATGGACTTATTTGTTAATTATTTATAATTTTAAGGGTAAAAAATCATGCTTTTAAAGTTCTAAGGGTCAATCCATGCTACCTTTAAAGTTTAAGGATTTTTGCATTTTAAACCCTTAATTAAAATTGATTTTTTTTAACAAATGAACTTAACTGAGTCGAACCAAGCTTATAGTGTTATTTTTAAGCATAATTTGAGCTTAAAATCATAAGCTCAGTCGAGCTAGAACTGAACTCACGATTATACCATCTTAACTCTATTTGTCTGCGGCACTACTCACAATTACTACCATTACCATTACTGTCATTGTAATCACCATCACCATTAGGTCCTATCCTTCACTACTTTTACCTAAATGCAACTAAGTATCAAGTCATGACCACGATTTAGTTTGAGTGTGATAATATAAATTAACCCGACCGAGTTTTACAATTTATAAATCCATATGCAAATCTTAACTACAATCAACACAAGAGGCAAGTGCACCTATCATCATAGTAAATGAATTTAGTATAGATGTTTTTTTCTTAAGGCAACGTACAAGTACTTACTACACACTCTTTTCCTCATATAGCCTTTGATTTTAGATGATTGTAAAGATTACTACTATTAACTACTTCTAAAATCTATACATGGTGCGGGAATTGCACAATTGTGGAGTAGACGATGTCTTTGAATTTTAGATTCTTCTTCTCTTAGATTACACCTTGCCATAATGTAGTCAACTGCAAAAAAACTTCGTCGCATTTTCTAAAGCATGGTCGTGGAAGCTCCTTTTCCTCTAAGACTTGTTGATTTTTTTTTTTTTTTATTCTTGTGTTGTTACTTCATCAATTGATGATGAAGTGTTGATATAAATCCCATTATTCCTCAAATCAGCAATAATCATATTAAGCACAAAATTCATAGGATTATGATGAGCATGAGTGTAAAAAGAGTTTAAATAATCCTTAGATGAATAAAAAATGATCCTACCACTATTTCCATCAATATAGTAGTATGACCATTCCACACCACTACATGTATCATTACTACCACCCTTGCTACCATATTCTCATTTTTAATATACATGCTTATATATATATATATATATATATATATATAATAAATTATACTAAAGATCCAACGTTTAGGGATAAGTTCATTTGAGGTCCCAAAATTTGGAAAAGTGAGTCAACTAAAGTATCAATTGACATGTGTCAATAGAAGAAAGTCTTCCAAGTTTTAAATAAATATTTCTCCTAAGACATGTCAATGGAGATCTTAATTGATCCATTTTTCTAAATGTTGGGAACCTTTTTGAACCACTCGAAATATAGGATCTTAAATGAATTTAATCCCAAATGTTGCTCCCGGTGTAATTTATCATGTACATACACAAGCACACACACACACGCATGCACGCACCGCACGCACGCACACGCACCACACTATTTCATAGTAGTAATATTGTTAGATATATTTAGTTAAATAATATTAGAGAACGAGCACCAATGTTGCGTGTGTAAAAATAAAATAAAATTACACAAAGAATGTAGCTACTACTTTCCAAATTAGGAAACAAATAGAAAAATTACATAATGCATGAGGGGAGTATGCTTATAGATTTTTTGAGATAATGTCATAAAAATATCTAAACTTGGCGAAATACACAATTAGGAACCTAAACTTTGAAAATAATCAATTTAATACCTGAACTTTGAAATTGATTAATTTAGTACCTAAAAAATTTTAAAATTGACAAATTTAGTTCCTCAAAGAAATGATGGAGGTACTGATGGTATGCATGAAATTTTTTTTGGATACTAAAATGTTAATTTCATAATTCAGGTACAAAATCATCAAATTCAAACTTTAGGTATCTAATTGTATATTTAGTCAAAGTTTAAATACTTTATGACATTTACCCTTTTTTTCTTTTTTTTTTTACCAGATAAATGAAAATTATTCATTAAAGTGTATATCAAAATAAAAAGTACACCAAGTACTAATATATTACATTAAAATAAATGGGGATCCAAAAATCTAATCTAAAAACATGCATTTTCTACGTACAATGGGTTACAATTAGCCAAAAAATGATTCCACGTAATTGTAAATGAAATCTACACTTTAGCTGGGAAAGATGCCTATTGGAAGAGAAACAGATAAAAAATAAAAATTATGAAAGAAAACTTAGATTAAATGACTCTGTTGAGTTTTCATTCATGATGAAGAACTAATTGCAACCTTCATATCTGAATCAAAAGTTTTCTCATTGAAGCAAAAGCATAATGAAAAACATAGTGGCAAAGTTAGGCAGGCAACTAAAATGTAATGGTTGCTGCCTTAAATCTTTTGGAGCAGAAACATAAGAGGGTGAAGATAGATTTTACAATTTAGAAATGGAAAAAAATGAGTGAAAGAGATAACTCCTCAATCCCAACTCCAGCCACCAAAAAAAAAAAAAAAAAAAAAAAAGCTAATCACTTATGATTTTTTGCATTAATGAAGTGTGATAACCAGCATATATTAAACTATATAATATTTGAGAACCTTTGTCCATTAGAAAAGTAAAGTTTTGTAAAATGGTAGTACCTAGTAACTAAATTGTAATCTCCTTGTATAGCATTGATGTGAATTTCTTCTTCCTAAAAAATAAATGAAATTAATAATGCTTTTAATATCCAAATAATTGGTTAAAAAGATTAATATCACATTTCATTTGTATATATGTGATTGATTATATTCTGGCTTTATAAGTCAAAAAGGATTTTAATTTCATAACACAATAAATCAATGATCAAACAATCAAATTTGTCTTTGGTCAAAAAATAAAATTTCTCTTATAAAAATATATATATATATATATATATAACACATTAAAGAACCATACGTTTCAAATTCTCAATTGAGTGGCTTAATTTGCCAATGGGCAAATGTTGTGTCTCACCTATTCTAACAAGAACAATCACTATTAAATTTGTTTAGGTCAATATCAAAATGGTTCATGACATACCCTTTTGACAGTCACAAACTTGAAGTGATTATATCAATGAAACGCTTCTATGTCTACTATTAGTTAAACATTTGCATGGCTATATTGACTCATCTATCTTTACTTTCATGAAGTAGAACTTTTCTTTTCTTTTTCCTTTTTGATTTTTTTGGCATATCACCATCACAAAACTTGAACTTTTACTTGAAATAATACAAACATACACACCATAGAAAGACTCAGAACCTAAAACTTGTGTTATCTTTGAATATTGTTCAATATATAATGCAATGCATGCAATCGAACTATGGTATACTTTTCAATAGATTGGCTTCCATAAGCAATTCATAAGCAAATATTATATGGGTCATAATGTATTAATTTCACTGGATGGCTTTGTCATGTCCTAAATAGAGTAGATTTAAGGCTTAGTAGTTCCATCATTTATAACACTTAAACATTATACATGTAATACATAAATAAATATTTTATATTGAAGGACAAAGATGTTATTTGATATAAAATAAGAGGGTTTATGGTCAACCCTAATATCTAAATTAATTACTTTTGTCGGTTATCAAATACGAGAAAGAATATGAAGAGACGAAGGGGAAATCAAATGGGCGCAAGGCTAAGCCGGCTAAACACCGCCGGCCTAACTTTTTACACCGTCGGTGTAGGATTAACAATTGCCGACATATGTTACATAAGTTGAAAAGTCTCCACGAAACCTCTTTATAATCTTTTTTTTTTTCTCTTTCTCCAAAATATCTCCTAAACCTAGAAAATCCTCTCTATTCTTCTTCCTAACATCCAAGGATATGCAGAAGATCCAATCAAGGTAATCGCATATCTGCCTTTTCTTTAGGATTTCAAATATCTATCTTTTCCTTAGGTTTTCTATTGGTTTTGAAGGAGCAATTGACGAAAACTCTATTTTGATTTGGAGATCTAGATTTGGTAATCAAGGAGGATTAAAGATCACATTATTAGGTAAATTTTGTATATCATTAATCTTGTCATTATAAATTGATGATTTTTTATGGCTTTGTCATTAATAATGTGAAATGGAATTTTAGGGTTTGTAGGAGTTGTTAGAGAAATATATTCTATTGGAGATTTAGTGTTTAAGAAGGATTGAAGATTAAATTTAGGTAAGTTTGATATATTTATAATCCTTAAGATATTATGGTTATGAGTTGTGTTGATTTCTGAATTTCTATCATTAAATGAAATTCTAGGGTTTAGGAAGATCTTAAGGAGATTTGTTATTTTGGAGAAGTTTTATATTTTGATTAAAGGAGAAATGTGTGAATTTTTCTTTTGCTGAGATTAGGATTTAGATGGACTTTAAATTAGGATTACGTAATGAAAATATTATTTTGAAATCTATATGTTCATATTGTCAGGTTACGGTGAAATAGGGTTTGATTCTAAAGGAGATTTTGGTGGTTTAGAGTCCTGTTTCCTATAATTTGATTTAGCTATGATATTACCTTATTTGTTGTATGTGCTTATAGGCTTAGATTTGTTTGCTGTATGTGATGTAGGATCAGAATTCTAAATTGACTTAATTCTATATGACAATAAGAAATTATGTTTGCTATTTGTGTTTGGCTTTGGTTAGTAAAGACCACGTAGAGTGTGATACTAACGAGGCATCCTGATGATCTATGTGTAAGGTTGTCCCGAGTGGACTCATGCATAAAAATGATTCTGGTAGATTAGGTTTTGGCAGAGGCCGTAGTTTATGAATGATTCTCCAACACCAATATATGTATAATTACCTATTTTCTATATGCTCATTTTTATAGAGTCATGAGTTACTCCAGGTTTAGGACTGGACTGCAGATGATTCTAAACTATTTGTTGGCTAATTTTAAAAGATAATAATTTGTATCTGTTGCATTAGAAATAGTTGCACGTGATTATATATGCTGTGTGTGTATATGCATTTGTATGTGGTATGGCGTACTGGGCTTTTTGCTCATTCATTTCAATTTTGCAGGAACAGGAGAAGATAAGGTGATTTGTAATCTTTTTGGTTAAGATATCTATTTTAATCAAGGAGAGAACGATAGTGGACTAGATTACCCTGCTGATGTCTAGGATATGTTGATTGGATTTAGAATAAGATGAAGGCTTAATCATTTATATGTTTTTATTAGTTTAAAGATGTTTTAAGAGTTTTCTTTTATGTTATAGATTGGATTATTGTGGGCTATGGTTTATGCCAACGAGATTATTTGAAAATTTAGTTTTGATGGTATCTTTAAACAGTTACCCTTTATGTGAGTTTTGAAGATTCATATTATCATTTATTTGTGTTTAGAATTTCTAACCTTGGCGTGTTTTAGAAAGAGAAGGATACATGGGTTGTAATGCCTTTAAGTTAGGGCTTTACAATATGTTAAGGCTAAAATTTAAAAATGAGTTTCTAACAAATTTTAAATCAAGAAAACCTTATTTAAGTTTTGTAAATAACAATATCTAATAAAATTATATAACCAAATCATTAGAAATAATATCTTATTAATACACAAGAACCTCACAATACAAATATTATAGTCTCAAGAAATAAAAACTAACAACACAATACCCAACATATCTAAATTTTAAACGTCTAGCTTGTCTAGTTTCTCACTAATATCTTACCCATAGACCATATATACAAGCAAACACAATATAATCACAAGTATATATTTTAATACAAATGCAACAACAAATAATTTAGATCTTTAATTTAGGTATAGCAAAAAAATAATGGAGCACTTACACTTTACCAAAATGTTATGGGAATCTGGAGGTCTTAAGTAGTAGCAACTGTTTAAGGGATTGATACAGACAACTCGAATACTTGATGCAACGAGCGATAGAAATAGAAAATAAAAAACAAGTTAAAATCATCATACCTAAATCTTAGCTATGATTGTACACAAGCCAATGAACCTATTAATATATAGTATAGGAATCAAGTACAAGTATTATCTCCACAGAGACTGATGAATACTAATACTCACTATACTCTTGTTGTTCAACCTACAAAATTGAATGAATTAAGTATATAATATTACTAATAATTATAAAGCAAAGCACAAGTCAAGTTTTTCTAAGTCTTATCCCAATTGCAAAGATGTTTAATTTTGAATCCTACTAGATGTTATGTGATTATGCTAAAGATAATTATAATATTATTATTGATATCCTTAAATGGTTGGAATTTGTAATATAATTCAGTATCACTTTCAAGATTATTGAATCCTAATTTTCAGTTGGTTAGCTAAAATTTCTTTGTAGTTAAAACCCCTAAGATAGCATTAATGATTTCAAATACCCATATGAAGATTTATCCTTATCCCAAAGAATTATATCGTCTTATTTCTACGATTGCATGCAACTCCCTTCACTTGTGTGCATCTATTCATGCAAACAATATTTCAATTAAATTGCATGAAAATCAAATTAAGAATCAATATTTTGGACAATGAATTCAAGATAAATAAACAAGTACAATTCAATCAATTTATTAGAAACAATAAATAACCAATCACACAATTAATTTTGGGTTCATCAAAATCTAAATTATTAAGTTTGCTCCTTCATGGGAGGAGTAACGAGAACACAATAAGATAAATAACAAAAAATAACCCCTTGTTTACAAGTCTAATTGAAGTACAAATCTAACTTGCAACTAAGGATAATCTAAATAATGTGATAGTAAACTTGTAATTATATCTTACTTTGTTACCTTGCACCTCTTACATAGATGTTCCTCGACCTTCAAAAGTGGAAGTTTCCTTCACTTAAAATATTAAAATAAAAGATCAAAAGAATAGGGACGTTCTCTTTCTTTATTAATAAGGTAGGGTTCCAAAATAGGAAAGTAAATCTTCAGAGTAGGAAAGTTGTTAATCTCCTTGCATGTGAATGTTCTGGCCTTTAAACTTTTCCAAAATTGTCACAAGATGCCTTTTTCTTCATGCCTAAGAAAGATCTTTCCAATTTTGAGCGATTTCCTAAAATATCTTGTGATGAAAAAAAAAAAAGGGACTAAATTCAAATCATCTAGCCATATAGAATTCTATACATTAAGAGTCCAATTTTCTAGGAACAACAAGACGTAGACAAGTCATGCTATTTCATCTTGTAGAATTCTATGTCTGATTCATGAGAACAACACGACTTAGATAAGTCATGTCTCTTATCATGTTGTGTCAAATTGAAAATGTCTTTTAAGCACATCTTGACTAATTTAAACAACATCATTGGGTAACATGGACACATCTTCCTCACGTTGACCATAAATTACTTATAAACTTCACAATTTGATCTAAAATCCTTCTCTTATAAAATCTCACTATTGAAAGCTTGAAAATAAATTTTAATTATTTTAAATGCTATTTTCATAGTAATTATCAATAAAAAGACAACAAAATGTATAATTTAGTAGTCATGAATAGGGAAAAAATTGGGTTTATCAATACCCATATCACATAGAAGAAATTCTAAGTAGTCTCGTGTAGGGGTCATAATTATTACTCATCTATGCTTATCACAACCCACAATATAATATAGTTCATTCGATCCCATTAGCATGGACTATACTATATTACTTCTCTTCAATCTAAATAGATGTCTCGATACTGTTCAACCTATTAGCTACCTATTGAGCCACTAGTGGGATCTAAGTACCTAACTACAATACCAGCACCACCATGGCCACGTAAGGTTGTCACTCCTGGAATTGGATTAAATGATAGAAAGCACACTCAAACAATTAAATAAGTCATCTTTAGATATTAATTTATTTTAGGATGTTTACCCTCACAAATAATACACAAGTCACTATGTACCTGAAGCTCAGTACTGAAGATACTTGTCTGCTAAAAACCAATGTCACGAGAATGTGGATCTAGAGAAACCATATGTAAAACATATCGCTAATAAACTATATAACATAAAATACAGGTACAAAAAAGTATACTTTAAATTTTATTTTTTTTCTATTTAAATCATTCCATCAACTTTTTAAGTTTAATTAAAAATTAGGCTCATAACAATTGCTTTAACTTACAATATTGTTGAATATATCAAATTGAACATATGATATTAGACAATATTAAATAAAAGAAAAGAAAATGAAAACTCAAAACCCTTAATAACCATGGTGGTTGTCTTTAACCTAGCTAGCCAGTAGGAAATATGCATCGAATCTAGTGAATGGGATGCACACATGATCTAAGAAGATAAACTCTGGCTATATAGATGTAATTGTATCGGATTGGATTTATCTTTGCTATTGATGGCTTTGTCTAGCATAATATCAAAAGGTTCAATCTTTTCCCTTGTATCCCAACCCTAATCACCCTACTGCTATCATTTTAATGTTTGTTTTTGTTTTATGTTTTTAGAAGAAAAAATATTTTGGAAAATTATTTTTGTTAGAAAATAAACATGCTTAGGTTTGTTTTCTCATTAGCATTTGGGGGCAAGAATTTGGATTTGAGATCGATTATTATGGTTTTATTTTTGTAAATATGAAGAATTGGTAGTGGAACTTATATATAAAGAGAGGTGCACTTTGGTTAATGATAGTACTTTTTGGTAAATGGTGTTTGATTCTTTCGCCTGAGATCTAATTGTTCATAGAAATAATAAAACTGAATAATCATGGAATTTTTATAACCAAACCATTTTTTTTCTTTTGGTCAAATTCGTCACACAATTTGATATGTGAAAAGTATCACATCATGTAAATAAGAAAAAAAAAAGATTTAATAAATCTAACAAGTATTACTTATAGAATAAAATAATATTGAATCAAGAACCACCAAGATCTCTATAATGATAGAAAGAGAGAACCTATATTCATTATAATATCTTTCAAGGAGAACTACATTATAAGGCATTTAACTATAATGTCATCTTACAATTCTAGCCTTCTCTATTCTTATAAATTAACTATAATTTCTCTTTAATGTATTGCAAAGTAATAATATCATACTGATCTTCCAAATATTGAAGTTGGTTATCTATTTTATTCAAATAGCACCACCATTAACCAAGAGGCACCTCTGTTTATATATAGATTCTTTTGCAAATTCTCTATATTTACAAAAATACGAAACCCTAAAGATCAATTCTAAATTAGATTTCCAACCAATCAAATAGTAAGAAAAGAATAACCCTAAACAATATTATATTCTAAAAAAAAATATTTTGCAAAATACTTATTTCTTTCTTAAAAGAAAAAACAAGACCAAACATTAAACTAATAAGAGAGCAATCAACGTAAGGAGTTGTGGGAAAAAGATTGATCCTCTAACCATATTTCTTGTTGTCTTCGTCATCAGTAGGTTGTTGAATAAATGACTTTGAGTTTTCTATGGGGAGAGAGGGGGAGAGAGAGAGAGAGAAAGAAATTTCTACTATAAAAAAAAAAAATAGATAGTTGATTTATAAAAAAGGTGAATTACTAAATATACTGAAAAAAGATTTGATAGATATTATACCCTATGATTATCTAACATGCAATATCAAATGAACGGGATTGCTTACAGGCTAAGATTCTTCATTATCTATTTACTCCCAATATTGTTATTTTTTTTTCTTTTTCATATTCATATTTTTACGACTATTACAGATCTTGTTCCGTTTTTTCCTTCACTTTAACTCTCTACTCCATTGCATAAAATATATTTAATATAATTATGTTATATATATTATAATAGATATGTTATAGTCACTATATAATAATACATATAATATTGATGTATGTATAATATATGTTACTTTTGCATAACACACATATATAACATATACATGTACTATAAAGTTATATATATTCATATGGATATATTAGGAATAACATATATATTATGTTATACATTAAAACAATAGGTGTTATATATGTATTGAATTAGTATATATATGTATAAATACATTATTAAGTATATATATTAAATCGTAATAATATCTGCTATAGCTACTAGATATCTGTTAATCGTGTATATATATTATAATATATATACACGTTGAAAGTAAATATATGTTATGATATATGTAATGTATAACATTATATTTGTGTGATTACTTTCTTTAGTTAGTGAAATATATGTTATATATTAATGACAAATATGTGTAATCATATATATTGTAATGTAAATATAGTGTATAGCATTATATTTGTGCAATCGTTTTTTTTTTTTTTTTTTTTTTAATGAGTGAAATATGACATGATGTATAATACACACACACATAAGATAACATATACATTATACATTGACATGATGTATGTTATATATATATTTTATAAACTTTGCACATGTATCTATGCACATATATGATTGTGCAATCAATTTCTTTGATGAGTAAATATAACATGATTTATAGTATATTTGTAAGTACATTGTAATCTATACATAATATAAAACACTATATTTGACCAAATAATTATATAATGACATATGCAATATTTGTGAGTTAAAGTGAAAATTAAAAGTTGTGAAAAGAAATAAAGAAGTTTATGAATGGATAAAGTAGGCTTTAATCTTATCCAATAGATTTAAAAATTTCATGAGTCATGATTTTAAAAGGGAAATTTAAATAACAAATATATTATCACTATCATATCACCATATATCATCATCTCACCATAACTTTACTACTATATCATCGCAATTGTGACAATGTTGTTTACCACCACATCATTATTATCGTCGTCCCTAAGGTATAGAAATATCATAATTATTTCTACGAGCATCCTCATTCATGGGTCCTTTATAAAATTCTTAAAGTACCATATCAGTATCTATATGAATTTTTCTTGCCTACTACCTTATCCGTAAGATCTTCACATAAATTCTTCACTTCTTTTTATATTTTTATGCGTCCCATTTATTTTATATAATGCCTTATTATATATATAATAAAATATTGCCTTCCATGAAAAATCCAAAAATTTGAAAAAACCCTCTACATTTGTAAATAACTCAAAAAGTGAAGTCATTCACTTGAAACCTAAGTAAAGGACCTTATATGTAGATACTCTGTTACTAAAGAATGGATACATATCACTATCTCTATAAAACTGTTGCATAAATGGTCAGAAGTCAATAATATTGGTAGTATTATAGTAGTGAACGTGATTGAAAAGACTTATTAATCACAGTAGTTAAACTATGGATACCTTTGAATCGGGACATTAAAATTTGTGTATGTGCTTAGCTAAGCAATGGAATTGTGCTTTTATAAATTCTTGAAAAGGAAAAGGTTCACTAACAGAAAATTTTTATTTTTTTGTTAATTTCCTTTTTTTCAGATATAATTTTTACGTTATTTGTATTTTATATTATTAATTATATTTATTTAATATTTATTTATTATGTTAATTAGTGTGGCCCAATGATAGGTCGATATGTGTCTTCTATTAACACTAGCATATAGTGATAATATCTAGATCATGTGCTTGCTAGAAGTAAAAATACAAGTTGCGAGTTTGTATTAGAGTCAAATATATTTATTTTTCATTATTATTTTTTTTGTCTTTTGAGCTGGAAATTGCTACATTTTTGCATTTGTTATCCCCAGAATGATATGAGGTTTTTCTTTTTTTATCGGTAAAAATACTATTAAGATATTGTGGTTATTTTAAAACTAAGGCTTATTGTATGAAGTATTTACAATAGAAGGGAAAGATTCTTATCAAGAGAGCCAAAGAGGTGAGGATTAGAACCTTAAAATTAAAATTTATCTAGGATCTATTTAAATTGTCTGATTTTTATCTATATTTTTTATAAATAATCTATTTAAATAACAAAAATAAGATGTAAAAATAACCTTCAAATAACAAACCAAAATTTTGATACCCTCAAATATAGATCATGTAACTCTAATCATAAAGGAATTTTTTGTGTAGTGGCTTGGAGTTTATCGAAACTCTAAAGTTAATGTGCTCTTTGAAGAGTAATTTCATGGGTGACTCCTTGAGAAGTGTTAGCACAAAAAAAAGAATAAAAGTACGGCGTGTGATCAAAACGGATAATTCCTGTGAATAGAGTTAGGGAGTTAAAAAATAGCATTACCTAATAGGGAAAATTATAGCCAAATTTAAATAAATAAATAACATACTGACATTTGCTAGATGACCTGATACTCCACATTGCTGTCAAGTATAATAAAAATCACCACAATCAAGCTATATTTGATTAATTAAACGAAGTTATTAAGTGTAAACGCAAGTGTACATATAAAATAGAAGGATTCAATCTAATTTTAAGTCCCAAGCAGCTTTTAGCGTTTTATATGATTTGAAAAAGAAAAAAATAACTATTTAACAATTTAACACAACTTCATAAACCCATTATTCCAACTATGGACCCATCACTTTCTTTCAATTATAACTTTACTTCTTATAAAAACTTTTATAAGTATCACCTCGTACGGAGAAACCAATTAAGTTATTTTTTTTTTTCTGAATATTAATAACCAATCTAATAATTTGTTTATTATTATTATTATTATTATTGTTATTATTTAACTTTATTACACTTTCTAATGAGTGTAGATCAGTAGGAATGCAACCGGGATAGGTTTTATAAATCCCAAACTCGATATCCTTTAAGCTTTCCAAAAGTTATCCCAAACCCTATAGAGTTTTTGTCCATAAACTCACAACCCGCCTGGTAGATCCTATAGGGTACTTGAACTTGCTGGGCTTATAAATATTTCAAATTTAATTATTTTATATTTAAAGTTATCCAAAAATATATTTCTCACAGTATACATAACTATAATTTTTTCTTATCTATTCATGGAAAAAATTATTTCCATTAATATTTGAGTATAAAAAATCTTTCTAAATTTATTTTCCATTAGCTTAACATTTCAATGAGTCATCATGAATAATTAAAATGAAATATTATTAAAAATGAATGCTTTATAATTTTAAAAATGCATATATCCATTTATTAAATTGAACTACAAATTTAATAATGATTATGCCATTCATTAAATTAAAATAACTAAAATACATAACTTAAACTAATTTACTTTTTAATTTTATTAATTGAAATATATTTAATATTTTTTTTAATAGGTTCAGGTCCTAAGAGTTTTGTATGCATCATAACCTGACTCAAAACCCTATAGGATTTTGTATGTTGTTTCAAAACCCGTTCCAGACTATATAGGTATTTATTTGGTTAGAGGAGTCCGGTATTTGATAAAAATCTGCCTGAGTGTATCACACACGCATATATATATATATATAGATATGTATGAATAAAGATAGATTTGCCAGATACATGCAAAGCTTTTTTCTCCTACAAGGTTAGGGTTGTCTTGCTACTTTATTCTTTTTTTAAGTTTTGCTAATACTTTTTCTAAAAACAACTTAAATCCATGGATAATGAAACCATGCGTTTTGTGGCTGGGATTTTCCTAGGGAAGAATTCTGGTCAATGTGGGTACCATGCCAGGCTGTATGGGAAGTAAAAGGTAACGTAGGGTCATTACATTATATTAGCTTTCTTCATGGAATTTCCCGCGGTGCAGGAGCAGAAACATCCTATTAAAATGTATTTGTAGCATTATTAGTAAGCTAGCAGGCAAAGCTTATCTGGTGTGCGTGGTTAGTGGGTCCAACGTTTTAGTACAGGTTTAATTTTTATGGATAGCCTTATTGTGTGTCTAAATCATGAAATTCAATTTTTTATTTAAATTTTGAAGTAATCTAATATTTAATAAAATATTTTATGACTATTTTTATCACTTTAATATAGGTAGTTTATTATCTTGGAAAAAGTAGCCTAATATCATTATTAGATAATGTTAAGGGGAGATATTGAAAATTCTATAACAGACTACTTAACGGTGCTAAGAAAATAGTAAAAATAGTTATGAAATATTTGAATGTGTATTTAAATGACCACTTAAAAGTTTAAGTATCAAATTAAAGTTATAAGCAAAATTGAAGTAATAGATTTGACATTTATCCATAGCATTAATAGGTTCAAAGAAAGATATAAATTATTTTAAATATAATATTTTTTAATTAATTTCTATAAAATAAGGTATGGGTAATTGGTACGTTTTCTTCATCCCCTGTATCCATATTGAGATCTATACTCTATGATATATAAGTCTCAGGTTTTGGAGTACCTATATTCACTCTATAAAAATTATTAGATAATAATATTTTAAAAATAATTACATATTTCTGTTTTCAAATTTTAATTTCTTCAAAGGGAAAAAAAGATACTAATATGTATACAAATTAAAATAAAAAACAAATCTTTTCGTAGAAAATTGAATAATCTTAAACCATCGACACAATGTGCATATAAAAGTATATATATGAAGTTGAAATATAAGAATTACACTTTATTATTGAAAAATGTCCATATATAACTAATAATTACATAGTCTTATGCATAATTTAATTTATGAATTGTTATGGAAATATTGATAGGATAGATTTATAAGTTTTATAAAATATTTTATTCCATCTAGATTCCAAATTCCTTAATGGTTTTAAGATAGTATAAGATACATCCATTTCTAAAATTTGAGAATCTATACTTATAAATTACTATAGGTATAGAAAATCATATACTATAAGATATATATATATATATATATATCTTTATTTTTTCCCATATCTTTGTGTCTAAATTTTGATTGATCTTTTTTCGGTGCTTCCACTAACCAAAGGATATAACAACTGTTGGATTTCGTTATTAGAAATGAAGACAAGTTATGGCTACCAGCCTACCACAACTTGCATAGAACGAGAACAGTAAATTATGATTTCATAGGGCACGTGAGATAATGTTCATGTCGGTAAAGTTAGCTTCCAAACTACTTGAATTTAATGTAGTCGAATAGAATGTTAAGCCAAGCTTAAATTTCAATTTACTCAACTTGAGAAATTTATGTATGTATTTAAATTTTTACCAAGTGTAATCATATATTAAATCTTAACAAATTAGAATCCTATTTAAATTTCAATTATAGAAATTTTATCGTGGTGTATAGAGAATGAACCACAACTTTCTATGTTTACAATTCTTTTACCAAGTTAGTGGCTAAAACCCTTTTTTTAAAAACGATTTAGTGTCTATATTTCAATTTAATTGCAATCTAGTAAAAATTTACTTACTAATTTGCAAATCGAATAGTAAGTAAACACTGAATTGTAAAATTAAAAACATAGATATTAAATTATCAAAAATAGAAAGTACATGGTGCTTTTATTCCCAATATCTATCAAATTAATTATATATACATATATAAAGAAGAAAAGAACACTAAGAAATTGGTGTCCATTGGATATACGCATGTGATATCTGGAGGAAGGGAAGAAAATGGACCCCATGGGCCTAATATTAGCAGCACTGCCCCACAAATAGTCTCATCAACATAAGCCATCGCTATGTGCAATCAAAGGGGTTTGGCCCTAAGGGACAAAGGACTAATAGGAAAGAGCCATTGCATGAGACAAACCAGCATTAACAACTCCTTCATGCACACCACCCACCCACTGCCACTCATATATCACACAAAGTCTATATATGTCTACAGAGACGTGCACCATCACCATCTTTTGTTCGCCTTCAATAAAGTTTCCTTATCCCTGCCCCATGTTTACAGCCCGTAATGTGAAGATTTTTTTTTTTTTTTTTTCCTTTTATAAATTGAAGTGAGGGTAGAATCATAAATTCTTGTGGTACAAATAATAATATGACTTTTTTTTTTTTCTTTTAACTTTTGAAAATGTTTCTGCTTACATGTTTGGAATTGCCACTAATATTTATAATATCCAGTTTTATGATCCTTTTAATAATAGTTTTTCAATGCTAGGGGCTCTTTTAGAGACTATTTACATATAAATTTTTTAGGAAGTTATGAGAAAGTAAAAGTTACATTTTAAGAGTTTAAAATATCTATTGTTACATAAACAACAATATAATGTAACACTATTAACTAGTCAAGTTGAGATGACACAATCGTAATGTCTAGCTTCAGCTAACTTAAAATCTCAAAACTTGAGATCAACGGAGTTTAAAATTTTAAATTCAAGGCTAACTAGGCATGGCATTATACAAACTCAAATTCAATTTAATTAGTGCTATTTAAACTCGACTACTAAAATTACTACTAAAAAAAAAAAAGCAAAAACAAAAAGAGAGGCATCGATATGAGACTCCTCTCGTTGCTAATTTAGGATAAAGAGGATACAAGTAGCCAGTTGATGACTCTGAGTGTTAACTCTAGCAATGGCAATGACCCGGCATGTTAATATGTTTTAGAGACTTGTAGCTTTTAAGTGTAAGATGAGGGAGCTAACCACATGACCCGCTCCCAAATGGATGACCCAGCTGGAGATGCAGATCTCAACTAGTCACAGCTAGTCATAATACTCGTACCATTATGGGTATTATGGTTGGACAAGCTAGTCATACTTATACATTAAGTACAACCACCACCAGTTGAATCCCCAAGCACCTACTTTCAGCTTAGGCCAACCTCCAATGCCAACTTATTTTCCCTACCCCTTGTTGCACCATGGGATGCACCATTCTCGACCCATCCTCCTAGCACCAATCGACTGAAATACCCCATACCTTCACCTACCTAAGTTAAAAATAGCTTTATTAAATATATAATAGGTAATTCATTTTGAGTTTTAATTTAAGTTTAACTTAGAAATTAAACTTAGATAGTTTAGTTAAATAAATCAAGTAAACTAAACTATGGGGTATGATTAGATATATTAACATAATTAAATTAGTAAATAGATCAATTGAAAATTAAGATTTCAAATACCCCTTTCAATTGTCAAATATATGAAATTTCTTAAGTTCATTACCTAAATTTCTAAAATGTCCCATTAAATCATTCAAGTTTAAATATCAGTTCCTAAGTCTTAAGTTCTTAACCTTCAACTAAATATCAAATTCTTGAATTTCTAGTTCATATATTCAATTTCAATTCCATTGTCTCCTTTTAGTTATTTCAACTTCCTAAATGTTATTACCTAAGAGGCACAATTTAAGTTAAAGATCAAGCACAATCCAAAAATCAAAGCCCAAGCACATAACTAATCTCACTCCTCATCCTTTCTTTTCCTTGTTATTTTCATTTTTTTAGTTGCTCTTCTTCTTCTTCTTCTTTTCCTTCTCAAACAAACTGACACCAAATCTCAAATTCAATAAGATCATAAGAAGAATTGGAGATAGAATACAAGATGGAAGTAAGAATATATGCATGTAGAAGATAAATCAACTAGAGTAGTAGTAGTAAAGATAAGTTTGCTAAACATGTAAGTTGAGTTATTTTTCTTTAATTGATTATTGTGAATGCATCGTATTATTGAATTAGAGTTAGATGTATGTAGAATATATGTTAATATTAATAAACTAGCAACATATAAACTTATAAGCTAAAACCAAGATATGTATATGCATGTGTAAATTAAGCGTTTGATTAAATAATTTGTTGAAGTGTGATGGTAGAAATATGTTGAGGAGTGTTATTTAAACTTGATATGAATTTGTATACTGCTTTTATAATATTTTGTTGAAGTATGTAATAAGAAAGTAGTTGAATTTTGAAGAAAAGAACAAGGAAAAACGTGAAAAAACAAGCTCAGTGCACTCATCACATGCGTTATGGAGCCTATGATGGCTCGATTTTCATAATTTTTTAAAATACTTGATCATGGGCGTGATGATGCCCGTTATGCTCTTGGATTTGCAAAATTTGGATCATCATGGAGTGATTAAGGGTGTGATGCCCTCTAATTACATTTTTTCTTTGATCACATGCTTCATTACGACCGTGATGAGACTCTGACGACCATCATACCCTTCATCATGGGGTGATGAAGGGAGTGATCGTCTCTGTTTGAAAAAAAAGAAGAAGAAGAAAAGAAATAAGAAAAAGAAAGGAAGATAAAATAAAATAGATAAATAATAAATAATGTGATATGTTAGTTAATTTATATAATTAAAAGTGAGTTGAGAGAATTTATAGATTAATAACTAATTGGATTAAACATAGAAGTTAAGTATAAAATGAATTTAGTTAATCAACCTAAGTTCGACATAGTTTAATGAATCTTAATGAGTTAGAATGAACTAGGCAAATTAATATCAAGATATATGACAATGATCTAGTGGAATAATTGAATATAACTTAGTAACTTAACTAGGTTTAATATAGATTTTGAATATAATGTGGAATAGTTAATAGATTTAAGTTTGATGTGAATCTTAGATATAAAATGAATTATTTCATAAATCTAAGTTCAACTTGACTAAATGAATCTTAATGAACTAAAATGAATTAGATTGACTAAATCTAATTAACTTGGCTAAGTTAAGTTAATATAGGTTTAATAATTTATAATTGGCTTATGTTAATGAGTTACGTTAAACCATAAATAGTAAAAGGAATATGTTGTTTCAAAAATATATGTTTGCTATAAAAATGAGTATTTCCCTAAAGGTTAATAATTTATTTAAAACTTGAAAGTGAATAATAAATGATAATGTTTTCATAGTGAATGATTTATAAACAAAAGAAAAGAAATCATTTAATTGACAATTTAGAACTATCTATATCTCAGTGGGGCGATTATCACAGTCATGGTGGGATTCCTACTTAGTATCTAATCAAATAGATTTTTTTTAAAATAAGTTTGAAGAAAGCTAACAATTAATTTAAATACTTATGAGATTGTTTAATGAACAAATACTTGTTTTGCCCTGGCCTATCTTCTATTTGCTCAAGGCACTAACACTATAATATGTATGCAATAACTTGTATGTTATATGTTAAGATAGTCATCATAAATGAATTAAAACTTAAAGACAGCTTAATAAATGATTGTTGCTTGTGCTTGTGTTTTGAATTCGATCCGAGAAGTGACAACTTTCCTCGAAGCTGAGCACGGTAGTTAGGTGCTTAGGCCACCCCCTTGTCATGATGTAATGACAATCTATAAGTGGCTCAACGGGTAGCTGATAGGGCAAACAATATTGGCGTAATGTTTGCTTAAGCTCGAAAGGAAGTAATATGATTTAGTTCATATTTATGGGACCGATTGGGATTGAGATAAGTAGAGGGTATAACAGTTGTGAACCATAAATGTAGCTATTTTCTTTTCCAGTTAGATATATGAGATATAGAGATTTAGGTTGCCTATATCAACTCCTTGAGCAGCTGCTCTTATTCAGGATCCCTAGATTCCTAAAGACATGTTTCGGAGTGTGAGTACTTCAATGTTTCTTATTTCACTTTAATTTAAAGATAATAAACTATTGTTGCTATATTGCATTAGTATAAGCTTATGTGCCCATCTTGTGTGTACTTATGTTGCTGTGTACTGGGCTTCAACTCATCATTATTATTCTTTCCAAATGTTGATGATGATTTAGATGATGATCATCTCAAGCAAGGGTCAACTTAGGAGGAGTTTGCTAAAGATTAAGGAGGATTAGGATTAGTGGATTTGTTTTTGTTTTTTTTAATTTGTTAATGAACTGAATATACCTTTTAAAGTTTGCATTATTCTTTTAAGGGGCTAGTTATGGAGCCCATGTTTTTTCATTAGCTTTAAAAGCTTTGTTTACCATCATGAAAGTATATGAGATATCTGATGGTACGGTTTTGTTTCTAAAAGCTAATCTACTCCTAAGAGTAGATATAAAATGTTTTTGAAAGTTTATTTCTTCGCTCCTAAATCCAGTTATTTTTAAAATCTAACTAAACGTTTTTATAATTCTAAGAATTAGCTAGCAAATGTTTCAAAATAAACAAGTCTGTAATGGTAACTTGAGTGTATAACGCTTAAGTGTTATACGTGGCAATTGACACTCTTTGATCCAATTCAGGACATGACACCGACCCTCAGCTTCATTCCATTCACAATTGCAGCACCATCACCATGATCATTTCGGCATCCCCCTCCTAGACACAACCATCTTCTCAACAATAGTAGTCTTATTATGCTCCTTCACATTCCCTTGGTTATAGTTACTATCCATTTGCTACTACCACTACCTCAGAAACAACATTTAGTACTTCATCAACCCATGTTTAGTAGCTTCAAGTTTGTAGGGGTTAGGTTATCTATTTTTCATTGTTGTTATAAGACTTCTTTTCTTCTGTTGTTGTATGTTGCCTTATATGCTAGACTTCTATATATTTTTCCCTATTTCATGCTCTATGGACTTTATAGGATCAACATATGTTAGTTTATTTATTAGTTTTATAATACAATATATTTTATATTAGCTACAATTGTCGAAATTCAAGTTTCAATTTCAAAATAAAATAATTATATTTTTTTAGTATTATATAATATTAAAATTATAATGTATAAATATATAATATCAATAATAAATATATGTAAGATTATAATGTATAAATATATAATATCAATAATAAATATATGTAAAATTATCATATTTAAATATATATCATTAACAAAAAATAATTTTTTTATTATATATTTAATATAACTGCAAATTTAAACTCAACATACCCATGTATAGGTGAGACATGAGAGGCAAGTCCCCAATGAGAGTGGACCTACCATATTTAGGCCAAAAAGAAAAGATTCGCCTTAGTAGAGTCTCTTTCTAAGTGTGAATATATTTTTATTCTAATTAAAATAATATTTTAAAGTACAAATTTAACTAGAACTCAGTTAACATCTAAACTCAATTTGAGTTTGATGAGGCTTGAAAATTATTAACATTTTAAAATTCATATTCAACTTAATAAACTACTCTAATAATTTTAATTTAATTTCAAACTTAACTCGACTATTCTAAAGTAGATATTTAATTGAGTAGGAGTAGTATTAACACATAGATATAAACAGTAAATTGGAAGGGAAAAATTTTGCCATATCTACATGCGAACGATATTCCCACTGCACCACCCAATTGGCAAAACTTTTGTCGCCTGATGCACCACCTGACTCCCTCATTTAATGTGGTTTTGGGAGCTTGCTATGTTCTTGGAGGGATATAACAATAGCTACATAATATCATCATGACATTGCCAATCTTAGAATTTGGGGAGGTAAATGATCGGAATGTGCTTGGTTCAATTACTGACCATGATCTACAGCGCTTCATGGAAAAAGAAAAAATAATTTTGTTGTATTAGACCTTCTCATATGGAATCCTAGGCTAAAGAAGGCATTTTTATTTTCGTTTTTTATGCTCCATCCCAATGTCCCTTCTACATTTTAGTTAATGCATAGCATGCTGTAATTCTTGCATCTAAAAAAGTTCTGTATCAAAGCCATATACAAACCATATTAAGCATGAGTAGCTGAGAGCTTGATCCTGGTTTGAAGCCAAAAAATTTAGACCATAACTACTTTGAATTGATACGGGATGGGTCTAACCTCATGGACTCGACATGTCGAGATGAGTCTGACCTGTCCATTTAAAAAAAAAAAATTGAAGAAACAAAATCCTTAAATTAAAATAAAATTTTAAACTTTAAATATAAAATAGTCTAAGAATATACTAATCTTTAATACATATTCATTTAATACTATTAAGAATGTGCAATTATTTATATATAATAACATCACATTAAGTTGAAATATTAGTAATATGAGACTTGGATAACGCTTTAAAACAATAGAGTTTATCCGGAAAAAAAAGAAGTCTCACATTTTTTAGAAGTGAGATTCTTCTTTTAGTAAAACTCTATATAAAACATGTGAACAATTTTAAATTATATATATCATGTGTGTTGTTATCAATTACAAATTAATTATTGTGAATAGATAACCAATAATTTTTATGTGCATGGAAAGTAGTCTAAATATTAAACGTTATTTACTTTTTTTAACTTCTATTATTTTATATTCTATTTTACTTTTATTTCTTATTTTTATAATAGATACTATATATATATATATATATATTTTAAAATATAACATGATTGGACTTATTGGGTCTATGAGTGTAGTTGATAGATCTGGCCATGACCTATGGACCATGACGGGTCTAGAAGCCGGGCCGAATCCAACTCACCAAAGTGGGTGCAAGGGCAGACTTAATGTAGTTGAGTCTTGGTTTGAACCTAACCCTTTTGGAAATGTCTAGTGAGAGCAGTTCTACAATATATTGGTGCAAATATGAAACCAAAACATACTTACATATAGAAACGAGTTGTGGATATTTTGGTGTCAAAACTAACTGAGTATTGAGGCAATAAGTTTTGCACCAATTTTGAGTCTATGCATGAACCCATTGTTCCATAGATTCAATCATAAGAAAAAAAAAGATATAAACTAGCCAAATTACTTATGAGTTAGTCAATATTCACTTGAATATGACTCTAAACTAGTCATTTGAAACTCACACTCGACTTACTTGAATAATTTGTCAAATAGAATTTGAATTTCATAATGTTTAGCTCAATTACCTCAAAGGTCTAGTTAAACTCAAGTGAAGTTTAGTGCTAATTGAAGTTGAGTCAAGAATGTAAGCGGGACGGATTTGGGATGGGTTTTACAAAACTCGAATATGAACCTAATATCCTTTAGGCTTTCCAAAACCCATCTCGAATCCTATAGGATTTTTATCTTAAACTCAAAACCTGCCTAATAGACCTTATAGAGTACCTGAACCCGAACTCGAACCCGATGGGCCTATAAATATTTCGACTTTAATTAAAGTATATTGAAAGCTATCTATAAAAAAAAAAATATTTTTCTCATAATATACATAAACATAATTTTCTTCTTGTCTACTCATAGAAAAATTTATTTCCATTAATATTTAACTATAAAATAAATCATTCTAAATTTATTTTCCATTAACTTGGCATTTCAATAAGTCACCATGATTAATTAAAATGAAATATTGTAAGAACCCGGCTTGTTGCAATCCTAAAGATTAGGCAGTGTTATGTCCCTCAGCCATGTATAATACTTTAAGTATTATACGCTCAAGTTTCCTTAAAAGATATGTTTATGTTGAATATTACTAGTTTTAATTACTGAAATTATTTAATTATGTTATGGCAACAACTAGATTTATAACAAGAAAACAAGCTTTATAAAAACATTTCTAACTTCTAATCATATGAGTAGATCAATTTTTAAAACAAATCATATCATCAGGTACTTTATATAGCTTTCTTGATGGTAAAATAGAGCTTTAAAGATTATTACAAAACATATGGGCATCGCCAGGCCTTTAAAGCAAATAATAATTCAAAAGATAAATCTAGCTCTTTGTGCAAAAAAAAAAAAAAAATAAAATCCCCGGTCCTAGCTCACTTCACTCTTCAATAAACTCTCTCGGCATCATCCCATACTCACATCTCATCATCATCGACACCCACATCATCATCATCATCATCATAGTCATATCATCATTAACAAGATGACACATAAGCTTAAACTAGTGCAATGCAACAACAACATGCTATTATCTTTATATTAGACTAAAACAAACGTCACAGGAGTACTCACACTCCAAAATAAGCCACTGAGAATCTTGGAGTCTTGAGTAACAGCAGCTTCTTAGGGGGTTGATATAAATAGCTCAAATACTTATATCTTCTATATCTAATCGAGAAAGAGAAAATAATATTATCCAAGATTCATAGCCATTACACAACCTTTACTTATCTCAGTTCATAACATCATTTAGTTTAACCAATCCCATAAACGTAAATTAAACCATGCTACTTCAACCTAAGCTTAAGCGAATATTATGCGATACTATTTGCCCCATTAGCTACCCACCGAGCCACTTATGAATTTCATTGCATTACAGTAAAGGGTAGCCTAAGTGCCTAACAACTGTACCTGGCTTTAGACAAGGTTACATCTCTAGACCAGATTAAACAACATAAGTACAATCAACACTTATTAACTATTAAGCCGTCTTTAATTTTTTAATTCATTAGGAATGCCTATCCTAACAAACAACATATAAGTTAATGTGTACCTTATTGATTCAAAATCCAAACAGAAATAGTTGGTAGGCTAGGGCTATCTTAGAGGATAGATAAGAGGCAAACATCATTCATGAATATTAACTCATATAAGCATTTAATTTAATTATCCATTTACATCAAACTTATTTTAAAATTCTATTTGATCAGACACTAAGTAGAAATCCTATTATGGCTAGGAAGATCACTCCGCTAAGATATGATCAGTTCTCCATTTTCTATCAAATTATATCTTTCTCTTTATTTATAATCATTTGTTATAAGAACATCATCAAAACTTTCATTTTCAAAAATACTTATTTTACAAGAAAACATTCATTTAAAATAACATACTCCCTATATTATTTATGGTTTAATCCTATACGTTAAGCTAAGCCAATTAACAATTTATTAAACCTACATTGACTTAACCTTAGCCAAGCTAATTAGAATTAATAATTTAATCCAATTACTAAATCAAGTTGATTAAACTTAATTAATCTGATTCATTTTAGCTCATTATAGTTTATTCAGTTAAGTTGAGCTTAGAATGATTAACTAGGTTTATTTTATATTTAACTTCTATGCTTAATCCAATTATTTTATTAAATCTATAATTCACTTAACATTCTAATTATATAAATTAACTAACATATCAATTAACTATCATTTTCTATTTCATCTCATTTTATTTTTATTTTATTTGGATTTTTATGAAGAACACGGTCAAATAGGGTAACTGTTTCACCCTATGCTTCAAGCATATGAGAAGCACAACTAATACATTTAGCTGCATTCCTACCCTGTTTGTTAAAATACCAAACATTCGAAGACTAGAGAGAAGCATAGCAAGATACATATAGTCGTGTTCTAGCCGTATTCTACATGACATATTACATACGCGAGAAACAGAAAGAAACATGGTTGCAAAGGACACACCACGTTCTAGCCGTGCTGTTCTGGGAATGTGTATATAAAAAGAAATAGAGAGAAGAAAGGTTGGATAGGTAGTTGTGTTTTAGTAGTGTTTTGATTGTGTTTCTTCTCTAGCTTATAAAAAATAGAGAGCACGACTAACATGGCTACCCATGTTTCCCCCATGCTCTTTGCTGTGTTTTATACTTCGAAAACTTCGCTTATTTAACTACCTATTTTGCATCACAACTCCACCTCTAGCATCCTAACAACAACATACAACTTATATCTTTACTTAAACACTTTTAAACATGCATTTTTACTTCATCTAACATCAATTCATGTCATGATTCATCTAACTTATGCATGTGTACGCTAACCTACATTCTAACTTATATGCTTATATATCCATGGTTTATCAACTTTATCACTATTTCTACTTATATCTAGCTTTAACCTATCATTCTCATTCTTAAAAACTCAAACAAAATACAATAAAAATAACTTAACTTACATGTTTGGTCAATCCCCAGCTAGATCTCTTTTCTGTTATTGAAGTTATCATGATCTTGCTTTCCATCTTTTATTTTATCTTCTAACTTATATTTCTCTTTTGATTCTTGTTGAAATTGAGAATTTGGGATAGATTTTGAGAGACAAAGAGAGAAAAGAAGAGAAAGAGAAGAGAGAATGAGAGAAACAAAGAAAAAAAAAGGAAAAATAGAGGAAAGAAAAGGAAAAAGGAAGGATAAGAATAATTTAAAAGATATTTTAAGGTAAGGTATTAGGTTCAAACTTTCATATCAATCTCTTTAGTGAAAATATTTAGAAGATAATTTGAGAATTTATATATTCGAAATCAAGAACTTGAGATAGAAACTTGATTTAGAATTCAATTTAGATTAAATTGATATTCAATTCGAGCTTGGGCTTAAGAACTGATATTTTTAAAATAGGTTGGTGATTTCAAAATTGACGAGAATTAATGATATGAAAGTTTAGGCTAAAGCTTAGGGACTTAAGAATCCACTAAACATTTAAATCGCATGTTTAATCGCATGTTTAGGGGTTTAGGGATTTGAAATCTCAAATTTCTATTTAAATTGTCACTGATTTAATTATGTCAACTTGTTTAATTACATCTTATAATTTTAATTGATTCATTTGGTCTATCTAAACTCAATTACTAACTTAGGTGAGCATTTAGGGTATTTCAAATATTATAAAAATGAGTGCTCCATAAATTTAAAAATGCATATACCCATTTATTAAATTGAGCTTCAAATTTAATAATGCACATATCATTCATTAAATTTAAATAATACTTAAAATAACTAAAATTCATAAACTTAAAACTAATTTGATTTTTAATTTTATTAATTGAAATAATTTAATAATTTTTTTCTTGATGGGTTCAGGCTCCCAATGGGTTTTATATCCATCCCATAACTCATGCCAAACCATATAGAGTTTGGTATGTTGTCCCAAAACTCATCACAAACCCTATTGGAAATTTATTGGTTAAAAGGTCGGTATACCCTATAAGAACCCATCCAATTGCATCTAGTTCAAGTCGATTTTGGATATTAATATTATTTTTATTTGGATGAAATTTCCCCTCTTTTTGTCCTTTTTAGTTTGTCCAACTAAACTAGCTCAATCAAATGAGCTCATTTAGTGTCGCTTCAAGTTAGTTTGAGCTCAAAATTCTAATTTTGATCAAATTGAAGTAGAAATTAAGCTCAAACTTAGTATTGTCTTACTTCGTCTTAACTTGTTTACAACTTTAAATAAAACTTTTATCAAGTTAACATGGTATTATGATATATAATCATAATAATTTTATATACTATTTGCGTATAAGATGGACATAGATCAGTTTGTTTTCTACTTAAAATCAAACAAATTATAAGTAACAATTATTCATTTTTTTTCCATCTCAAACCAAATTCTTAAATAATGATTTGGTTTGATTTGATTAAGATTATGGATTAAATCAAAATTCTAATAAAATAAAGTTTTGTTTAATCTTTTACATTTATGTGGATATTCAAAGATTCAGAAGTAGGGTAAAAAGTACATTAATGTGAAGATAATTGATATATACTTACTAAACATAGACATTAAATTATTTTTTTTTTTTTGAAGGGGATATGGATAAAGATTGTTACAAAGATAATCAATACACTATTGCAAAAAAAAAAAAAAGTATATATGTATAACTATATATAATTCAATTGTTGTAACTTTTACGGAAAAAAATATTTTCTTTACAAAGTTTAACATGCAAATCATGATAAAACACTTTATAAAATCATCATATTTATAATACATAATCCTTCATAAAATCATCTTGTCACTAATCAATCATCCACCAAAAAATTAAATTCACTACCTAATTCATAGCAAATTACAATTCATAATTTTGCATAAAAATATCTAATCGATCATCTAAAAACAAAAATCAGCTGCAATAAAAAGTGATTAACTAACAAAGTACATTGAACAATTAATAAGTATAAAATTCGTAACTATGTAAACAAAATCCATACTCACAAATTCAAGAAGATTAAAATATATATATATTAAGTCACTAATGAGGGAACATATCTTAAACCTAAAAAACAATTAAAAAAAAGAATATTTATTAGAAGATAGATATCATATTGAAACCATAAGAAAATAAGGATCTTTAATCAATTATCATATGAAAATGTATAGTTCTATGTAAGATAGTATAATATATTTCTAAAATAGTTTGGTTCAATTTCATAATTGCTCTTACTTACTCACTAAATAAACTATAAATTTACAGATTAATTTTGATTGAAATTTTTCAAATCAAATGCTTAAAAGACTATATCTATGATTTGATTTAGTTCAGTTTACAAATTGATTAAGATTGGTTGGTATTTTTGCCATCCTTAACTGCATATGCTACGGTCGGTCAAGACTTACAAATTTGAAGAAGAAGAAGAAGTACTAGTAGTAGTAGTAGTAAGCAAGAAGAGATGATAAAGGGATTTTAAGGAACATCGATTTGTTAATTTGACAATTCCGCCAGTTGGAGCGGAGAACTAGCATCGGTTAATTTCCAATGGAATCGTCCTTGACTCTTGATCTTACATTGCCAAGCCTACTTAATGCCCTCTCTTATATGTGTCTTATTCGACCCGCAGGATATCAAATAGGATAAGTACATCAACTTATGCAATCATTATTTGCTCCAAATACGATTCTCATATTTTAAAGTTATTTTATAAAAATATGGCAAGTCTTTTGATACCCTTTTAATTTACTCATTCACTCATAACTTACTTAAAAACTTTAAATTTAATGAAACAGTACAGTTTCTTTACTCTCAAACCTTGAATCGATAAGTTTTTGAGTATTTTTCTTTCTGAATAAAGATTATTAAATTAGTTATTCCTGAATAAAACAACATAGTTTAAGTATATTTCTACAAAAGTGTAAAAACAAAGGTAATGAATTAAAAAATCAGTTATCTTACATGGACTGTAAATTTTAACCAATGTATTTGAAAAATTCGAACATGAGGGACTCTTTATATTTATATAGGATAAATTATACTAGTAGGTCATAATGTTTCGAGTGTTAAAAAAAGGTCATAACGTTTAGGAAGTAAGTCTACTTCAGGTCATAACATTTTGAGTAATTAAAAAAATGTCATAGTGTTTAGAGAAGTTAGACAATTGATGTCATGTTGGCGCATTAAATTTTAATTTTAAATATTACTCCAGTTGACATGTGTTAATGGTGATCTCAATTGACTCATTTTTATAAATGTTGTGACATTTTTAATCACTTGAAATATTATAATTTCAAATAAACTTACTCTCAAATGTTGTGATCTTCTAATATAATTTACCTTATGCTAGGACACCATTTACAAATCCATCTATTATTGATTTCATATTATGTATTGAGAAAATTATGTTCCTTTTCATCAATTTGCCGCATTAATATCTTTGTTAATAATAATACATTTGATTTATGGAATAAAACAGATAAAAGTAATATGATCATTTTTATGAAATAAAATAGAGATGTAGTCACTATTATATTATTTAATTATATTTAAAATGATATCAATATTAAATTAGGATGGTGTTTAAAATTTTCAACACATTCTTATTGTTTGTTATAATTTAATTGTTGGATCAAGATCTCATAAGTATATATGAAAATAACTGGAAAAAGACTAAGGAACTGATGTCGCTTTGCTCATTTGTAGAAATTGCAATTTTTATTTTGTAAGAAGAGAAATTTTATGGAATAGTTATTTCTCCAACCAAATACGATTGTAAATTTTGTAGAACATGATTAACTATTTCATTCCATCTCTGTAGAGTCAATTAAAAAAAAAAAAAAAGCTAATCTTCTGGATTGCCTAATCATTGATTGAGTAAGACTATGATGTATAGGATTGTGGTAAATGAAATAAATGTACTTAGTTATTTAAAGAAAGTAATAGAATAGAAAAAATGCTGAAGGGAGTGGAATAAAAGAAAAAGAAAGAACAAATAATTGGTTTTAATTAAAGCTAATTTTAGGCATAAGTAGTAAAGCGTCTGAAAATGGGCATAATCTAAAATATTAAAACCAATTTGTCCTTTTGTCCAAGACATAATTTTGCGTAATTGACAATTGATTCACCTTATGTTGTCTTTCATGTTAATTAACAACTGTAAGAGTACTATACCTGGCTTAATTAGTGTGCAACTTGCTATACAATATAATCTTAAGAAAAGATTTTAGAAGACAAAAACAAATATTGCGGATCTGAGTGCCATATCTTGGTTCTTTTAATGTTTGGGACAAGCTATGAAAACACCTGCTAAGCTAAAACTATCAGTTAAATATTAATAATAGAGGTTTTAATTTTTTAAAATGTGATTTTACTTCTTTATGACTTTTTTAGGCATGTACATAGATCTTAAATTATTGCCAAATACCCTTAACTTTTGTGATTTTAGCAACAAATCACAGGATTTCTATATATTTTTAATTATGGAGGGTTTTAAAATCCTGGTCGTAAAAATTTAAAGATCTAAGCACCTAATTTTATTGATAAATAAGATTAAACTCACATAGAATTAATGCGTATATAATTTACCCAAAAAAAAAAGAAAAGAAAAAAGACCATATTCCATCAACTCACCATCACTCCCTGCACTTGCCAAGTCCATCAATCTAATTTTTAATCTTATTTTATTCTGGGTCATATCATCTCTTTTTAATTAGGAATAAAAGATGAAATCTCAGTTCGATTTGGGTCCACTGTGGATATAATATATATATATTCTATATATATATGTTAATGGATGCAAGCTCGTGATATGTTAAATGTGGCCTTGCTAATTTCATTAATTCACCCAATGCCATTCACATGAATTATGTAGATGGACAACCTTGGAGTGTACTATATTACCAGGAATCTACAGCAAGATTATAAAGGTGGAGTGAGACAGGTTGCAGATCTCAAGAATTGGTCACATTGAACATAGGACCTCGCATTTAACCATGTGTCGACAAGCTCAGAGTTGTTAGAAACTTTATATCATTGTACAATAATGAATACTTACCTTTTTTTAAAATTCAATTTAATATTTATTCGAATGCAACTCAGAGAATAATTGAATCAAACTCCACTATTCAAATCAGTTGTTCAAGTTTAATGTTCATTAGATTAAGTTTAAATATTTATGTTATTTTAATTTGAACTAAAAATAATTTTTAGATAAATTAAATCTAAATATTTTAACCAAGCGGACTTGACTTTGCTCGGTATCACTTCAAGTTAAGATCGTGTTTAAAAATTAAAACTCGATTAAGTTCAAATCGAATTTTTGAGTGTTTAAATTTGAAGTCAAGTTCGAGTCCTAACTTAGCGATATGTTGTATCAATTTTACTCACTTGGAGCCCAAAGGCAACACATAAAGAATTTTTCTTATATCTACCTATACTTAATAAATTGGTGTGTCGCTTTTTTCTCTCTTTCTCCCCCTTCTCCGATCACATGTATAATTTTATATTAGGGCAATGATCCTGCTTCTCAAATCCATGGATCAACAATAATCCTTTACAATAGTATTGTAAATTTGTCGTTTGTACTAAAATTTTACATTTATGTAGATCTATCCTTTTGGATTACATCATAAACTATGTGTACTAAACAATATTAAAATTTAAGAATTCTATTGTATCGTGAAATTTTTATGTATTTAGCACATAATCTATTAGTAAAGGAAGAAGATGTATTTTATACAGGCCAAGCCCTAAAAATTGGGAATCAGTTTCAAATTGGTGTATATAAGCAAGCACCCGTTTGTAAATAAATAAATAACTAGATCTAATACATCCTTTAAATTATACTTTTACTAGTTAAATATGGATAATAAACTCAAAATTTTTAATAGTATAATTGCACTTCCTAATGATGGATCAAAGTCATTATGTACATTTTAAGAAGTTATAAAAAATTAAATCTAATTATAAAATTTTATTCTGCCAAAAGAAATATAAATATTTTTTAATATATTTTCTAATGAATAATTTAGAGATATATTTACTGAATTTATTTGCTACATGGCGTGGAAGTTGCAAGTCAAGACAAAACAATGGAAGCCCCATTTCGACTGTACCGAACTGTGAGCATTGGTTGCTAATTGGCAAATCAATTAAAATCAACAGTTGGAGCAGCTACAACTTCATAATGAATGTTTTCGTACTGTTCTTTTTTAGGATTTCGAAGCATTTTTTTTGCCTTTTTCTTTTTCCTCCTTCTGGTTGCAATCCTGTCACACTTGTTTTGCATCATTCTATAATATGTTGTCATGCTGGTACCGGAGTCATAAAGACATGCTTCCGATGAAACGAAGGTCCTATCTAGATATGGGTTCAGGGCCTCAACCCAATTTTGCATTACCAAGATCGGTCGTGGGGCTTCATGTTGTCAATCGGATGAGCCCGTTTTGGGCAGGTTTTGCATCGAGTCCTTCGATCCAGCAGTTCTGATGGATCTAACTTAGTTCTCAACACATGAATATTCAAAACTGACTTTCATCCTTAATCCTTTCAGTTGTGATATCCATTTCACTGGTATAGAATAAAGTTGGAAAATAATAATTTTTTTATTTTACAATCAAGGATATTATTTTAGAAAAGGATTTTTTCAATAAGGAATAACAATTCTTCTAATAAAATAAAAAATAAATAAAGATTTTTTTTATCTATTTTATGCCACAGAAAATAAATATTCCTCATGGTTGAATTTCTTATAAATCAAACGAGAAAATAACTATTACGCCGTAATAAAGGCAAATAACAATTCAATTTTTGTCAACCAAATATAACATAAAAATACATAACAAAATAAAAAAAATGATAATCGATTATTTAGTATTTTGTAATTTTTAATTGTATTTTATTTGTTTATTTAGAGGGGTTAAAATAAAAAAAACACGTACATAGGATTATAGGAGTAACATTGTAAGACGAAAATAAGTAAAATAATACTACCCCTAAATGAAATAAAAAAAAAAATGGTCTCTAAAATTTAAAGTTGTTACTAATGTTAATATTGACCATATTATAAAATTTTACATATACCTCTTTAACTTGTGCTGTAACTACTGTGTACCTTCATAAAATGCTGCTCCTATATGCTATAATGAAGTAATTATTTTCTCACTTTTCTGGAAATAATAAGATGTTGAAGTAGGTGATTAATATTAAGTAAATCATGGAGGTCAAGAATACGATTATTCCTTTGATATTCCATTAATCTCAAGACTGAGCCATAAAAACTTTAAATTTGAAAAAATATGCATGAAAATTTTTCAGAGTTGAATATATATTGTAATTGGGTATCCTATATATGTCAAGTGTAAATAGTCCATGTCAAAGTTATTCTGTGAATTATTTCTCATCAAATTCGCCTCTATCCATTTATTTGCTAGAATTTCGATGCCAATGGACTCTTTCTTGAGTGGTATAGATGTATAAGCAAGCGACCAATTTGAAGCAAATCAAAGAGTAAATATTTCATGAAAGTCAGGGATGGTAGGATTTCACAACTATGCACCCATACTAGTCCAAAGGAAGGCGATAACAATAATGCAGTCGTGTTAATCCTATTACAATAGTCACGCACGCGCAGTGAACATCTTGCACTACATGTGGCCAAAAGTGACATGAAAGCATGTATAAGTAAATGACCAAAAGTGAGAAGGTAAGGAGAAAAAAGAGCAAGAGCAGACAATTTCAAAGAGCTCAAACACATTAATGATAGGTGAATGAGCTATATAATATTAGTCCCTTATACTAGACGAGATGCAGTACGTTTTTCACTACAAGCTTTGCTTGATCTTTTATGAGATTATTGCAACAGCACGAGACATTCAGTTCAAATTCTAAATCCACCAAATGAGGAAGAGCTCTAGATATTTTATAAACCTTGGCTCTTGATGACGTTCATTGAATCGTATTGACTATCAATAGGCGATAAGAGTCCTTTTATTGATGGATTCTTATGTAAGTGCTTAGGCTTATTGACAGTCTTTTTAAGTGTGTGCGCTTCTTGAAAAAGATTGAAAGCAAACAGACTTATCTAGTCAAATAGTTCATACTATAAGATCACTATGTCAAATCATCCTAATTTACTACACTTAACTTTTTAAACCTCATCACTTAACCCAAAAGATCAAACTTAAGTTGTTGTTGGACCTTAAGATCTAGGATCCAGATTTAGAAGTCTACATTATACATATTTGGCTTTAAATTATTTGCAATTATTTATAAAGTTTACAATTATCATACCACACAAGTGAACAACTTAGAATCCAAAGAAAAACAATACAAATGGCATGTAGAAAGAAATATTAATATTCATCGCATTATCTACGCTACAAAATGGATGTAAAATTTAATAATATTGGGAAATATTGATGCAAAATATTGCCAGCATAGCCGACATATGTGGGACTTGATGGACCTCTGGGCCTTAGGACGCGACATATATCCAACCTACGGACTCCTCGTACAAGTTAATAAAAAATAAAGATTGAATATCACTGAAAATACTTGTCTGGGATAGGAAAGAAAATAACCTAAAGTTGAAATAGGGTGATCTGTTTTCCATTGATATTTGTATTTGTATTAGTATCTATATTGTATTTGTTTCATATCAGTATCTAATATGTTTGATTGATTTATAAATAAAAATATATATTTTTTATTGATATATGTTTTGATAAAATATCTATTTGAAAATAATAAAAATATAAAGTCAAAATAACAAAAAGATAACAAAACAAATAGAATCATAAGAAACAGTCAAAATACAAATAAATAAATAAATAATTGGGTAAAGTTTAAAAGTGGATTGGCTGGCCAATGAAGTACTTTTGCAAGATGATATTTGTGAACTTTTAAGAAGTTTTGATAACTGGTTTGGATAAATAAAAAATTTTAGATGATTGATTTGGTTCGATTATGATATGTCAAATCCATGAAAACAAATTAAAGAAATAATTTTTGAAATAAAATTTATTCTTAGAAGAATAGCTACCGAATTCAATATGCCCGTTATTTTTATAATTATTTGGTGGGTTTTCCGTTTTCCAATCAAAATTTGATGCCCTAAATAGAATTGACAAAACTTTGCTTTTGGATGGAACGCTTATCATTGTATCAAGGACTGTAACTGAAGGTAAGGATGCACTTTAAGGCTGTTTAGATGGATTATTTTTATTATATATTTATTTATATCGAAACGATATATTTATATTTATATTTTATTTATATTTGATCTTTTAATGAAAACTATCATTTTTTTATCTAATTTATTTCTTGATAAATAATTTATTAAAAAAATATTTTAAAAAAATCTTTACATCTGCTATAAAAAACTAGCCAAACAAACCCTAAATCTTCTAAATTGCATGGCAATACAAAGTGTTACCTTGAATTGCGACATAGCACACAGAGTCACAACTACCAGCAAATTGCTGCACTAACAATTACATTTATCATTATAATCTCTAATAGTGGAATATATAACACGGAATGTAAGTAGGCCGGCTTTTATGAGAACCCCTATTTGATCGAAAGTGATGGGGCATCTCCAATAGGGTTAGAATGGGTCTAAAGGAATTTTTTCAAAACCTTATGAGGCACAAATCCATTTGGGGAAATTTTGGCATCTAAAAGGATTTTGTATCCTATAAACCTTTAATCCAAATATAATTGATACGAATAGTTGAGCTTGAACTTTAAGGCATCTAAGAATAAGGTTGTTAAACTTGTGATTTTATGTAGAATTGTTAAAGGGTATGCAGAATCGGAACATAGAAACGCAAGTTTCTATGCAAAATACATCTAAAAATTATAGATATATTTTCAAAAATCATAAAAAATTAAAATACATAATGGATATAAAGAAAAATAAAGAAATTAAGTTCTTTTTTTTTCATAATAACTTTTAATTCATAATATAATATACGTAAAAAAAAAGAGCAAGTATAATTAAAATTAAGTGCCTAAGTTACAAATTAAAGAAAAATAAAAAAATTTTAACTTATCCTAAAATTTTAATTGTATAAATGAAATAAATAATTTTTTATTTTACTTTTATAAATTTTACAGCAAAAACTCAGCTTGAATGAATTCTATAAATATATAAATAGAGGAGTTAGGGGGAGGGAAGGAAAGAGATGGAGAGAGAGTATATGACAACAAAATTAAAATACAATAAAAATAAAATATCATTCTAATAGTTGATGAGCTTGTAAAAACACAATTTTATTTCTTTTCAGCCTATTGAACTCAAACAGGTATCAAATAGGCTGAAATCAGTAAACTTTGTTAAAGAGGTAAGATTCTACCAAGTTAAGCATAGACTCAATTCAAATTGTAAGACTCCACTCAAAAAACAATTCTACGCATAAGTTAACTCGGGAGGGTTTTCTAAAATTATAAACTCGTGGAACTGTATGAGTAAAATCATGATATTAACATCTATGTTTAAGGATCCAATATTTGACTACAATCCAATGTTCTTTGCTTCGATTTGAGAAAAAACAACTAACAACACCAACAACATAAGTAATATCTAGTCTAATGTATATCATAGCAAACATTAGACTAGTAATTGTAGAAGCATAACGTATTATGTTCTTGCTTTGCCATATATCACTGCCTAAAAGCATATACAAATCTTTGCAATATAAATGATCTTTCATCATTGACTTCAAAATTGAATAATTTGATGAATCTAATTTTATCATACTACTAATGATTCTACCACACTTGCAACAAAAGAAATCAATTATTTTTTTTTCTTTCGATCCCAACTCTCGTACCACTTGCTAGGAAAAATAATATTCTTTAACAACAATATATTTTCTCCTTTCCTATGAGTGATAAGCAATATAATAAACCAAAATAATAAACTAATAAAGACACTAAGACTTATGGGGAAAACATCAATTATGGGAAAAAAAACCATAGGATCGCACTACAAAATCTTCTATTATTAACATATAATGAGATTATATTATATTTCTTCACTAGTAAAACTAGTGAATAATCAAACTTTCGCTGAAATGGTGGAATTCAATATAATCTCTAAATTAACTAATTCACAAAAACACAAAAACCCATAATTAATTGGAATAACTGGGAATGATCAAAGAACTCTTCTTGCTCATTGTTAGTGCTCGCATATGTATCTCCCCTAGGTTGTGGGTTTTTTTGGTTTGGATCCATCCATAGCCACCAATCCACAATACCTTTTCTTTTTCAATATAATATTTATAATGCCATTAAGGTTTATGGTATTATTATAATCACTATTGCTTATAAGCACGTATAAGTTCAATCCAAAACCCATGAGAATGTATCATTAAAAAATCGATGGAAAAATAAATCATGGATGTGTTTTCTACGCAAACACTACTAAACACAACAAGTCTTAATTCAAACAAAGTTTAAGGCAAATCATATCACCCATTTTGTGCTTACTGGTTTGTGCTCAACCATTTAAAAAATCATCATATACAAATCCATCACAAAAATTCTTAACAATAGGATGAGATCAAGGTAAGATGATTTAGCACGCTCTTGTCAAGTAAGTTTCATTTCTGGGCAAAAAGGTAGCTAATAATAACCTTGTGATGAATGAAATCCCTCACAGCATGAAACGTAAGAAAGGACCAAAAAAAAAAAAAAAAAAGGGAGGGGAAGGGGGAAGGGGGAAGGGGGCTAGATAGTCGAAATGGATTTGAAGAAGGCCTACGACAATCTTGAATGGACGAACGGACACTAATTGGTTTAAATTTTCTAAAGTGGTGGATCAAGCTATTACACAAACAAAAACCATACATACACATATATATATATATATATATATAAAAGAAAAAGAAAAGAAGATGAAAGAGCAAGCATCAAGAATGACAAATAGAGTTGTACTTACTAAATTAGTAGCACAATCTCTACTCCCATATCATACGTAGGTAACGATATTACTATCTTCAATCATTCAAAAAAATAAATAAATAATCAAATACTTTCTTTCAAAAGGATATGATCAAAGAAATCAAGTACATGAGTTAAATTTAAAAATATGGATTATAATCAAAGGTTACAGGTGGTATGGATTTAATAAATTTTACTTCTAATAACAAAGCATACTCTATAAAAGATACTGGGAGTTTATGAGATGAAAAGGGTTGCGGGTAAAACTTCTTGAAGCTCAATATAGGAGATAGACTGATGACAAGTTAGAAACGTAGCTTCAGCTACACGGAAGTTGTGGAAGATAATGGATAGCTAATCAAACATGGGTTCCATCTGTAAGAAGTGGCAAGAGTACAAAACTTTGGGTACTTAATTAAATGGGAATGGTGCCTATTAGAATCTTAGTGCTTAGAGCCTTGTCAAGAAACTATGAGAAAATTATAGTAAAGGAATGATGGAGAATATTATGAATATATCATGATAACTTGCCAACAATAATTCAATTAAACCGATTGGATGGCTTCAAATGTATGACATGCTAAATTGCCGAGACCAATTCGAGGATATTTCCCATTCATTAAGAAATTTCCCACAGAGTGTCAAATTTTCTCAAAATTATATGGCTGCAAGAGTGATCAATGACATAAGCATGGCTCTAGAATCGAGCCAAATCGAACCATAGGAATCCGTGGTTCTAGATTCCGGTTTTGGAACCATGGAACTGTCTTTTTTTTTTTTAAATAAAAAATAAATTTTATATTTTAATAAAAAAATATTAAACTTAAAATAATTAATTATTGATCTAAAGGGTTACATTGTTTATCCAAAATTTTAAAAAATTTGTTTAGAATACACATTTATTCATATATAAATATAACTAATATCAATTATTGTTAGTAATATGATTATAAAATACTCTAGAGGATAACAAGAAAATAACAATATAAAAATAGTCTCACGTTATTAAGGAATGAATTTTGCTTTTAGGAGAAATTTATATAAACTAAATTATATATAATTTTAAGTTATTTTTATTTGTATTATTAATAATAAAACATTAAATTTGTAAATAGGTAATAAATTTTACTATTCATATGAAATAGTATAAATATAATATTATTTAATATAATTTTTAAATTTTTTATCTAATTATTTTCTTTTTTTTTTTTTTGTTATGGAACCGATTGGAACTGCTGGTTCTACCTGTTTCTAGGTAGTAGAACCATTTAGAAATCGAAAAATCTATAATTCCTTAGTCGGCTCTAAAACCGACCAACCGATCCTATTCTAGTTTTAGAACTATCATGACGATTCTGGTTTTAATATGGGAGATCAAACTTGAGCTTTCTCCTAAACGTCTTTGGCCAATAGTTTTTACAAATTGTTTTATGGATGATATGGATGGAGAGAAATTAAGGGTGCAAATTAATCAAGCCTACCCGAACTTATTCCAAGCTTAAAAATATCATCCAGCTTGTTAAGAATCTCAATTTCGAGCTAGGCTCATTTATGTTTAAACTAGCTTAAAACAAGCTTGGCTTGTTTATATATAAAGGAGTTATGACAAGCCTAGCTCAATCTCTTATCAAGTCTAACACAGGTCAAATAAATTAAATTGATCTAAACAAAATGTTCAACTCAAATAAGAAAAAAACTATTGGGTCGATTAAAATAATTGGCTAAATTGCTAAAGAGGCAATTGAATATTTGGCACTAGACTATAAGGATCAAAAAAGAGGAGTGCAATGGTTTTATAGTATGGTTGTGAAATATGAAAAATAAAAAAATCTTTAACATGCAACAATATACTACACGATTATGAGTGAGCAAGTAATCCTGTCATACAAGATACCTACTCGGATCCTGCTCAATCAAGTAGGGTTCGAGTAAGTATTAAGGGCCATAGATAGCATACATGTATCAATTTTTTGAAATCTGTTTTCATGGATAGGGTACGTATATGAGATCTTTAAAGCATGTATGTACCCTGAACCTATACTATGTTGAACAAGATATAGGTTAAAAAGTATCATATATCCACCCTATTCAATATTATATAATAATATTAATACATAATAAAAAAATAATGATATTTCATATTTTATTTTGCAACAACTTATATTGAAGATTATTATTTGTACACTACATTTCAAAAAGTTTTATTATAGAATGATTTATGCTATTCTATTTTATAATGACTTGTTATTTTTATTTTAAAAGAACTATGGTTGCATGTACGTACTTGAACTCCCATATTATATAGAGATATTATTTATATTATAATATTAATTAATATAGAAATAGTTCCAAAGTTTTTAATTTTGGAATTTTCTACAAGTTTTATAATTTTGTTTAATATCACGTAAATAGGTTTCACAAGTATTTGTTGCATGTTTCAACTTTTACATATAAATATATTTATATTTTAGAATTTGTAATATTAGTAAATTACTTTTTAAATTTCTTTCCACACATTGTTTATATTGAATGTATGCAAATAAAATAGTATTACATATTATATTACTTGATGTTTTGAAAAAAAAAATTATATATAGAGATTTTGTAGAAAAAATTACAGATTTCACATTGTATACCATACTCTATAGATTTTATAGGATATAAAATGAGTACAAAGAACTACTGAATAAGTTCTAAATATAAAACTCAATATCCAGTATTTATTTATCCCTATGCATGATTACGTCAACTATGTATATGGAGAGCTTGCGGACATGAGGATCGTAACAGACAGAACAAGTTTTTATACGTGAATAATAAAAAATGAACTGTACTAGGAGCCATTAGCAATGAACGGATCCCTACGAGAATGATCAGGCATAGCGTCAATAGCTGGTAAATCGTAAATGATGTGAAAAGCATTATCCTACTAATATATATATATATATCAACATATTGTGCACTTACGATCAGATACATACATGATTCGATTCCAAACTAGAAATAGAATTAGAATCATCACCGGCAGTTTTAAATCCAGAACCAAACTGATTAGCCGGATCTTAGATAGTTCTATGGCCTAGAATTGGATAGAAGTGGTGATTTCGACCGATTCCATTGGAAAAATAGAAAAAAATTAAAAAATTTATATATATATATAATTATTAATGTTTAAACTATTTTATTTAATAATAAAATTTATTAGCTATTTACAATATTGAATGTATTATTATCAACAACACAAATATATAATTTAAAATAATATAATTTAGTTTTAATAAACTTTTACTAGAAACAAAATCAATTTTCTTAATAACGTGAGACTATTTTTCATATTATAATTTTCTTTTTATCCTTTAGAGTGTTTTACAATCTCATATTACTAACTATAATTAATATTGGTTGTGTTGTATATAAATAAATGCACATTCTAAACAAATTTTAAAATTTTGCTTCATAATTTAACACTTTTACACAATAATTAATTTTTCAAGTTTTAAAATTTATTTTATTAAAACCTAAAATTTATTTTTTCTATTTTTACTTTAAAAAAAAAACGATTTTATTGTTTTAAAATCAAAACCGAAAACCATAGGAGATAGCTCTAGTTTCTGTATGATTTGGTTATGTTCTTGAAACATAGTTATACCTACCTGCCATTAGTGTTCCTTAAAAATACAACACGTCAAGATAATGATAAAAGCATAAGATGAATGAGGTTATAGTCAGTTATTTTGCACAAAACATGGTACAATGGGTGGTTTCTTTATAAACTTTTGCATGTGTTACGAAATTGGAACAAAATTAAAAAGATTAAAGATACCAATATCGTGCCGTGTCGTGCCATCCCTTTAAATGACATGGATAAATAATATAAAATAGAGAATCTCAAATATGCTTCTTTTTTTTAGGACTTAAAATCTCAAATATGCTTAGAAATGAAATATATTCCTTTAAACACAAGATAGAGAAACATACTCCATCATTGTAGTCTTCTAAACAAGTCAAGGCCACTTGTGATATACTTACAACTCGTTGCTTCCGCCATATAGAATAAAAAGGGATGGAATTCCAATTCAAAGCGAATGTAATATGATTGTAATGGTTATTATAATATTTACTTGGTATAAAAAAATAAAATAGGTAATTATTTAGAGTAAATTTAATATATTTATAATGTCCCTTGTATTTATTACAGAACTAGGATAATTGAGTAATATTTTCAAGACAAGGTATGTCATGATCCCACATCGACTCCTCAAGCAATTAGGGAATGGTACTTAAACTTAAAGGGTTCTCCCACCTAATAGGCTAGTCTTTTGGGTTTTACTCTCCTTTTAGGCTTAGGTACCTAACATTTGGTGCTCTTATCAAGAGTCAAACTCAAGCCTAAAAGGAGAGTCTAACCAAAAGACTAGCCTATTAAATGGAAGAACCCTTAAAACTTAAGTATCATTCTCCAATTGCTTAAGAAACCGATATGGGATCACAACATTGGCCACCCCTTGAGAAGTCAATGCCTTTGACGGCTCACTCTAAGCAGCCCATTATGGATGGCTTTCACTCTAACCTTCTCTCCTAAGTAGCCTTTTTCTATGTGCCCCTTCTTGGGTCACCTCTTTTGCTGGCACCAATACTCTCAACGAGAGCATCGAATGTTAGGTATCCAGGCCTAAAGGAAGAACCCAACCCAAAAGACTAACCTATCAAGTAGGAGAACCTCTCAAACTTAAGTACCATTCTCTAATTGCTTGAGGAACCGATGTGAGACCATAACATTAAATGTTAGGTACACAAGCCCAAAAGGAGAGCATAACCAAAAAAAGACTAGCCTATCAAGTAGGAGAACTCCTCAAGCTTAAGTACCATTTTGCAATTGCTTAAGGATCGATATGAGATCATAACATTGTCCATCCCTTGAGAAGCCGAAGCCCTCAACGGCTCATTGTAGGTGATCCATTATGGATGGCTTTCTCTCTAGCCTTCTCTGCTATGTAGCCTTTTCCCAAGTCGTCCCTTCTTGGATCATCTCGTCTGCTAGCACCAACACTCTCAATTACAACACCAAATGTTAGGTACCTAAGCCCAAAAGGAGAGCCTAACCAAAAAGACTAGCCTATTAGGTAGGAGAACCCCCTCAAGTTTAAGTACCATTTCCCAATTGCTTGAGAAACTGATGTGGGATCATAACAGGGTATTTATGATAAATTTGAAAAATAAACCAATGAATGACAATTCATAAGAGGTGAAACATGAATTGCTATTCATCATTTTATATAATAACAATTCATTATAAATTGTCACTTTCTTTAAGTAAACACTGCAATAATAATTTTACGTTAAACAAGGAGGGAATGAGTTGTTGTCCATGTTAAGTGAACAAGCTATTAGAGCTATAGAAATGAGCTTTAATCTATCCCATCCTACTTTAACCCGAAGGTTATGCAAGTTGGTCTACTTTGGCCTGTCCCATCCTGCGTGTGGTTGATGATTTATGTGAGCTAACTCATCAACTTATTAAGATTTTTTTAATTTTAATATTGAACTATAATTATACTAAATAAATGAAAATAATTATTAACATATAGGATAAAATATAGATAAAGATACAAAGATGTATATAAATAAGATTACGATTAAAAAATCTTATTTAATATTAATATTTCACTTTCTTATTCTTTTTAATTAGTTAATTTTTTAATTGCAGTACTCATATAGTTATTCACTATTACTAACATCTTGTTCATTCTTTTTTAACTTTCACATTTAAATTAAAAAAAAAATTGTGATTTCGTGAGCTAACCCAACTTGTGAGCAGGTTGACCTGCTTTATCTCACGAGTCATATTATAGGGCTAGCCAAAATGGTCAGCATAATAAAGCAAATTGAAATTTTTTGCCCAATCTATTTTTTTTTTTTAATGTATTAAACAAGTTGCCCAGACAACCTGCCCCACTTGCACAGCTTTAAATATACTCAAACTCAACTCGCTTAAAGTTTCATCTGGTGCAAACTTGATTAGTAAATGAGTTAAGACCATGGTCTTATCTAAGCTTGCAGGTTAAACTCACAAGCAATCTCATAAGTTTTATATTTCACAATATATGCTATCAATGTAATTCATAGTAAGAACTATGTATATATTCACATAAATTAAATTTTATTTATTTATTAATTCATCTATTTAATCATATATTTATCCGTTTTGTATATTTAAATTTATCTTAACAGAAGAGAAATTGCTCACGAGCTAATTGAATTTGGCTCATTTTAGTTTGAGTTTGAAATGAAACCAAATTATCTAAACAAGCCAGCTTACATTTCAAACCTGATAAAAAATTCAAATTCAATAAATTTTTTTTTAAACAAATGAACTAGCCTTGAAAAATTCAGTTGGACTTGGATCATTTATCACCTATCATTCAATAACAAATTTTCATGATCACCAATATTTCAAACTTGATAAAAAAACTCAAATTCAACAATTTTTTTTTTTCCAAACGAATGAACTTGCCTTGAAAAATTCAATTGGACTTGGATCAATTATAACCTATCCTTCAATAACAATTTCCACGGTTGCATGGATAACACATCAAATTATGGTAATAATGGTTTGGAGTAATCGTTCTCTAGAAATTCAAGCCTAAAAGGATTTAGAGGAGATATCCAAGGAACTTTTACCATTCCATGTAATTGCTTAATTATCATCTGAAACCTAAACTGGCTGTCGAAGTCAGTAGAGATGTTAAGGGTTAAATAATAAGCTGCAGGATCTCATCGTCTGGATGGTGGAAAGAGAATGACCATACAGTACAACACAATCCATTTGGATGGTTGGATTTTATCAAGCTCTGCATCTATAACATATTTGTATATATTTATTTAATCAATTTATGAGTAAAATTATCAGTTTTTTATCGGTATCTATTTTTTGATAAATATTTATTTAAAAATAATAAAAATATAATATCAAAATAACAAGATTACCAGCGAAAAAACAGAACTAAATGTCCTAAGCTCGGTAAATACTAAGCAATTGATAAAGGGATGGCGAGACGATCATATAAAGGTAAGCCCAATTGTGCATCAACAAGATGGGCTTGAATAAATTTTCTGTCGTTATACCAAAAGGTCCAAGTAAATAATTTAGCCTAATATCACTTTGGGTCGGTGATTAAAATAAAAAGAAATAAAAATAAAAAAGAAATTTCTGCGTAGTTACTGCTATATCTCTTCCAATTAAATGCTATCGCATGATTGAATATAATTTTTATATATACACATATACAATAAAACATTTGAACATATTATTAAATATTCATTATCTGTACTAAAATATGTCATCAGTGCACTTTTATGTACGATAAATTTCATTTAAATATGAGCATATAGTGTTTTATACCCGTGGAATTGGAGGATAGTTGAGTGTGTTCACTAATTTTAAGATGGATGATATCTTATATTGCATACACTATTCAAGCTTGCATTCATGAAGCATGCGAATTTTAGATTGCTTATGGCGAAGCTAAATTGATAAATCTCTGTACTATATTAAAAAAATATTTTTTTTAATACTTAAGAACCATAATCATTAATTCTGAAGTCTAACCTTAAAAATGGAAAAAAGACAAACAGAACATATATACTAGTCCAACAGTTCACTAAAATAAATACAACCAACTGCTAAAGAAAAAAACCCTTTTGAGGACTGTCAGACGTGAAAAAAAAAAAAAAAAAAAGGGGGGAAGAATTTGTGAACCTTGTATATTGGTTCGTGTTTTATTTGATTTTCTTGGCATTTATTTTGTGTCTATTTGGTACTGGAGTTTTGTTAAGCAAATAAAAAAAAAAGATAGAAGACTTAATCACTCACATGCAAAGAATAGATTAAATGCGGATAAATACAAATAATATGGAAAACAAACGATCCAAAAGAAAAATGCAAATACAGCTTGTTTTTAGGTCTTATTCTATAAAAATTGCAGACAAGCTCCTATTTTACTTTTTGTCTTTTGGATAAATAATAAAAAATTAATAAATTTTTTTAAAAAGCGTAAAATAAAGAGCAAAAAAGTTGTATTGGTATATTTTTTAATTTTAAGACTTTCATGACTAAATGCAAGAATAAGATAAGCAAAGATGTTACATGTGTGTGTCTATTTATGCGTGTTGTGGGTGTGTGTGTGTGTAATGGGGTATATTATTTGCAGTTCACCCAACTCAAAATTCATAGAAAAATTCGTTAAGGTTTTCGGTCCCCAACCCTACCTTTTTTACTCTCTAGTTATGTATAATAGCAAGTGATTAGAGTTGGTGGAAACAATATTTGCCTCAACAAAACATTATGTAGTAAAATTGATTCTCTAGATATAATATATATTCAAGTTTTAGCCATAATGGATCATTCAAATGTAACAACTAGATATAATTGAAAACAAAAAAGGAAAATTGGATAGTATATATTATAAGAGATATTGAGCAATACCATTCTTTTGTTCCATGTTTGGATAGAAATTATCATACTATCCATTATTTGGTGTATATAAGTACAGTACAAGATGTTATGTTATGATGATTATACTCTTATCTCGCATAAATATTATAATTAGTGTCCATGGTGATCATTTAGTTGTAGTTTTATAATGATAGTAATGAAAACCCATTATTAGTGTTGTGTTAGTGACAACAACAATAGTAGAGATGACAATAGTGGCAATGGTGGGGTGGTAGTGGTAGTGATTGTGATGGCAGCAGCAACTATAGTAGCAAATATGGTGGTAGTGATAGTAAGGTTAGATGGGTAAAAATAAGATAGTAGTGATTATATCAATTTGGTGTCTTTAATAAGTTGGGTCTAATATTTTTATACTATCAAATAATAATAATAATAATAATATAATAATAATAATAATAATATAGGTTTTGTCTAGTATCATAAAAAGAATTTTGTCTAGTATCAAATACATAAAAACATGGTACAGTGGTATTTGTCTAGTCCACACCATGAAAATTTGTGTAACTAAATGCTATGATATGTTTATTGAGATACAAATATGAGGTTAAAGATAATATCACATGGAAAAAATAAAGATTAAGTAAAAAAATTTATAAGAAGAGGATCTATTAACCTAATACTTTAAGATTTTATAGGTAAAAATAATTCTAAGTCTATAAGTGTGCTCATTCACACGCAATACCATATGTGAAGATTTTCCCCATAAGAAAGGCTCCTTGTGCCCATTAGGCGATAATATTAGAGCTGATGGTTCAGCTTTTCGATTGATAATTGAAAAAAAATATAATGGATCAAAACTCCCATAGTTGTCTCTCCTATGTAAAAAGAAAAGTTGTGTTGTGGTGATTCTAGTGAAGCTATAACATAAGCAAGTGGTTTATGGCACTCTGGAAGCAAGTTTAGTGAATTCAATTATAAACATCTGCGCGAGTCAACCCTGATTCAAGGTGAAAAAAGTCCGACATATAACCATCCTGGCTAGCAATAGGGTAAGTCCTTACCAATGGACCTTCCAGGTTTGAATCGCCCCTTTTTTTTTTTTCCTTACAAATAAATTAGATAACTAAAAACTTTTTATTCAAATTAAAAATTAAAACTTATAACAATAAATAAACCTAAGAAAATTAGTTTTTGGACCATTTTCACATAAAATAATTAACGGTATATATTTATTTCATATAATCACATATCACGTGAGTTGAAATATTAGCAATATAGTACTCCAATAATACTAGAAAAGAGGTTAGAAAAATAAAAGAAGTCTCATATATCAAAAATATTTTTTCAAGTATATATTTTGTGTGTTATTATTAACAACACATTAAATACTGTGAATACATAATAAACTATTTCGATTCATATGGAAGATAGTCTAGATATATATATTTTTTTTTCTAATTCTTCATTTACTTTACATTCTATATTAGTTTTGATTTCATATTTTTAAAATAAATAATTCATATATTGTTATATATATATATATATATTAACTTGTGTAGAGCCTCATGAGTCCACCCACGGGTTAGTAATTGCTCTTAAGGGGAATAAGACCTAAATTCATTATAAAAACTAAGCTAGTGATTGCTAGGAGACAAAATGTGAGCTTAGAGAAAATTTCACTAAAAAATATGAATTAAATGAATGATTTGTAAAAGGAAATATTCATTAATATAAAGGTTTCTTATTAAATATGGTTGTTATGTACTCCATCTGTCGAGAATGGCATCTCAAGTAGGAAAAATTAGCCCATAACTTGGTCTAGGAGTACTTGACAGGAAAGAAACCGTACAAAGAAATAAACATTAACAATTGAAAGTATTTGTAATAACCCGTGATAGTCTTATTAACATGAAGTATTAAATATAAAGTTTTTATATCACCATTAAACATTACACACGGTATCGCACTTTCATTTTGCGTAATAAATTATCTTTAAGACACCTGTTAACCCGCTTTTAGAGATACCCGGGTAACACATCCACCTTTTCCCAACAAATCGATGATTTTCTCTATGCATAAGAGAATCAAAAATCTCATATTCATAGCTGATTAATTTTATATAACAAGGACATGGTATCTGATAATCTGGCATAATCAAAATGCGAAATTCGTGGAGAATGAAGAGACACAGTTTAAGATATCCTCTTCACTTGATAGTTTATAATGCAAAATCCAAGCACATGCATGCCCACAAAGCTTTACAATGGAAATTGTGCCGGGGAGAGAGAAAGATCGAGAACATGTTAACTCGCACTAAGGAAGGCGTCACATGACTTGTTATATGGGTACTCTCATTTGCTGCATGCAGTTAAATTACTCTATGCTCTTTATTACAAGCTGTCATTATATATTAATTCATTCTTTTTTTAATAATTATATTTCTACTTTCGATGGTATATTTTCGATTCTATAATCGGTATCCTATGGTCTTCTGTAGTTTGGTATCATAAAGTTAATTCAAATCCATCCTCTAAATTACTTGTCACGTGGGGATGGATTCAATTTAGGGTTTTGTATCACCTCTCTTCATATATAAATATGTATAGATAAATTGTAAACTTTTGCCAAAACTCAGAAAACATCATTAGAATTACAAGAAGTAACAACGATTAAAAAGTTTAAGCAACGATTTAGGATAAGTCTACATAATTTTAAAGGTTGTAGAAAGTAAAATCACCATTTGAAAATCTAAGAAATTTTTATGCATTTATTGATAGTATACAGCCCTTTAGTTATATGATATGATATGTTTAAAAAAAAATAAAGAATATAGTCATTGTATACAGTACATTTTTTTTAATTTAAGAAACCATGGTTTGTTTTGTTAATTATTAATATTAGATTAAAATAGATATTTTGAATGGTATACTATCTATGAAAAGATTTTAAAGAATGCTTCCATGTAAAATACATATGGCTCAATCACTTCACCAAGTAGAATAAGAAGGAATTGAATTCTAATTCAATAGAAATATAGTAAAGTTGTAATAATTATTACATGTATATTATAATGTTCACTTATTATGAAATATAAAACAAGTAATTATTGAAGGAAAAGCAAAATATCTTTAATACCAATTATATTTATTACAAAAAAAATGATAATTGTATAGATAATATTTTCAAGACCATAATATTTATGAGAAAAAAATGAAAATAAACTATTGAATAACTATTCATGTTTGTAAGGATCTAAATTGTTATTCAATATTTTGCATGATAGCAATTCATTGTAAATTGTCAATCCACTCAACTAAATACTGTAATAGCAGCTTTATGTAGAACGATAAGGAAATGAATAGTTATTCTTCTCGAGTGAGGAAGCTAATAATACTAGGGCAGTTTTAAATATATATGCTCAAGTGTGTAGCAACAAGAGATCAATAAATAATGTTTGTTGTTGTATGTAAAAACCAACTAAACTTATCCTATTATGAAATGTTTCATCTACTGCTATTGTATTGTCATGAATCAATCTACTTAATATAAATGCACTTGATGGATCTAGGATAACTTTGGGTAGAAATGGTTTCTATGTATTGATCAAAATGTAAAAGATAATTTAAAAAGAAAAAGTTGCAAAGGCTTATAGATCAAAAATATCTATCCTCCAAAAGTGAAGAATCATTGGGATCAACACAAGTTTAATAGATTTTAAAGGGTATAAAGAGTTAAAATTTTCACATTAAATATTAAACTAAGCTCAATATGAATGCATTTTTATTTAGATTTGACTCTTTAGACCAAATATCAACACATGAGCAGTCTACTTCCTCACTTATATTACTTAGGAGGATTTGGTTTGGTATACCTTGAGTGGATATTATTGGACCAATTCATTTTTTTTCCTTAATCTTTCAAGTAAGCTCCTATACTCAATAAAGCAGACTAATGGTCCCTTGATCATAGCATACTCATATGGATAATCCTAAAATGAATTAGCTTGATCTCATCCATCAATCATCAAAATGATCTAAAAGATATCATCAAGCCCAAGAGTTTATACACGCATAGCTTTACATTCACTATTAAAGCTTGAGATGCTCTATAAGGTAGTGAAATGATATAAGGCAATGAAATCTTTACTCAAAAATAGCTAATAAAGCTCAAACAAAGAATGGGTCAGTTGCTCTCTCGCTTGTAACAAATGTATTTGAGCCACTAAAACAGTATGTTCTCCTCCTAGCTGCTTCCCTTTAAATCCTCTCTTTAAATGTTATCCACATGTTGCTCCTCTAAGGTATGTACAAAATAGGAATTACATAGCATCTACATGATGAACTTATCTACAAATAGGAAGAGAATTATCTAATAAGAAAAAGGATTTGACAATTTTTTTCAATAATATTTCCCACCACATGCCAATAGCATTGATAGAAAACACTCAAAAGTTCATTAGAACCGGAAGCTTTATATGTCCCTTAACTTAAAGATAGTTACCTATAATTGATCTTTATAACTAAAGATCTTAGCACTTTTTTTTTCTCGTCATTAACAAACATAAGAATCCACTCAAGCAAATTACCCGAAACTCTCTCACCATTAGAGGTGAAATGACATATAAAAGTTGTAACATATTTGCATCACATTACTCTCCTCATGGAGACCTCCCCATTACTATCCATTAGCTCAAGGATTTTGTTCCTTTACCTCCTTATGAGAGTAAAGTAATGAAAATGTTTACTGTTTTTGGCTCATTTTTTGAGTCAACTAACTTTAGAATTTTGCTATTAATATAATTATTTCCTTTTTCATAAAGAGTCAAATAGTTTAAGTAGTTCTTTCTTTCTAGTCACCATCTATATCTCACTCATGCTTATAATGGTGAAAGTTCTCATTGGACATTATTGAGTTATCTCTATTATTAAGGAAAGTAACACAACTATAACGTTTTAAGCTAGCTCAACACTTTATTTAGTAAATCCTAGAAGGAATTTCACCATATCAGGTAGCCTTCTAAACCATGTGTCTTTAGTTACATTCTCATAACTAGCTTATGTGGTTTATAAACTTTTAAATCTAAATCTTCTAGCTAATCACTATATAAGTAGCTAAGAGCTATACTACATGGCTTCACCCCCATCATCTCAATATGGAAAACTTGCTCTTTAGGGAATTTAGCCAACCATTCCCTGGGGGGGAGGAGGGGTGTGATGGGTGTTGGTTGGGTTGGGATCAACATTATATAAGGTGATGCATATAAGAATCTCCTACTATGCCATTATAAACTATATTGATATAGCATGTTTGGATAAAGTCACATCATCATCCATTTGTAATATTACCAAAAATATTTATCCATTTTTTAAACCATTTAAAATATTAAAACCTTAATTGTATCACTTTGTATAATATTAATCTCTTTTCAAAATCATTTGAAACATCGATCTCTTAATTGAATTTACCATCAAATGTTGATTGTCTATGGTGTAATTTTTCCAATTTTGTCGATGTATGGATTCAATCTACATGTATCAAAGAAACATGGTTATAATCTGACACCAACCAAATACAACACTCGATGGATGTGGCTTATTAGGTTAAGCAAAAAAATCCAACCTAACCAAACCAAAACAAATTGAAAATATGATTTTTTTTTTTTTTTCAAAGCAACTTGGTTTAGAAAATTCTCAATCCGAATCAATTCATAAATTTATTGTTGGTTTGAAGGGATAAACCAAACCAATTTATAAAACTAAATCATTGTTTTAGAAAAACATGATAATTTTTTGCTTTTAATTATAGTCTTTCTCATGTTGATTGACTACTAATTGTATATATTATTATGGTTTTTATTATTTGATTAACATTGGTTAAGATTGACTTCTTTTTTATTTTATTTTTTGTTCTTCAACTTTAAGATATATTCCCCTATAGGTGATTTTTAACTATGTGGAGTGTGGACTTTTTTCATTTAATTATAACTCTTATTATGTATTAATTGTCTATATTTTGTTAGTGGATTACTTTGTGGGTGGATGATTGTCTCAATTGTTCAATTGTTTTATAGAAAATTACGAATTATGGCTTCTATGTATTAGTTACATTGCTCGTTCTCTTCGCTGTAACTGTAATTTCATTACAGCCTTATTCCTTACGAATAGCTATTACGGTGTTTGGTTCACTGAATAGCGATTCCATAATAAATCCCTATTATACAAACCATTGAATAGTCATTTTTTATTCAAACCTATAAATATCAATTCAATACTGGAACTGTCTTCTTTTTTTTTTGCCTAAAATACTAGCATTTAAATAAAAAACTAATGAAGAAAAATCCTATTACAATTATATTTCATTCATCTATAATAGTAATTTTATTACAGCCTTTTTATTCAACGAAGTAAACAAACATGTTATTTATGAATGGCTGACTATTGACTATATTTTATAGAGGACTATGGATTATAAATGTGATGGTTTTATGAAGTAACTTGTTGTGATTTGTAATTTGAATTTTATTAAGTAATATTTTTTTTTCTCTCTTTCTAAAGCAATCTATTTTTATTCCTTTCTTACAATTGCAGAGATTGAATTATAAATATAATTATACATATATACTTCCATATTCTCCAACAACGGTGTTGTTTATCTTTATACCAATCTTTACATATAACACCCTCCATAAAATAAATAGTGTGATATTTATATTTAGCAGAGATATATTTCAATTTTAAATATTTAAATCTTTGCATAAATGTACAAGATTAAAGCAAAGAATTTCTTTTAATTAGAATTTTAATTTAATTTATAACCCAAACCAAACCAAATAGTTATTTATTGGTTTTGAAAATTTATAATCATACCAAACAATTATTAAGTGTTTAGTTTGGTAATAAAAAAAAGTTATAAATTGTGGTTTTATTTTATATTTAATATTAACCAAAACTAACCGATATGTACTCATCCTTGATTTCTGCTCAAACCTGTAATCTCAATATGAGCATTGTTTATTCACCACAAAACAAGAAGTCTAGAAGGAGGTGCGTAGAATTCATCTGCAAATAATCTCCTGCATATATGAATCTCCTTTGAATCGAACACCTACCAGTCTTTGTTTTTTCCCTCTTGTTTCCTCCATTAAGAACATAATATAAGGGTCATATGTTCTTACATGGTCTTCCAAACGTTAACAATTCTATCTAAGAATGATCATAAACATATGGAAATTTTCATAAATTGGAAATGGAAAAGTAACGAAAACTATAAGTAATTAAGATGTAAAATGGACCCCAAAATCTATGATTTTAGCAAAGCAAAATATGATTAAATGATACATTAAAGAAAGAACACAATTGTTTATGATATCATCTTTTGTAATATATTTGGTAAATCACATCGCGGTAGGTATCATATCATTGTTTAAAGATTAATTTAAATAAGATATCAATATTTTTTTAATGCCCTATAACTTAAGGACACTTATAAGCTAACACATATCCATATAATTTAGAAACACGCAAAGACACTAAAATTGCTATTAAACACATAATTAATTATTATGTCCATCAACACATATTCATTATTTTGACTTCAAATCAACGGTCATATAATAACTCCACAAGTAATCACGAGAGTAATCATAGTGCATATATCACTCACACTAATATTGGATGAAATAATCCTTCACGTGAAACTACCATCACAAACCAATAATTCCATTGGGTTCCATGCCCTCAACCAACATGCTAACACACACACACGCACACAAGGATTCTCTATCACTGTACTACTAATACACGCACGCTCGCGTATACTCACACACAAGGATTTTCTATCTCCATACAATTGACACACTTAATCCTAAATAGTCTGTTAGATAGTCTTCCCTGCTAGCATTCTCCTTGTAGTGCACTATAATGTCAAATGTAAACAAATCAAAAGCTGAAGGGATCCCATTATACCTTGGAAAAGAATGGCGGTGGATTAGAGCCTATTATGGTACTCCGATAATCACATGTGTGTGAACAAACAATATCAAACTCTCATGCAATTTACAAGTTGTAAATGCAATAAACATTTGTTTAGTTATTTGTACATTTTAGCTTATCAATCAGCAAAGGGACAACTCAATATCTTGGCACACCATAAATATATATACATTGGTTATTGGATACTCTATAATAACCATGACACCAGCAATTACAAGATCTATTCAGGCCTTTCTTGGTACATTCCAATCAGAACAACACCAGACCATGATGATTGGGTTATCGCGATACTAGTATTGGTACTCCTCACCTAATACCAATAACCATGCACAAGTAGCATAACAAACTCGAAGTCATACAATTAGTTGGTCAATTTATATTTTTATCCTAAGAAACCATAAACAATAAACAAGGTATACATGTACCTGAAGTATTGATCTGTCCCAGATTCTAGAATTCAATATCTAAACAATATATCAAATTAGTTATAATAATTATTTATAAGTCCACGTCTAGTTACGATCTTTACTTTTTTTAAATTATGATTGTACTCTACTAGAATCTAAGTTTTTGGATCTTAGATTATAGGTAAATTCTTAGAGGAAGATATTAAATAGATTTCAATTACTTTTGGAAGGGAAAAAAAGGTGATTTCAAAGAGGTTTTAGTGTGCACAAGCAATTGCACAACCATACGGGGGGATCATGTAACTCATAAATGAACCAAAATGTCACAAAAATGTGCATGGTCAAGTGTACAGTAGCTGCACGAGCTTATGCACTTTCAGAAGCGAAATGTTAAATCACAAAAAAGTACATAGCTTGGTGCATGAGCGCATGCTTAGGTAATGAACTTTCAAAGTTCAACTTTCGTTATTTCACAAATAGTTACACTACTTGATGCACGAGCTCATGCATGGTTCATATACTTCTAGAATTCTACACATGTAAGCCTCAAAGAGGCACACAACTTGATGCATGGATTATGTACTTCCAGAACTATCCTTTTGTTGGTTCTTCGTTTTACAACGCAAACCAATTTAAATCCTTGAACATATTTTTATCAGCTTAACACCATAAAAAACACAAGCTTACCTTGTTATGCTAAAATGAACACTCCAAAGATTAAAACTAAAATCAATCCGATTACCTTCTCAGCATTTTCCAATATTTCATTTCTCTAATTCTTAGTTCACGCTTTTAGAGATTTCCTTAAGGAATCTCTCCCAAAACCATTTTTTTTTTCTTTTTCTTTATGAAAGATTATTATCTGTAATATACATAAAAATATTTTATAAAGAAGGGCAAAGGAATATCATTTGTTAATTTATGAGAGGGAAGTTTTGTTCATTCCTAATAAATGAGATATATAAAATAATCATCCCTCACATTGATGATGGTCAACAAATCCTTAAAGATAGTAAATCTTCAATAAATTATGATAAAGGGCAAAAGTTGTCATATATTTAAAAATAAGAGGGTTTTATGGTCCACCTTAGTATTAAGTTGATGGTTTTATCTATGATCTAGAGATGTTTGAAGAATAGCTTTTGATAAAGGAAAATTGGTCTCTATGCCGCCGGCCTATATGTGAAAGCCACCGGCATAAAATTATCGGACTTTTTTTGAAGATTGGTGAAAGCCGGCATAAAGGCCGTTGGTGTTGAAGGAAAGGCCGCCGACATAAGTGTCAACTTTCCTACCCGAAATGTTTATTATAAATAGAATTTTATGGTTCATATTTCTAATAAGTTTTCCCTTTCTTTTCGACCAAAGAGTATCTGTTAGGGTTTTGCGAGCGCTTGAGAGGGAAATCTAAAGGAAAACAAGATCTTTAATCCAGGTAAGTCGATCTAATCAAGATTCGTGCAGATTTATATGGAAACAACATCTTTCTCATAGATTTTATGTTTTTGAAGGAGTTGTTTGTGAGAAACCCTAGTTTTCAATTAGGATCTATTCTTCGGGGAATCGATCAAGGAATAAGATTTGAATCAAGTTAGTTACATCTTCTTTATCTTAGATTCTTATTAATTTCTCAAATCTAGGGTTTTGGAGGAAGTTGTTCTTTTTGGAGTTTTTGTCTAATGATAATTGAAGAAAACCTAGGGTTTAGGTTTCATAAAGAATTAAAGGATTTTGGAGAAAAATCTGTTCTTTTGGGATTTTGAGGAGTTTGATAGAAGAAGAAGAAGTTGCTGTTGTAGTTTCCATAAAAGGAGATTTGGAGATTTTCTGTTGTTGTTCATAAGGGATTTTGGATTTGGAGAATTTTCCTGAAATTGAAAAGGTACGACATTTCCTTGTTTGTTGTATTTGCTTGTAGGTTTAATTTTCTGATCGTTGTCTGTAGGAACAGATATATAAATGAACTTAATTCTATTTGGCTTAATTTGTTTTTCTGGATGTCTTTGGCTTTGACTAGTAAAGACCTGGTAGACAGTGATACTGATGAGGAACCTTAATGATTCTCGTGTGTCATTGTCCCTAGTAGAGTTGCACTTGGAGATGATTCTGGTAGGTTTAGGTGATTTGGCAGTATGGCCGCGGGTGTTTAGGCAGTACCCATTCACCAATATATGTATATAATTATCTATTTTCAAAGAGTTGGTTGATTTTTTCATAGGGTCTGAGTTACTCCAGGTTCAGGATTAATGTACAGTAGTTCTGAACTGTGTTGATTTGTTGACTTAATAAAGATAATAATCTGGTTGTTTCCAATAGATTAAGTTGCATTTGATATATATGTTGTGTGTGCATATGCATTTGCTGTGTAGATTGGCGTACTGGGCGATTTCGCTCATTCCTTTCATTTTTCAGGTACAAGTGATGAGGACGTAGTATTTTATTTATCTGATTATGATATGTACATAGATCATGGGGATTACGATAGCGGTCCAGATTACCCTGTTGAGGAATAATTCAGATATGGATTTATATAAGAAGAATTTTGAGATCATTAACAATATTTGGAACTATGTTAAGAATTTATATGTTAAAAAGGATTTTTGAATTTTTATGTATTTTGGATTTGATGGCTTTGGTTTTGCCAACATTGTTTGGATCAACACGATGTTTGAAAAGATTGTTATTTACAGGTTTTACGGGATTTGAACTTTCTGTTGTATCCTCTGAGAGAGCTATGGAGATTATATTTTATGTGTTTTAAATTGTGGTTTTAGAATGTTATAGCCTTTACGTATCCTATTTAAGAGAGAACACGTGGCAGATTATAATTGCTAATAGGTTAGGGCGTTACATTATCAATACCCAAAACTAAGAATTCATCATCTACATGTTTTATTTGTTGAAAACAATGAGAAAGAAAAGGAAAGCTTCACCAATCATGATATTCTTTTGGTCTTCAAGTCTTTTACACATGATTGGAGAGGAAGAGGAAATTTATGCATGATTTAAAGAAGAAGAAAGAAATAGTAAGGGATTGGTTATCTCGTAAATGTTTTCTACGTTAGTATAAACCAATATATCTTTTCAAACCTCAAGTTAAAAGATCATTTTGCCTTTACTTAATTTTGGTAATTATTGTCCTGCCCCTATCTTACATCTTTATTTATTGAAGATATTTTTGTTTTGAATCGTTTAAATATAGAGAGCAATATTTTCACAAAATAAATCAAATAAGATATCAACATTTTAAATTGTAAGAGAAGTAATCAATATCATATGAAATGATGTAAATTTATTTTTTTTCATGTCATTTTGTTGCCTACATAAAATGTTCATTCAATTTTTTTAATTATTTATAATATTGGTTCTTATTTGACCTAATTTATGAAACATTAATATTTATCTTTTAGTTATTTAAAAAGTTGATAAGTTTAAAACGGTTTAGCATAATTTTTCCTAATATATTAAGCACTAGACCGCAGATTAAATATGCGGTTGTAACCTTCTCCAATTTTGTATTCATGTAGATTAAAAGTCACTCAATATATAAACATGAAACCATTTTGCAGCGGCAGAATTTGTCATCCACATCATGTTCCTTTCAAGCATTATCTAGAACTGGATAGGCATCAAAGCAACTGTTGAGATTATTAAATGGATTACGATGGAATTTCTTTTTGTTATAATATAAGATTGACTGGTCCACTGTACATATATATATATACAAGGACATGTGTAGTGAAATCGTTTGCTTGATTCAAAATAAAACATGTGATCCTACCTTTTCTTTAGTAAGAGAGTACTTTTTTAAGCCGGCATTCTAAATTTACAATTTGTGATTAGAAAAAAGACTCCCATGTTTGCTTTTAGTACATCTTAAATATACAGTAGTTCTCATGTGAAAGACAACCAATTTTGGCAATAGAATGATCGAAAAAGAAAAGAAAGCAACTAATAAATGCGACTGCTGTTGGAATGAGAAAATGTTATTTTCATTAAATAAAAAATAGACTGAGTAAAGTAATAATAATAGAGTACAATAAGTACTTGATTGTCAATGTGCTACTGGTATCGACTCTAGACTTTCAAATTAAAAGGTTTCAAGTTTGAATTCCTCCTTTCTATAATATCGAAAGAAAAAAAAATATTTGATTTAGGTATTAGTCGAAAGATTATAAAAATAAAGTTTTGTATTTTTTTTAAATGGATCAAATTAGAAAACATATTTCTTTTTTAACAAATGTAATAAGCCATCTATTATTATTTTCATATAAAAAATAAGCAGCACACATTTAAAAAAAGGAAAAAAAATGAGGATTTCAAAAAGAAAAGAGAGGAGAGTAGAAGAGAGGAGGTAGGAGATGGAGAATACGATAAAAATGTACATTGGAAAAGGGTATAGTACAAAAGGATCACAAGTGACAATTTAAAATGAGGTTAGAAAGAGCATTTTTGGTTGAAAATCGTGTGCACGTGCAGACATGTGTTTGAAATATGTGGAAGCCCGCATTTGCATATGCACACGTGCCCACATGCGTGCGTTAACACCTTTTTTAACAACCGCTGACATAGATATAGACATAGGTTAAAAAAATAAATTAAATTACATTAAATAACTCTGTAATGTCTAAGGTGTAATGCCATTTTTAACCACGAGACCATGGTGATAAGCTCAACAGTTTCGTGATAAAATCAATCACAATAAGGTCAATCGGTGCATGTGGGATCCTAATAATTGGTACTTTTACTTGAAAGGTTGAATGAGAGTAACATGGTTTTGTTGATTGACTAGTGACATAAACATGCTAGTAAATTATGATATATGAATAATTATATAAAAGTTATATATTATCGTTATTATCTATTTATATCAATATCGGTATTTGCCAATTATTTATTTAGACAAATAGTATATTGATATTGTTAAATCTTTTTCTATGGACATACCTCAATAATCTATAAAGTAACAAAATTGATGGTACAAAGTTAAAAAAATAAAAATAATAATATACGGATGAATAATCTATAATATATTAAGATTTTTGTGATACAATTATGGCCAGGTATAAACTTAAGCCGTTAAACAGCTGATAAGATTAGTCTTTTAAAAAATCATGGTGGTACCATAGAATTTTCTATAGATGAAAAGTTTTTTCTTTGTTTAATATGTTAATAAGTAAATACATGATATATTTTTTGAAGAAATTGTGTAATTACTAACCTACAATAATAAAAATTACAAAAATACAAACTATATAAAAATAATTATCAACGCTAAATCTTATCTACTAAATGCAATTTATCAATTTATATATTAATTGCATGTGTTAGATGCGATTCATGTAAAATAACACATGTTATTCATCTACACTCATACGTGAATTGCATTTATGAGATGCGATTTAGCACTGTAATATTTCTTATATGTAATTTTGCATCGGTATGTTGATAATTATTTTATATAATTTTTATTAATATTTTTTCTTTTTTACAAGTTAGTTGATACGTGTTTTACCCTCTATTTTCCATATATATATATAATATATACACCATCCTAAAATGAACCTGAGTGAAAAATTCATGTAAAGAAGAGGAGAAATTTGGAAGGGGAGAATTTTCATTTTTGCTTGGTGAAAAGTGAGTGGGGCATGTGAAATCCAGTCAACTTCACATTGTGTACCACTCCAACCCCCAAGAAATTTTTCTACAGTCACAACACATGAGGTACTGCCAAGAAACCCTGTTGCTAACCCTGAATTTTGGCAGAGGGGAGAAGATGTGAATTACCAGGAACAAGAACAAAATAAATTAACAGTTTTTAATTTTAAGGCACCTTTTGTTCTGCATAACCACAACATCCCACCTAAGCACTTCCCATAAAAAGCCTAACAAGATATTTTTTTATTGAAATCTTGCTCATATTTTTATCTTCAATTGGACTAAACATCACACATGGGTCTTTTAAACAATGAGATCTGCTGAATATTCAGTACTGCCTTTTTCTTTTATTTTTATATGATAGATTGGTTAACATTCTAATTCCTACATCTTTCTTGCCTTACCCAAAAGATACCAGAAATACCATGCGCAGTGTAATCAAAATATTACAACTCGTAAACAAAATTACATGTTATCTCATCTATTTATTGATTCATATCGAAAGACCCAAAACAAAGAATATTATGTAAACATAAATTGAACCCTTTTTATCCATTTTGGTTCGTTTTGGTATATGAATCATTCAAATACATAGGACCTACAAAAATAAATATGACTCAACTCATTAAGATATTCACTATCTATGATGACCTAAGGAAACATACATCTTCATTTCAATTATTGCAGTCGGTAGACGCCTGTCATGTAAAATGGATATTTTTCTCCACAATTTTCACTTCTTCCATTTCATTGAAATGAAATAAATTTATATAAAAATATTAATTTTTTTTTAATTTTATGATTAGGGTATTTTTAGAGAGAAAAAAACAAAGATTTTTTTTTCATAAAAATAACAATTCCTTTGGGGTTTGTTTGGATTGTCTGATTTTAATCTGTAGCTGTTTATTGATTAACTTCTATTTGAAAATGATAAAAATAAGATGTAAAAATGATTAGAAAAAAATGTTAAACAAACAAACCCTTAATAAAGAAAAATAATAGGGATTCCTTATCTATTTCATTATATATATATATAAAATAAACATTCCTTATACTAAAATTTATTACAAACCAAATGAGGTAATGATTATTTTATGATTATAACGGTAGAATATTGTTACGATCTCATATTGATTCCATAAGAAATTGTAGAAAGGTACTTAAGTCCGAAGGCTTTCCTACTAGATGAGCTAGTCTTTTGGATTGGGCTTTCTCTTCAGGTTTGGGACTTAATATTAGTGCTCTCGTTGAAAGTGTCGGTGCTAGCAAAAAGGAAAATCATGGAAGGAGCAACTTTGAAAAGAGCTACCTAGCAGAGAAGACTAAAGTGAAAGCTGTACAAAGTGGGCCACCTAGAGTAGGCCACTAAGAGCATCGACTTCTTAAAGGTAGGCAATATTACTATCCCACATCGATTCTATAAGAAATTTTGGAATAGTATTTAAACCTGGAGGGCTCTCCCATCTGATAGGCTAGTTTTTTGGATCAATTCCATTTCAACAAAATTTAACACAACACATTAAAATCTTAATCAAACCATTTAAATTAACTTAAAGATAACATTGCATTGATTAAAATTTTGGGTCGAATATTATAGCTACTATGTGCATTGATAATGGTATTACGTGCTCAAATATGTCTCAAATCTATTGCTACTTTTTATATCTACATTACGAATCGAAACTACAATATAGCTCTTTCTATTTGATTTGATTTTATTTTTGTTGGGGTAGTTAAAATGCCAACCATAGTTAAAAGGCAGTTAAAAACCAATGCCTCAAGCATTGATGGAGATGGTAAAAGAATGAGTAAAAAGATTTGAAGAATTGATGGAGATGGCAGGAATAGGGATATGTGTCCTTATAGTAAGGAAAGAAAGTGGAAGTGTACCTGGTTTTGTTAAGAAGGTACACAGTGCCTCGCTGTCTAGCATGTGAACAAGTTGTGGCTCTTCTCTCTCTTTGTTTGCAAACTTACATGCATCCACTATAACCCTCCCAACTGGCAGATTTGATTCAATTCATGCTAGAGAAATTTCATAAAATCATAAGAGAGAGAGAAAGAGAGGGGAAAACCATAAAACAAAAAACAAAAACAAAAAAAAAAAAGGAAAAAAGGAAAAACTATTGTTGTTTTCGGGTGTCACCACAAGACAAAATACCTCTCACTTCCCTATAACTATATTTATGACCTACTTGTTTCAACTTCTAATATATTAACGTTGCATCTCAAACGATTTTATAGTCCAGTGGTATGAATAGTAAATCTTCAACGAAATAGATCAGGTTCAATTTTTACTTTTATATATTATACACTATATAAGTCCTAGAAATACAACACCATTATAACCCAACAACAACATAAGTTTTCTCTACTAAACTAGGTTTCATTACACTGCATTACATTATATCATTTGTCTTTCTAGGAAAAGCTTAGGAATTTAGGATATAAGAGAAAGTACTAGAGAGCCAAGGGGGAAAAAATTAAGGGAAGTGAAAATGAATGTGTTGGCATCAGAATGTAGTAGTGGATGTGAATCAGGATGGACTTTGTACTTTGAGCATTCCATGAATCCATCCAAGAGAGAAAAAGACATGTCATTTGGGCATAAAACTAGAGGTAAAAAAGTAGAGAATGAAGGAGTTGACGACTATGGATATCAAGAAGAGGACGAAGAAGAAGAAGAAGAAGAAGAAGTTGGGGAAGAGGAAGATTTGTCTATGGTTTCTGATGCATCTTCTGGTCCTCCACTTTTAGTAGAAGACCATGAAGAACCACATCATCAAGGATATTTTAGCAACTTTAAAAGTAGTGTCAATGGTAGTAGTAGCAGTATTAATGGTTATCATTGTCGCACTTCAAAGTCTAACCATGGTGGCAAGAGACAAAAATTGAAAGAACATCAACATCATCATCATTATGCAAATCATCAAGATTTGCCTTCTTCCTTGCTCGATGACACTGCTAGTTCTCCCATTTTCAATTTTATTCCCAAGGTATGGTCTCATTTCTTTTGTTAATATTCCGTACAATCTATCTTAACTGATTAATCAGGCGTGGATATACCTCTTAAACTTTTAAAAAATGCAACTTTTGAGCACATGTGTGGCTCAAAATAGTTTTCTAAAGCCTGGAAATGTCGCTCTTAATGGTTCTATTCACAACGCTCTTGATTTCTAGCAACGATTTGGCATTATTTACAAATTTCCAATGGTTATAGGAAACAGCATACTTAATAAATTTAGTACGTCTATGCATAAGAGTATATTTTCAGTATTGTGATAAAAGATGAATTTTATATACTTTTTATATAGGCCTTGTAAAGATCTTTATTGAATATGTGTTTTGGAACTGGGTTTTTAGCAGAAAGAGCTGAATCTATGGGAGAATCGTGCTTCAATAATGGAGAGTGGTGTAGAGTATTCCTATTCCAATGGATTTTCGGCCACTGATTTTGAGGTACTAATTCCATTGCATGTCATGAAATGACACACTTCCTAACTACTAATCTTAGTCTTCTTTTCATATTATGCAAAAAGTAAAGTGATCCTTATTGATTTTTCAGGAAAGATCTGCTTTTCAACATCATTTTAGTTTCCTGCGTTCTTCCTTCAATGGAGGCCCGTTGTAGAAACACAAGTAAGTAATCTTGACCGAAAAAAATTCCATAGTTAAACGTTCGGTATATGGTTTGGTCTTAATACGTTTTAAATGAACCACATAAAGGTTTCATGACATTCTATTTTTAAGTGTATTGTATATAATATAATTAACTTAGCAAAAAAAAACAATATATATATGTTCAACACTTTAATTGTAAGGATTATGGTATACTTAAGTTATTTATCTAACCATTGAAATGATACAGTAGTATTTATAATTAGGATTTTAACGATTGAGCAATAAAATCAATTGTACCATCAATCCTAATTTATATTGAAATTTTTTTTAATTGCATGGCAGGAGATATGCGAAGAAGTAGATGGAGTTGGTATGAAATGATGGCTTTCACCTTAGTGGGACGTTGGAGTTAAAAAAAAAAAAATGGTTGAACAATGTGACATAGGGAGATTGGAACCTTAAATGGGGTCTCCTTTCACTTCTCTCTTATTTCTTTTTCCACTTTTCCCTGTCAATGTAGTGGGAAACAACCCAAGAGAGAGATTTGGAAATAAAAATCCTCTTTCTAAGAATCTATTGAGTTCTTTACAATGAAGGTTTATAGCAACATGTGCACAAAAATTTTATTATGTTTATTGATATAACCATGCAATTTCTCCATTAGAATATAATTATTATGGAGGATAATTAAGTATTTTTATATATAATCGATTCTTCATTCGACCTTGTATATTATCTTTATTTATTGGTAGCCCTTGCATTAGTCCTCTGGTAGACGAGATACCAAAATAAATTTAAATATCTTAGACCTTTAAAAGAAAGACTGACTTAACCTTCAAATTTGAATGGATTTAATTTTCATATTTGAGTTGATCTCATGATCAGTGCACAAAAAAATACATTACAACAAAAAATCTATAATTATGAAAATGACAATAATATAAGCTCTTCAACTTATTGTTTGATGTGACACTACCTTCTTAAAATAGATAGATAAATAAATAAATAAAAGAATAAGGACATGATTCACGCATATTACTCTTTATTTGTCTAAAATTTATGCCAAGAGTTTGGAATTAAAATTAAAAAGAAAAAACAATGCCAACTTGTGCAATTTTTTTTTTGGGGTAAATAGAGGAATACCTTAATCATGAATTCTAGGAATTTAGTTAGGCCAAAATAAATTCTAAAAAGAATTTGTTTGTATTTGTTGAATAGAAAAATGCTAAGCACTTATTAAAAACTATCATAAGATTACATTAAAGGGAAATGGGCATAAAAATACAAAAACTATATCATGACATTGCTTTAAAAGTGAAATGGGCACAAGAAATAGCAATAGGGTGGACCAACATCCAAATTGAAAGGGTTGGCCATGTTCTATTGAGCTATATAGCATGCTAGGAATCAAGAGGCAAATCGATGAGTATTGCTAACTTAAAGAAGCTTTGGTGGAACCACTAACGGCTGTTTCAACCCCTAAATGATTTATAAATGGTCGGATCTTACTATACAAACACTCAGTGTTTGGCCAAAATAAGATACTCTAGTGGAGTGCACGAATGAGTATACCTGCACCTAAGACTAAGAGTTTAACAAGGGACAAATTCATAAAATGTAAAAACAGTCTACTTTATATTTAAGCGTAAATAGAGATCTAGGTTTTAATGTTATAAAAAGCAAATAATAAACGTTAATAAAAATGGTGTAAACTGTAAATAGAAAATTTATTATATTATTATAATTCCATTGGATGTTATTAGTGTGGCACAAATTAGAGTAGCACCCAACAAACATTCTCTACTTATACAATTTTTATCAAGGAAAATTACCTCTGAATATATCAACGTTTAATGGTTAATTTATTTGAGATATCAACATTTCAAGTGATTAAAATGATAAATCGGTGGTTCATGAAGCAAGTCCAATGAAATACCAATGTTTTATAAAATTTATTTTAAGGTATCAAGTTTAGATAATTTTTTATTAATTTTCTTTAATGTTTTTTAATGGATATTAATATCGAATTCTCTTTTTAGCCACTTGAAATGTTAGTAGTTTACTTATAACGTTCACTTCTCTCTACCCCTACACTACTAAAACCTTTTATCTTTTATTTAAAATTGACCTAAACGTTCCTTCACATTTGTGTGTTTCTTTTTTTCACCCTTTATCTTGAATCCATCTAAATTTTTTAGGATTATTAATATGAAATCCATTGGTCGAGAACCAAAAGGTTTGTAAACTAAGCCTATGTGGAAGTTTTTTTTGTTCCCATTTGCACATAAAGAAAAATGGCTAATTGAATAAGCTATAGGATTTTTTTTTTTTTTCATTTTTAGGAGGAAGGATTTGAATCTAGCTCATCCCATTTATAAGATCAATGAGATTAAATAGGATATAGTTAATTGGTTTCTTTAAAGTATGCTAGTATAGCTATCTTAAGGTGAATTGAATAAATTAGCCAATTAGGGCACATGCCTTTAATCTACTCGATAAGTATGACTAATAATGCTAATGCTTTATATTATCTAGTGTTGAGTTCTCTTTAAAAAAGTTTTGATAATAACAAAAGGTTAAAAGATATCTAATGAATTTTTTTTAAGTGTGCAGAATAAAGTTTTCCATTATTATGACATACAACTGAGCAGACAGATAAAAAGACATTCTGATAGAGGTTTGAATAGACACTTAAACAAACAATTGCATGAATGTTACTTTGGTTCGCAAAATGAATGGTCGTATAGTTTTTATTGATCATCAAAATACAAGTTTGATTTATTTGAAGCCCTAACTCCACTAATTAAGTGCAGTTGAGCAATGCACTTAATTCGTTCTACATAAGGAAGATAATAATCTGTGGGGACTTTCTTCAAGTGTTTTTCATGAGTTTTTCGAAGAAGCTCTTATACGTTATAACAAAAATCTTTTTTGAAATTTTATGAATATGCTTACAAGATGCAGTAGTTTTGTTGTCTTAAGAAGTTTTGTTTTATCTCAACATAACAATCTCAATGGATGAAGATATGGATAAAGATATTATATATTTAGTTTGTTATCAGCTAAAGCTTATTTAGATTTTGAGGGATCTTTAAAATCAAAATTATAGCTTATCTAACCAAGTCGTTGAAGAATCGAGTGAAGATAGATATCAAGATAATATGAAAGCAGCAGGCGAAATAAGATACGATCTAGAAGTTTAATATTTTGAATATTTTGTCATGTCTTTCAAATCCCACAAAAATAGGGATATCGATCTTGTCCGCACAACAAGGAGACATTGGAAGATATTATGGGATTTTTTTTATACGTTTGAAGTTTTCAAGAGGTGAATATATATAGGCACCAGATTCAATGATTCAAAAAGAGAAAAAAGATATATGCATGAAAACCACTAAAACAACATCTGAAGTTTTCATTCGTACTTGCAGAAGCCTTCTAAGTAAACTGATAGATACTACAAACTTCTTTTATAATCTTTATATTTCGAGCTTAAAATAGAGAATTCATATTTTCTCATTCTTCTAACAACTTTCTTTAATTTTCAAGTGAGGATTAGTATAGAAGTACAGTTACAAAAGTCTTGTAATCTATTCATAGTTGAGTGATAAGCTAAAAAGACAGAGTAAGAGCTATTGGTGTTTGTAACTTTTGTTTACTATTGGATTAGTGGAACGATCGGTATGGAAGACCGAATCCTCAACAATTGAGTTAAAAGAGAAGGCTGACTAACAAGGAGGAACCTCTATAAATTGTCGTCTCCTTTATATACTTGCACTTATATTTATGTTATTTCACTAACTTCTTATCTCGTGCATTATTCATAAAAAGAAAAATAAAAAAATTGTTCTTTTAATTTGTATTCGCAAAAGAAAATTTTAGCATACAATTCCCTCATCCACCACCCCCATCCCTCCTTTGATTATTAGGTCTTTGAATATAATGCAAAATGGTGTGCAAAATTACATCACAACTAGGAAATTATTTTTATGGCGAAAAAGAAAATGAGGAAATTATTTGACATATTATATAGCCAAATTCTATGTTCCATTGTATGTATACATGACCACTAAATGTATTTTTGTTAAATTTCCTATTATTTTTGTACTTTTACTTCATTAGATGGATAAATATGGGCATAAAACCATGAGAGATTGATTTAATGGTTATAATCTTGATCCAAAATATTAAATTAATTAGGTTTAACTTCATGGAAAGCAAGAGAATCTTTGTGTGTCCCTAGATAATTGCAACATGGGTGCCTATAGAAATTTATGTAATTTAATGCCTAAAGTTTCACTTTTTATGATTTAATACTCCTATTATGAAATAATACTCTAATTAGTGCCTCTAAAATTTACAATTTAGTGCTTTTACTTTGAAATGAAGTTTGATCTAGTATCATTATGCATTAAACTAAAGCTCAGTTCAAATTAAAAGCACTAAATTATAAAAAATGAAAATTTAGACATCAAATTAGCAAAATTTAAAAGGAAAAATACTTGCACTGTTATTATTCCATGTTAAATGATCATAGACTTTTGCTATTATAGACTTTCTTGCTTTTGATTCATTACATATAGTGTTAGGTTATAGATCCAACCCGTATGGGTCTATAATCAAGGAAATTCTAAGTACATTACATATACTTAGAAGAAGACTTGAAAAATAAGGAGATTTGTGCAAAAAGAAGGAGTTGAAATTGTGTACATTGGCTATTGGAGGAACAAAGGCCGCCCACCTTGAATGAACATAGCCAACGTTGGAATTTGAGAATTTTTTGCCGAGACCATTGGGTTGGCAAGGCTGACAACATAGGCATCAAGGGCACCAGCATACGAACTGGCCTTCATTCAACTATGTTTCATCGCCGCCCATAAGTCTCCAGCATGTATTTTAAAGTTGCCAGCTTATGTTGTCTGTGACTTCTCCTTTGTTGTTTAATAAAAATACTCCTTATTTTAAGATATCTTGGCTATTCCTAAATTCTAGAGAGAAAATCTAGAGAAAGAGAGGCCAATTGTTGATTGAAATCCACCGTTTGTGGTGAAGATTTGTGTTATCTACTAATGTTATCTAATGAGAAAAATTGGGTATCCTATTATTGCTGATTGTGGAAGAAATTTGTACTACGGTCCAATGGTTTTTCCCTAAGTTAGTGTTTTCCACATAAATCCTGATGTGTTGTTATTTTAATTCTGTAATTTTTGTTTATTTGTTGTGATCGCTACAAGAAAGAGGAAAAATAATTGTGATCGTTTCTAGGATAATTGGGATTTTTCCTAACAAAGTGGTGTCAGAGTGCTAGGTTAAAAAAATTTAAGGTTTTATAAACGGTAGAATCATCAAGTACGATGATTAAATTGAATTCATTGGATTATACCATCTAGAAGTCTATGATGGAAGATCTATTATATTGTAAAGATCTATATTTTCCTTTCGGCAGTGACAATGTGAAGCCAACAAATAAATCTAATGCAGATTAGACAATCATGCATAAAAAAACTATCGTTTATATCTGAAAATGGGTTATTATACGTTGTATCATCATATTGCCCAGGAAACCAGAGCTGATGTTCTTTAGAAGACATTAGAGTCAATGTATGAGAGGCAGACTGCCTTCAGTAAAACCTTATTGATTAAGAGAGTGATAAATCTAAAGTATAAGGATGGATCCACTATGACTACGCACTTGAATGATTTTCAAAGCTTGGTGAATCAGTTATCTACTATGAAGCTTGTGCTTGAAGATGAGATTCATGTACTTTTATTATTAAGATCACTGCCTAAAAGCTAGGAGATACTTATGGTGTCTATTAGTAATTCTGCTCCATATGGAAATCTCACCATTGTAATAGTGAAAGACAGCTTGATAAATCAAGAAGCCAAAAGAAAAGATCTTGGCATGAGTTCTGAGTCTCGGGCATTTGTTACTAATAAGCTAGAAAGACATAGTAGAAGTAGGAACAGAGGCTCGAACGATGAATTTGATAGTTTTGATAAATCCAAGAGAAGATCTAAATCAAGAAAAAGAAATATCAAATGCTTTTACTATGACAAGCTAGGGCATTTCAAGAGAGAATATAGACTATGGAAGAGAGAGCAGGGTAAAGGTAAAGGTAAAGGTAAAGATAGAGATAAAGACACTATTGCTGCAGCAGGAGATGGTGAGATTGTTGTTGCTTAGGATGAGGATTGTGTTAGCCTTGCTGGTCATGATAGTGACTGTGTTATTGATTCTAGTGCCTCCTTTCATGTGACAACACATGGTGAATTTTTCTCATCCTATGTTGCTAGTGATTATGACAATCTTAGGATAGGAAACAATGAGACATCAAAAATTGTTAGCATTGGAAATATTGTCTTAGAGACTAATACTGGTTGCAAGCTTATTCTTAAAGATGTTAGACACGTTCCAGATATCCCCCTAAACCTTATATCTATAGGGAAACTTGATGATGAAGGTTATCATATTCACTTTAGTGAAGGTAAATGGAAGCTCACCAATAGTTTTCTCATGGTGGCAAAAAGAAAGAAAAGTAATACCTTTTACTTAATGTCAGCAAAACTAAGTAAAAGAGATGTGAACTTGATAAACAATGCTTATATGGAGCTTTAGCATAAGCAGCTTAGTCACATGAGTGAGAAAGGGCTTCAAACACTCGTCAAGAAGCAACTTCTGCCTGATGTAAAAGGTAATCTTCTAAAAACTTGCACTAATTTTCTTGCTGGTAAACAACATAAGGTTGTATTTCAGAGAAACCTACTTACTAGGAAATCTCATATATTAGATTTGGTTCACATAAATATGTGTTATATGAAAGATAAATCAGTAAGTAGTGCTCTTTATTTTATCACATTCATTGATGATCACTTTAGAAGGTTGTGGACTTTTGCTTTGAAGTCCAAAGATCAAGTGTTGGATGTGTTTAAGCAATTCTACACTATAGTTAAAAGAGAAATAGAAAGACAGTTTGATATGTGTCCAAGTAGATAATGGTGGTGAATATAGAGGACTGTTTTAAGAATATTGTAGAGATCATGGGATTAAACTGGATAAGATAGTTCCAAAAACCCCACAGTAGAATGGCATTACAGAGAGAATGAATCGCACTATCACAGAGTGAGTGAAGTTCTTGTTATACCACGCCAAGTTGCCTAAATTATTTTAGGGCGAAGTTATGAAGATAGCTATCGACTTGATAAATCTATCTTCCTCTTATGCTCTAGATGTAGATATCCTAGAAAGACTCTAGACAGGTAAATTCTTATGAACACTTACGTGTGTTTGGTTACAAGGCATTTATGTATATTCCCAAGGATAAAAGAGAAAAACTTGATGTAAATTCAAAGTAGTGCATTCTTCTAGGTTATGCACATGATGAGTATGGGTACAGATTGTGAGATCCAGTTGAGAATAAGATTGTCAGGAGTAGAGATGTGGTCTTTCTTGAAGACCAAAAAATTGAAGATATTGAGAAGCTTGAAAAATCGAAAACCTCATATGAGATTCCTACAGATGTAGATCTAGTACCCTCACTTGAAGATTCTAATGATGGGAGATGCGGGAGATTTAGTTGAAGAGCCCTAAGAGCCTCATTAGCATATTGAATTGAGGAGATCTTCAAGAGATCGAAGACCATCAGTGAGATATAGTCCAGACGAGTATGTCATGTTGACAAATGGGGGAGAGCCTGAATGTTATCAAGAAGCCATGATACATGAGCAGAAAAAAGGAATGGGTTAAAATCATGCAAGATGAGATGAAATCCTTGCGTGAGAGCAAGACATATGATTTTATGGAACTGCTAAAGGGAAAGAAACCTCTAAAGAATAAATGGGTATATAGATTGAAGACTAATGAAAACAGCTCACAACTAAGGCATAAGGCAATATTGGTTGTAGAGGGGTTCAGTTAAAATGAACTTGTTTATTACAGACAAACAACAGGTGTGATGGAACCCCTCATATGAGTTGGAAATGGTTTGTTGGGTTATAGATCCAACCCATATGGATCTATATTCAAGGAAGTCCTAAGTATATTATATATATTAGAAGAAGTTGGAAAATAAGGAGACTGTGCAAAACAAAGGAATTGAAATTGTGTACGCTAGCCACTAGGGGAATAAAGGTCATCGACTTGAATGAACAAAGCCAACGTTGGAATTTGAGAATTTTTTGTCGAGAGAACTAGGTTGGCAAGCTGTCAGCCTAAGTGGGGTATGCAGCCAACATAGGCATCAAGGTCACCGGCGTAAAGTCCAACCTTCATTCAATGACGTTTCATCACCGACCATAAGCAGCTAACCTTTATTTTAAAGTTGCTAGCCTATGTTGTCCGCAACTTCTCATTTGTTGTTTGATATAAATACTCCTTATTTTGGTCTTAAGGTATCTTGGCTTTTCCTAAATCCTAAAAAGAAAGTCTAAAGAGAGAGAAGCCTATTGTTGATTGAAATCCTCCATTTGTGGTGAAGATTTGTGTGATTAACTAGTGTTATCTACTGAAAAAAAACTATGTATCCCATTATTGTTGATAGTGGAAGAAATTTGTACTGTGGTCTCGTAATTTTCCCCAAATTGGGGTTTTTCACGTAAATCTTGGCGTGTTATTATTTAAATCTATAATTCCTATTTATTTGTTTTGATCACTATAGGCAATAGGAAAAATCGTTGTGATCGTTTCTAGGATAATTGGGAATTTTTCCTAACATATGGTTGTCTAATCCCTCTCTTATTCGAACAATGAAAAGAGAATTTGAAGATTAAATTTTGGAATTATTGCTCATATATAACAAAAGCACAAAACATGTTTATAACATAGATAAGGTTACAAGCTTTAGTTTCTAAATACAATTAATGGACAAGTCATGTCATGGATCAACACTTTAAAGATGCAATCCCTTTAGATAGGGCATAAAACACTATACTTGACAACCCAACAATTAATATAAAATTAAAAAAAAAAAAACATATGGCAACAAGCATATTGCTTACAATGATCGAACAATAGCCATTGCTCGTTTATATAGATTGGTTTTCAATCCGACAAATAGTGATTCATTTAGAAAATAAGATAAACAGTAAATACATTTCTTGAATTTATTTGTTATGTATGTTTAGCCTATTATATTCAAAATTGACACCTTAAATCTTAAACAAAACTATAAAAAGAAAAAAGTGTATTTAGGCTCTTATATGACTACTTACTTTTTATTTTATACATATATTTTTATCTTATTAACTCTTTTAATCTTATCCAAGGAAAAATAGTAAACAAGGGTCTAAAAACACTTTTTTTTTTTTAAGATATAAGATTCGAATGGTCAATTCCAATATTAAGGAGATTACCTACATGTGAAGTACACATAAGAAGGTATATTTACAATTTTAATTTAAAAAATAATCTATTTACAACACCCTAAATAATGAGAGTGAAAGAAAGAGAAGGGTCAAGCAATCCAAAAATATACTCATCTTCTTTAGTATCTTTAAACCACTTGCTTAGAATATTGAAAAATTAAAGTACTAAAGAGATATAAATATCCTTTATTTGCATTTTTGTATATGTCCTAAGGTTTGCATCCTTTGAATTTGTTATCTTTTGTGTTACTTTTATGTATCTCCTTCTTTATAAGATAAATTACACTAGAAGGTATCAATATTGGAGATAACTTCACTTAAGGTATCAATATTTTAGGTAGTTAAAAAGAGGTATTAACCTTTTGCAAAGTAAATCAAATGAAGTATCAACGTTTTGCAAAGTTCATTTGAGATATCAACATTTGGATTAATTTTCAATCAACTTTTCCTTATCTATAATAGTCAATTATAGATACCTTATTCGATTCATTCTATATAAGATTGATATCTCTTTTCAAATGCACAAAATACTAATACCTTAAATAAATCTTTTCATAAATGTTGACTTTTTTTTTAATGATTCAAAATATTGATTCATTAAATGAATTTATCTCCAGATGATGTAATCTACCCCTTCTTTATATTCATCTACTTATATATATATATATATATAATATATATATACACCTAGGTACTTGAAAGAATATAAAATTCTTTAGGGGAAAAAATGAAAGAATCTAATATTCATTCGGCTATTTGGATGTATGTACAAATGAGGAAAAAATGTCATCATTATAAGATTTTACAAAGTAAGAAGTAAAAAAGTTATGAAATAATTAAAAAGTACCACAAGTTAATAATCAAAGTTCATGTACCAAATTGAATTTTTCTATAAAATTTAGATATCAAATTTGATATTTCCTGAAAACATTTTACAAATTCTACTACCATCTTTTTATAGTCATTCTAGTCTTTTATAATTTGTTTCACCTCCAATGCACTTCATGATGATTACTTTCTCAAACTTCAAGATTGATTGAGTTTTTCTTAAGTAATATAGATGTTCAAGAAAGTTTCTTATGGAGCATATCATTTAATTGGGAAAACAAATGCAAGATAGGGCCGATGACCCCTTGAGCCTAACAACACAAGGGAGTGCCAAAAAAAAAGATTAAATAACAAAGATTTCATACTAATTGTGATGTGTATGCACCATTAACTTACATGTATCATACAAAAAGTGCATCAATTTCATCATCATAGTAGTTATTTCAATAATACATTATTTCTAAAAATTTGATACAAAAAATACAATACAAAAATAGAAATTATAGATGTATTAAAAATAATATCACTTGACACATTTATTGGAAACAAGTGAGTGCAAGTGTGCATTTGTGTTAGTGCTAATAGATATGTAAGCTCATGCATTTATATAAATGTGTAAGAGTTATTGCATTATGTAGTATGCGTAAGTGTTATGGCATTATGTAGTACGTGTAACTGTGTGTTTGTTCGTATGTGAAGTATTTGTGAGAATGTTTTTTTTTTTTAATGCAGATTGAAGCGATTGATGCATGTTATTCTATTGCATGTGGATTTAAAGTAGGTTTTTTTATGTTAGTTTTTTTATATATTTAGTTAATAAAGTTTGATGGAATTGGTTTTAGATTCATCAATTCCATGAGTCCAAGCACATGATCTATTGGGATTTAGGGACTCATACAAGTTTGGATCTCCATCAAAAATCGACCAGCCAAGTTGATTGTAAAAGTTAAAACTAAGATAATAATGAATTTACTACCTTAACTCTACCATAATGTGCAAATAAATATATAAAACTTTGAATGTGTAAATTTAATACCTAATTGAAGTTTGCATCTACACTTATCCTACTTACATTAACTTTGTTAACACCATTAGCTAACAATAAACAAACAAACCACAGCAGGGCAACATGTGGTAATGAGTGATAAAACAAAAAAGTTATTTTTTTACAAATGAAAAGAATTTGAGATAGGAAAAAAGTATAATGATTGGAAACTCCACCTATTGAGTTATTGTCCGCTTTGATGAAATGCCGCACGATATTGTCCTTGGCACTAGCAGCTTCCCGAGAAGTCACTCATCATAGGAATACTCTTCATTGAGCATACTTAACTTTAGAGTTCTGAGTAGCTCCCATCTATTACACTAAAAGGCACATCGATGATTAGAGTTCTACTACCTTATATTTAAGGGGTATTACATACTCTCCCTACTTATAGAATTGAGTCCTTATTTATTTCATCACATAAATCCATAACCATACATGCAAAGAGGATACTAGAGGTGTTTCATATAGGGATGCAACTACGTGGGTCATTATAGGGTACTCGACTGCCCAACCCACTAAAAACCCTATAGGGTTATGGGACGAGTTTAGGAAAAAAATTTGTAACTTCAAGTCGGGTTCGGATTGTAGCTATGACACTATAGGGTCAACCCGACCCACTAAGATTAGTAAAGTAAAATACAATTTTACAACATCAAAACTTGGATATATCCATCTTTTATTATTTTTATAGCTCTATGATTGTATAATTTATTTTTTTGTCCAATTGAAAATGTCATGCCTTTTATGATTTTTTTTTCAAACAAATGCTTTTTCATGATTAATAAGGGGCAATATTTTTATTTATATATCTATGTTGGCTCTCAAGCAAAGTACATTATACTATGTTGTGTTACAAATTGATTGTCATATATCAAAAATCAATTATTTAGCTTACTGACTTTTTTTTCTTTTTAATGTACAATTTTACGATCAAATGAAAAGAAATTGAAACAAATAAGCAAACTAGAGAATATATCATGAAGACAAGTAGACAAATGATGAGTAAAAAGAATGAAAAATGGAAAAAAAAAAAAGAAAAAAGTGTAAAGAGAAAATCGGGTCAACGAGGCGGGGCGGGTCAGGATCATAACCCTTTGGGGCCAGTTTAGGTATTGCACATAAAGCACTATAGAGTTACAGGTTGGGTTCAGGTGATCTTATAGGGAATCGAGTGGGGTTTGGGTTTTATATCACCCGTCTTAAACCCGCCCCGATTGCATCCCTAGTTCCATACAAGCTCAAAAGGTCCCTCCATTCTGAGGTACTTTGCCCTATACAACACTTAGTTCTCCTAATTTTAGCTGGTGAGCTGCTTTGATACCACCTATAACGATTCAGAACTTCGCCTACCAAGGTATTATTCGCTTTAGTAAAATGACAACTGGTTTTGTCCTTGGTAGTAGCTACTTTCCAAGAGGTCACTCATCCTATGAGTGCTCTCCACTACACATACTTAACTTTTAGAATTTTGTTGAATTTCAAGCCGTTACACTGAAAGATGCCTCAATGATTAGAATTCCACTACCTTATATTTGAGCAATATCACAAAAATAATAAAAATAAAATAAAATAAATGAGCTAAACTCTTAACTGAGTTAAGTGAAGAACAAAAGTAAAATTAAGTCCACCAAAAGTAAACAAAAAAACAGTGGTAAAAACTCAAGTTTTAGGAAATGTGACAAGCTCCTTTCAAATATTGAGGAAATTTGAAAGACATGACAATGTTACAAGTTAAAATCTTAAAGAAACTTAAGAAGCTAGAGGATCAGAGTAAAAACAAATTCCACAAATCAGTGGCTAAAAATTTCAAGCCTAGTGTCATTGATTTACTTGCAACTACAAGTCTAACAACTGAACAGCATCATGTGAGCCCTAGTTGTCTCCTTCTTTGTGAAGCAAGGACAAGCCTACAAAAGGGGCCCTCCAACCTAAGAAAATCGTTATATCTAATGCTTGTTAAATAGAATAAATACTTAAAAAGAATAATCCAATACTCCATGGTCTAAATGCTAAGTTAATCTAGTAATCTGCATTAAAGCATCCCTCTGTTCTCTTAGTTGCACGAATGTCCCCTTCTCTTATTCGTGGCACTAATGACAAGATGACTAACAGCTTCATATTTTAAGGGTCTGTTTGTTTTGGCTTTTTTCCGACAGATACAGACACTTTTTCAAACTTTTTGCTAACGAATTATTTATCAAGAAATAGATATAGATAAAAAAGGTTGACAGTTCTCATCAAAAGATCAAATAGAACAAATATAGATAAAATTTAGATGCAAATCGAATATATTTACACATATCATTTTTAAAAAGATACAGATACAGATGAAAAACAGACAATCCAAACAGACCCTAAATTTCACGGCCTGCAACATTTGTATATTAGATTCCTATAATAGCAAAATACTTTTCTTCCTTTCCAATTAATATCTAATAATTGGTGATTCTTTCTATTTTATTAATCTTATAATATATTTCCCTAGCGACATTTAATGAAATTCCTTTTTTCTTTTTTTTTAATATATTAGAAAGCATTTAAAATTTAAAATATTACAATTACAAGATTTGAAAATTGGTTCTTGTTTTTTTGAACTTACCACAAATGAGAGTGATGATGGTAACATCTATATTCATGTGATAATGAAGGTAAACATGGAATGTTGGTTTTAAAAAATTTAAAGATATTTGATTGTAATTTTGCTCTAAATTTAAAAATCATTAAAATATATATATGTCGTACATATTGTTCTGCTTTCATTTTTGTCTCATGATACTAGTATAAAATCACTATATTGCATTTTCTTTTTCTTTTCTCATTTTTATCAATTTTTAATGAATGTTATCTTTAACTTTGTTTTTTTAATGTTCTTTTCATACTATTTTACATATCTACTACTAGAAATATTGCAAATAATGAATGTTTTGCAATTTATACAATCCAATAATATCTAATTTATATAAAATACAATATCAGTATTGATTATATTTATATGATTTCATTATGTAGTAAACTCTATAATAAACTATAAATAAAGTTATATGCACATATGTATATATTGCATACATATATAACATATAATGGTACATAAATCATAACTAATAATGTGTGTGATGCATAACATGTGTTATGCATCGTATTACATATTATGATGATTTAGGCACTTAGCAATGAAAACTATTACGTGATTTCGATATACTATTCTAATTTTATATATATTGTAACTTGATGCATTATTTTCACTAATGATTTTTATTTTCATAGAAAAATAATAATTAAAATTGAGTTAGGGGAAAAATAGTAACAATTGATTCATTCTTTAAGTCAAAATAATTAGAAAATTTCCAATCTCTAATAGCATATACAAGTATTGAAAATAAAGAACCAATAGGGAAGTGAGAATCTATAAATCAAACCACTACATCCCAATCATTGAACATGATACAAGAATGCCTGGTGCCCCTCCCCCTAACATTTTAATCCTGTGTCCATCCCTATGGTGAAGCAATAGTCGTTAAACAGCAAGGGGTCTTAGCCTTTGTTTGGGTTGCACACAATTGTAATAGTTTTTAGTGGATGAAAGGATGTTTGGTATAGTCATGTGGGTTACACACTTGGGTTAGGCCCATGCTAGCTCTTTCTAAGTTATCAATAGTAAAACTAATGAATTGCTTTCTCCATTACTCTAAGACATATGAATAGCAACTTAGAGATAAGTTACACATCAAATGGTCTTTAAGCGGTGGAGTGGATGTGGATTTTTTCTACTTGATTGGGAGCAATTCATGATAAATTGAAGCCAAAGTTAGTTTTTTTTTTTTTTTTTTTTAATCAATGGACTACCATGTACCTAAAAATACCAATTTTATGCTTCAAGTATCACTATAGACAAAGGAATCCTAAAATAAAAGTTTAAGATCTTTTCATGGAGTTTTAAGAAAGAAACCTTTGGGTTCTAAAAAAGAAAGAGAAGTCCAATGATTAAAGTACAACATCAATAAGATTTTGTGTTCGAATTCATTTGAATCAATCTAGCCATAGGAAAAGGAGTTATGTTACACATCAGGGAATCAATTATCGTATTATTATTCATCAATCTCATCAAAATTTAAAGTGTCCATGAAATTACAAAGTTAGTCCAAGTAGTATAATCATACGTGATAACTTGAACTAAAGGTAAGAAATTTCACATTAATTGGTTTTTTAAACATAACAATACAAAGATGTAATAATATAGGAAAAAAAAACTATATTACCATATTGTATAATAAAATACAATAATTTCACATTAATTCACATATGAATATATCAACAAAAAAATATCAATAAACTTTTCATATTCTAAATGGTGTTTCTATTCATTTTTCTTTCAGTAGTATATTGTTATATGGGAATATTCTAGTGAGTGAGTATAAAACAAGATAATGGGTCATGTTGATACCCTATCTTATAGGTATCAATCCCTAAGTTTTTTTAATTGCAACTTGCCTTAAATCATATAGGAGTCAACCTAGAAGATGTACTCTACAAAATTGACAAGATACAAAGTAGCTATATAACTTGTAAAATTTCAATTAGATCTTTATAATATTAAAATGTTGAGATGAATTTTTCAATACATTATCAATGTCCCCATAATTTTGTAACTAATACATTCATTAATTTATCATGTGATAAAGTAACCAAAGTGTAATATATCATTAAGAACATATCATTAAGTGTTTGTATTAACTGTAGATTTGCAAATAAAGGCAAGTAAATTCTTGTAAACTTAAGTCAATTAGAGGATCCTTATATCTTAACATCTTGATCTCCAAATAATAAAAAAAAGGGATCATAACAGCATTTCATTATAAAGGATAATTGTTTACATAATTTGAAGGTTATCCATCATAAAAAATGTAACCTTAGCTAAAATAATACCAATTTCAATGTATTTAATCAAATTCAACTCAACAAAAAAGGAAGCAAGTAAAAACTAGGAACTCTAGAATAGTATGATGGTCTCTAAAGGATAGATAGGTAAAGGCTATATTTTTTTTCCCCTTTATAGTAGAAGGCAATAGTTAGATAAAAATATGATATTGTGTTGTATTTAAAATTACTATTTAATAAGGTAAAAGTCAATTTTGGTATCCAAACTTTGTACGTAAATTCGATTTAGTATTTGAATTTTGAAGTAATCAAAACTTTTTGTGTTATTTTTACTACTTTTCTAACATTATCTGCTTTGTTTGCTGACGTAAACGAGATAACTTATCTATGCTAGACGGTGTTTGGAAATGTAGTAAAAATTCAATAATAATCTATTTCTTTCACATTAGTAAGTAAGGCAAACAATGTTAGGAAAGTAATAAAAATAGTAGTGAAAAGTTTGATTTGGTATTAAATTGACCACTTTAAAGTTCAGGTATCAAATTAAATTTTTGTGAAAATTTCATATATCAAATTTAATATTATCCCTTAGTTTACAAAGTTGGTACAAGTTACACTAGTATACTATAAAGGGAATGTTTTAAGGTAGATAAAGAGTACAAAGATACTATATATGTATCCCTATCATGTGAGAGTGGGTTTTGAGAAACCGTTTTAGAACCTACTCATTTACATTGTTTGCATATGCAAACCTATCCAATCAAGTAATGTAAAATAAGGGATAAGTTATAATTGGATAACTCACTTATCCTAGTTAATAGTAAAGCAAAAAAGAAAAATAAATACATAAAATGAAAAGTTGATTGAGAATTTATATCCCTTGATGTGTAATAATTTATTTAATCAAAGAAAATGAGTCATTCTTATATTATGCAAAATGATTGAGCAGTAAAAGTTTGTTTAAATGTAGCTACATTTAAGGAAAAATGCTAATAACCCCCTAAAATTTGACCAAGGTGACATCCTAAACTTTCAAATGTTGTAAATCACCCTCAAATTTTGATAAATCGAAAAAAAAAAAAAAGCAAAGGTTAAACATAGCCCCATAAACTTTGACTTTTGGATAAAAATGCTTCCTCAAATTTATGAAAGTGTGCTTTAACACCCTACCCAAACATATGGAAGTTTAGAGTGGTTATTCACAATATTTAAAAGTTCAAGGTATATATCCACACCTATATCAAAGTCTAGGAATGCTATTTACAATTTCCCCATAAATTTAAGATACATAAAGAATAGAAAAAAAAAAAAAAAAAGAATGGCTACTTTTTTCTCAATAAGTTGCTAGCCACGATCCTTATAAGAAAAGAAGAAAAAAAAAAGGTTAAAAATTCTTCATGTCATAAAGAGGTTATACATCTATTAATGGGATTTTCACACATTTTTCTTTTTCCTTTTTTCCATCATCACTACGACGAACACTCAAAATGATAATAAAAGCCACTAGTGGGTCCCTCTTGTTAACCAAGCAAACCAATGACAAATAACCTCAGACAATGAACAAACACAACTTTTTGAGAAATCTCACCTCATAAGATGGCACTTCAACACACTTAAAGAAGACAACACCATGGGTATGTGGAGGTGCAGTAGTTTTGTAACTAACAAGAGCATAATAATGCACAACCTCCTAGACAACACCAAGATGACGACTCTCAATCATACCACCTTTTAGCTTCTTGAAAGCAAAATACCTTTGCTCTTTTATGAAGAAGGCATACTACTAACAAAGCTAAGTCTTCAAATAATCACTCAAAACATGCACTATACAACGTACCCAACAATAACCTCCCTTCACACACCAAGATTCCCTAGCTGAAATTCTTCAATGGTTTCACTTACCCATTGGAGCACCTCTGTTAATTATGCTAAAAAATGAGCCTACTCTATGTTTTTGATAATATTGTGTGCAAGGGCTTCCTAAGAAACCTCAAGAAAATAATGTGTTTATGATATAAGACCTTCGCCCTACATTTCCAATGTCAAGGAGTTAAGAAAGATTTTTTGCGAAAACTTTACTATAATCAAGCAACTTGAAAGGATAATTTTGTCCATCATAATTAAGTAATTATATAAATAAATCCCTTCCACCTAAACCTAAGTTTTTTTCTTTTCTATAGTAGTTTCTCTAAGTCATAAACCCTAGATTACCTTCTTGAAAGAATCCCCATTAAAGAAAACAAACAAAGACAAGGAAGTTAAGGTGACTCATTCTTTTCGTAGTCTTTTGACGTTTCAAAGAGAAATTCTTTCCTCACCAGTATTTCGAGTGTAAAGGTGTTCGTATTGGGAGAAAGTTGTGATCTTTCAGTTGTAGATTTACGAAGGAGGAGGAAACATCAATTTGTTGCGTGTATATTAATTAGAAAAATATATTTATATGATGTAGATTATGTTGTGGAGTCTTATATGTTTAAAGACTAATAAGAAAACAATGTGCATACATTGATGAGACGTTTTTGGAGTTTTTGTTTGGTTTGAGAATAAGGGAAAAGGATGTTTTTGAAGTTTTTCGTGTTTTGGAGTGACGTAAGGCATGAACAAGAGTCACGGCCATGACACTGGCCATGATCTCCTCGGTGTCTTGAGTCTTGGCCGATCACGACCATGATAGAGGCCATGATGGGCATCACACCTCTCATCATAGGCATGATAGAGGCCGTGATGGCCGTTATGCCCCCCATAACGGCGTGACTAGGGTGTTTTGCTATGTTTTGTCCCTCACAGATATGAGCAATAAGGGATGATGAAATATTGTTTTTACTCTTATTTTGATCTTCCTAAATACCTACATCCTAATATCTAATGCACATAAATCTCAGTAAAAGGTTATATCTAAACATAAGAACTAGTAGTTCTTATTGACTTAGGAAACCTAGATAACCTTAAAGGTGTATATTTTCCTTCTTAAATCAAGTAATGAGTTAGTATTTTATATGTGATCAGGTGTTTCTAGTAGGTTTGAGTTAACGGTTTTGGAAGCTAATTCAAGTACATCATTACCTTAGATGTTGGTTGTACATGTTAGGTATTAGCAATGGAAATGGACTAATCATTCATCAGACTCTAGTTCATCTTTTGTTGCTTGTGTTTGGTCGGGCCTAGTGAACCAAAAGTACCTATGATGCTAGGGTAGCACCCTAATAATCCTTGTGTGATGTTGTCCCAATTGAAATCGCAACTAGAAAGGATTTTAGTAAACTGGGTGAAAACAGTTGTGAGTTTTGGTATTAAGGAGTACCCAATACCAGATATATGTATCTATATATAATACTATGAGTTTGTAGTGGAGATGAGTTACTCTAGGTTTAGGACTAGATGCAAATGATTCTAAACTGTGTTGATTGATTGGATAATTTAAAAGATAATAAATTATCGTTGTTTCATGTATTACTATGTTGCATGTGAATATGTAACTTGTTTGTTCATGCGCATGTGGTTGTGGTTTTGGTTTTGGTTTTGGCATATTGGGTTTCGGCTAAACCCTTTTTAATTTTTTTTTTTTCCAAGAATAGGAGAGGAGCTTAGAGTATTCGATTTATCTGGGTACAATGTTTTTGTGGGTTACGGGGATGATGTTCGTGGACCAGACTATCCAGTGAAGTTCTAATCAAGTTGATTTATCTGAATATAGATTATATTTACTTTAGACATGAAGTTATAGTATTTTGATTCTTTAGAATAAACTAAGTTTGACTTTTTTTTAGGATAGGTATGAAATGGTTATAAGTTATTTTGAAGTTTATTCTGAATTTTTTGTTTATAAAGATGAAATAATCATTAATAAGAGTTGGAGCTATTAAATGCATATTGAGGATATTTGCAGATTTCTAAGCATCTACATGTCACTATTTAATAATGATACATAATGGGTTAATAACACACTAAGATTAGAGCGTTACAATTAAGATCTCACATCCTGACACCATAGCCTTTAATGCAGCCCTTTAAAGGGTAGAAAACCAATACTTGTTTGTACTTCATCACGAAGAAATCGTGCAAACCTTCATTGAATACCACACTCAAGCAATCAAGTGCATTACCTAGGAGGACAACATCTTCATTAAGTATAATTTGAGTACACTTCAAATAAAAGGAAGAATCTACAAGATCAACCAACCACTAAAGATAGGCTCAGTCCCTAAATAGATAACATGACATTTTGCCATTAGCATGGATAAAATGCATTTCTCCAAGTGAAGCATAATCATCTACTACAACCAACAAACCCCTCTATGTAATACCAAAGCTGAAGTTTTGGTGGAGCTCAACAACAAAGGCATACTGACCTAACTAGAAAAGATGAAGAACAACCTTATAAGGTAAGGTTTTGACCTATCTTATCAGTTCTATTGATATTAAGGCCATATTACAAATAACTGACTTTAACTCAAAATGAGTTAGAATACCTAGTTTAAAGGGGTTGCCGAAAAGAATACCTCATCAAGGAAGGCTACGAAGTCAAGCACACCAAGTATAATAGCAATTATGCCAAGCCTTTAAATACGAATAATAAACCAACCAACAACAACATTAGTACCATCATTAGTAGCCCAACAACAAACATTTAGTCTAACTCACTTGACATAAAAGGTATCAACAAGTGCTTAGCATTCAAAGCACAGATCTTACAAGAGATATTACTATCTCCTTAGAAGTAGATCTTGAGGGGATCATCACTTCCTATGATAACTCACTGATATTTCTAGCTCTACCTTCAAAAGCACCTAGAAGAAAAGGAAGAGGTTCTTAGGAACAAAATTGCAAGACGACCTATAAAAAGTCATCTTAGTTTTGGTGCATCCATTCTTGAACGTAGTGGTTGTCATTATTTGGGTCATGCTCGTCAGTTTCCTTGATTTGCATACTCTCACCCCTATTCACCAATAGCACTTACAGGTCCTTAAACTAGATGCTCTCTTAGTGACCCTCTATTACAAGCTCTCAACAGCAAAGGCAACCTTTTCCCTTAGTTTTTCAAGTTACTTAACCTACCTCAAAACCTTGTCATCACACTTATAGCAGTAGACCTTAATGCATCACCCTCTAACCTGCTTTCTCATAAGGCAACCTCAACCTCCAGCTCAACTTTAAGCCTCAAGGCCTCCTTCATAATAGCAACCTAACTAACTCTTGGTCATGCCCATGCTCTACCTAACTAGCAACTAGTCATAAAATTTAACTTTTGGACTAACTCAGCCATTAGGAACTTCTTCTTCTACCACCTAATCACCCTCCTAAAAAGAAATAAATAAATAAATCTCTCCCTTCTCTTGATGGTCCATCCGCACAAACAATGTTACACTAAGATGAGACTCAATCCCAAAAATACAAAGCATAAAGAGGGTTCAAAGCCTTTGAGCACTTATGTAGACAAGGTCTAACAAATGAGTCTTTTGAAGACAAAGAAACGTGACTTACTGCATCCTTAAACCCAAGGTTAATTGCCTCTCTCAAATCTATCCCCATGTCTCAAGATAGGCACCAAATTACTAAATTCATCAAGGTTCTTAGGAAATTGGACCCAAATTTGTATAGTGCCCTATGTAATCCACGTGACCCCCCCTCCCCCTTCCCAACATCTAACTGCAACCATATATGGAGGCAATATTAAATACATTGAAGCATACAAATAAAAAAAGCATTGTGTCTCTTTGAGAGGACAAAATAATTTTTGAAATTTGAAAAAACAAAGTGATAATTATCAAAAGAATTTATTTTCTAAGAATCCTACTCAACTTGCTTCACCAATTTCTTTAAGCCCATGGGCCATGATAGTAGGTCAACCTAAAAATTTAGTGATATAAGCTCAACAAAAAGTCTTATTTAACTCAATTCACTATCTAATCTATTTCTCCTCAAATATCTACATAAGAATTCATCAAAACTCGACAAAGACCTTAGCAAATCTAATCCATGGCGACATGTGTCCCTAGGCTCAACAAACCTCAAATGGTCTAACTTGCCATGACAAGTCTAATTCAACAAGGCTTTGCGAAGACATGATATGGTTTAACTCACCACTACATACCTCTCTCAACACTGCACAAGCTTGAAGAAAACCTTATACAATCCAACTTGCCACAACAACCATCCATAACACTCCTACTCAAAAACTCAGCAAAGGTTTCGGTTGGCCAAATTTACTAGTTCAATGAATACATCTCAAATTCATCAATCTAAAATTAAGCATCATCCTGGCTCTAGTACCATTCTTTGCATGTAGCTTAACTTTCTCACTACAACAAAGGCCTAAGGTAAATTAATGCAATCGCATTCATCAAACAACATACAAGCTCCCAGTGCATCAGCTAGAACCCAATGAAGACTTTGCTCACTCACTCACTCTGCTATAATACCCTCCCCAACTCCAACTTTACAACTAATCAACAAGCTGTCACATATCTTGAAGCATCATGTAAAACATTCGGGCAACCTCCAAAAAAGCAACTACTTTTAAGCCACACTTCTTCAATAAAGGCCAAATTTCTAGGCCACGATTTAAAGCTTAATCTGTCTTCAAGCGTTTGGAGGCCAAAATAGAATAACTTATTCTAACGAAGAAACCACCAACGAGAGTGGGGAGCACATGTTGATGATATTTCTTAATTAAACCTCTAAATCCAAAACCAACTTGTCAAGCCTTAGATAAGGAACGAAATAGGTAATCACACCAAGTAAACTATACAAGAGGATACCATCACTAACCTTTCTTCATATAGTTTGCTCTCCATTACCCTACAAAGGCCAAAGAATTACAGGGATGTTTCCCACATAACATTGGTTCGCCTCCTCTTATAAAAACCCCCCTGGCATGCATGGCAGAGGCATATGATAAAATCCTCCCTCAATGTATATCAAGCAAATCTTTAATCCTAATAATTAAGACAAATATACTCTTGCATACCCTCTATCTCTTCATTCTTCATATATTCTCGCTTCTCAATTCTCTACTAACTTGAACATCAAAATATCTATGTTAGGGCCACTCCTGGTGCCTCTTAACTCACATTTATTGATTTTGTAGGCTACTATATCCATAGTATTAAAGGATCTATTGGATCAAGGCTAAGAGACTTCAATGAGACTATAACACCCACAATGAAGTGTAAAATATTTTTGTTTCCTTCTCCTTCCTTATTTCACCATTGACAAAACAATGAATTTTGGTACTTTTCACCCTATTTCCACTTTCCTTCATATCAATAGAGACTAAGGGTATGGAATTTGTTTTGCCTTTAATTTTTCTTTTGTTTAATTGCTTGTATTTCTTATTATATTATTTAATATAATATTATTTTATAAAATTAATAATCAAAAGTTAATGCATGTTGAAGATTGACGATTTTTTTTTTTTTTTTGTATTTGACAAAATCCCTGTAAACCCCAAAAATTTTAATAATTCATAGGAAGTAATTCTAAAAAGTTAGAATTTAAATCCCAAAAATCGACTCAAGTTAAAAACAAATCCTAAATCAAGACAAGCGACAGAAACGAAACCCTAAAAAGATCGAACCAAGTCAAAACTTAATTCCAAATAAAGATAAAAAACGAGTTTTCTCAATCTTGAGAAAACAAGAACCCTTGAAACGAAATATACAGTCCAACTACCGACTTAATCAACGTTCGTGCATCAATTAAGTTATCTACTCGTTTTCTAAAACGCAAATCAAGACAATATATCCAAATAACGATCCACAACAAAAATCTTAAAACCTTCAATAAATTTCAGAAATCACAAAATTCAAATTCTCACCAAAAGTCAAACTAAGTCAAACTCATAACCTTAGACTCGGTTAAACGATCCCGAGAATTAAAAACTATTAAATAATCACGAATAAAATAAAATAAAACATAAACTTCGAGCTAAATTTCTAAAACGACCAAGACTCAAAAATTATACGATCTTACGAATATCTAGATAAAAACGGAAATCAAAACGAAACCCTAAAAGTCAACAAGCCTATAACGAACCCTAGTGTTTAAGATCCGGCAATCCCGCGTTTTCAAACCCTAGAAAACGAAATTAAGTTAATAGCCTAGAATAGTTCGTAATAACATAGGGTAACATAAAAATATCAGATTCGCGAATTTCGAGTGACCTTCGGACCCAAGGGGATCAGTTCTCGAAAAGCGTGTCCCGGAGCTCGGAATATTAAAAATATTCCGTTTATACCAATAGACTCGTAAAAATACAAGGATTCCAAAAATATCAGTTTTGGAATTTTTCGGTAGCTAGAAATTACAGATACGATTATTATGCGTATTTTTATTACTACCGGTATTTTATATGTCTAGTCTACTATTCATAGTACTATTCCTACTATTCATTACTATTCACTATCTCTACTTTTTCTTACACCTTTTCTTACTACTAATACCTATTTTCTTGCTTTTTACATTACCAATACAACTTTATTTCACATTACTTTACACATTCTTCTTTATTACACAAACAAATAAAACAAAAATAATTTCCCCTCTTCTACAAGCAAACCGGCGCCATTCCCTCCCCCATTCATCTAATTTTTATTTCTTTCAATTTATTTTATTACACTCTTAATTCCTCCACAAAATTCTATAAATAATCTCCCCTTCTCATTCTTCACACCATTCCAAGCAAAGAAATTATGCCAAAATTCTCTAAAAAACTCCTCTCTATAATCTTACAAGAACTCACTTCTTGTAAAAGAAAACACTCCTCTTCCATTACCAAAGAAAGTTTCTTTTCAAAGCCTCACTATCTACCACATATCACTACTCATAATACCCATTCATCTACCATCTTCATATCTCTTACTTACCTTAGGTATATTTCTTCCATCTATTATTCATCCATGTCATGTAACTTAACATGACTATGGTGTTGTTTGTGAAACTCATATGAGTAGTAAAAAGCAAAACATGTTCATGTTTTGTTCTTGTACATAAAGCTTCATACTTTTTATGTTGTTATATTGTTATTATTATATTATGTATACTATGTATATAAATATTTAGAGCATATAAGCTCATTTGTTATTTATTTATATTAGTTATGCAATTTATTTATTTTATGCAATTATTAAGACTAGTCTTTCTAGTCTTAGACTTGTTCATATCAAGTCAAAACAATCTTATTTTTTTCTTTAATCTTTCGGGACTAGTCCATTCTTAGTCCCAGGATGCCTTGATAAAGCTAAGGCTCCAATTCTTGATCGGGATTCCTTGATGAGCTAAGGTTCCCAATGCTTGATATTTTATTTTCTTACTCATTATTTGTTTCTAGTATTTTCTTATGTTATTACTTTTTTATGCTCATTATACTTGCATTTGCGTAATGTTAATGTCTCAACTAATCAAAAAATAGAATTTTGTTTTACTAAATGAACTCAAAGCTAAGTTTTCAATCATATGATTTATCGTAAAATCATGAAGTTATTATCAACAATTAGAAATGTGTTTTTCTCAAGTTTTCCTAAATAACAAAGATAGTTTTATCAAGAAAACGTAAGAAATATTTTTTTCTTGTATTTTATGGTAATCTAAGTTCTTAGAAAAATAAATCGTTATATCGAAAGTTTAAGACTTAAATTCTTTTCTAAACTAAGGAACAAACTAGTTTTCAAAGTCAAGACAAAAATCAACTCATCAAGTTATGAACCCACTTAGGAAAAATAATGATTTTCAAATTTCTAAAGAAGGAACTAATTTTCAAGGGAATATAAATAAGGTAAGATTTATAATGATGGGTTTTATCAATAAAAGATGATTCTTTTCAAAAGAAATGAAAGAACAGTTTTGAAAAGTAAAAGCTTATATTTTAGAAATGAATATAAGAAAAGCAAGGCTCAATCTCTAAGACCATCTTAAATAAACAAATTATGAAAATGATTTCGACAACTTAATGTACTTTTGATAAATTAATCATTTATCACTAGAAATGAAATATAGAAAGATGATAAAGGGAATTTCTTGTTTTGGAAAAGAGGAACGAAGAAAAATAAAATAAGATTATATTCATTTATAACAAACCTAAGAAAATATAAAGTTTCTTTAAATACTTGAAAGGAAGTTTTCAAAGCTAAAGTTTAAATGAATTGTCTTATGAAATAAATTATTGAGACACTACCATTAGGATTTTTGCATATAAATTGAGCATAACCTATATATTCAAAGTGTTTATCAAATGTATATTTATATTATTACAAAAAGGATTTTCTTTAAATGAAGTTGAGATAGAAAGTAGATTTTTGCAAAAGTTTAGAAAAATTAGTTTCAAATCTGTACTGACGTTTTCGGAACCAAATGACCTTTTATGACCAAGATAAGTTTAGAAATGGATAGAACTTTTCGAATAGGTAGAAAACGGTATATCGTATGCGAAATTCCGAGTTAAAATGAGCAAGTTATGGCCATTTTAAGTTGGAATTTCTTCTTATACGATTTTACCACGAATTTTAAGTAAAGTTTAGAATCTCCAAAATAGAAATTTCATGGAAGACTTATCCGGGTATTTCTTTTGTCTAGGTGACAAAGGACACGAGGATACCTACCGAGGATTTTACGACTAAGAAGAAGCGAAATGGACGAGTGAGTTATTCCTTTAATTTCGTTACCTTACTTGTGCTTGTAATGTAGTAGCATTAGAATACTAAGAAAAGATAAAAACAAATATATTGGGGATTTCGGGATTATGCGTATATATATGATTTTATGTTTATGCGTGAATTGAGAATTAAGAATATCGCAACTTTGATCTGCTTGTTTAAATAATTTTGTTTACTTACCTGTATGATTGTTTATTGTTGTTAAATTGATTGATCGCCCAAATAAACCTTAATAAGGTTTGACGAAGAATAATAACGTTCACGCATAGCATCCGTCGAGTCACATCTATTTCAGAAGGCTGCTACTCCTACGCGTAGAGTTGGATTGGCTGTGATCGTGCAGTGCCACTGGCCATGTTCCTTCCTGGAGAATCCAAATCGCTTGGGAAAGCGACTCTAGGTTCGGAGCCGAGCCAACGAACGCTGTGTGTGAGGACCTGGGGACTAGCAGTAGAAGGTCGAGGATCTTCAACCCCGATTCCCTAACCTTTGATACGGAGGGGTAAATCGTTCTATATATGGTTTTCGGATGACTATATATATTCGTGTAATCATGTGATTGTTGCATTGTATGCATAGCATATGTTTGATTAAATAAATAAACTTGTTTGAAAATATGGTGCGAATGAAAGGAATATCTCACTAAGCTAGTTGTAGCTTATACCCTATAGATTTGTTGAAACAGGTATGCTAGTAGCTTCAATTGAGGATCATGACATTAAGGAGGTCATGGATGGATGATTAGTTCTACGAAGGAAATGGGATCATAAGATGAAGTAACGTTGTAAGGATCTTTATATGAAATGAACTATATGATAAGTGATGTATATTTATTTGAAGTAGGATATGCTCTACGAATTGAAATGATATATATATGATTTAAGATAAGTATTCTCTTTGCCTTGTTACTTATTTACTATCAATATAAATTGCGCTACTCCGATGCGTCCCCTTGGTTGTGATGTACGCCTTGTACGTAATATGGAAGCCTTTGCGTGACTAAGGTAGTCATTCCTAGGCTTTAGTATTGTGTACGGCGGACTGCCACGTTTAGGGTACCCCTCGGGGCGTGACAATCCCTTTCTATAAAATTAAGAAAATATTAAAAACTAAAAAAAAGAAAAAGAAAAAGAAAAGAGAACATAATAAGTATGATTCAAATAGAAAAGTTAGTGAATGTTAAAGTTAAATGTACACTTTACTCTAAAACTTCTAGCCATAAAATAAAAGGAAGGAATGCTAAAAAAAATTTAAAGGAAAAAAAGCATGGACCAATCAAAACCGGGCAATACCATTTTAAGACATCTAAATTTGGCATAGCAAGTCATACAAACCGTGTTTTCCATCCTTGAATATAAATCAAACAATATTTAAAGATGCAGAAATATTGGGAAACCACTATATAATGGAAAAATTTAAGTTTCTTGGTTCCGTGATACTAATTTTTCAAACAAGACAAAGGAGTAAAGAACTACACCTAACTTTTTTATTTTAATCTGATTTCATGTATCCTTGTTCAGGAATGGATAGGAACAGCCAAAGATTCAAAGTTTATAGTTTATACTAAATCACAATGTTAGCTTAGGTGGGATTCTTCCAAACCTACATTAGATAGTCCCAGCTGTCCAAAGGACTCCAAGTGCCAACATTTCCTAATAACGACAACAACTCCGTGTCTCTCCATAGCAGACAATGTTCCATCCTTTCTGATTCTTCACCTTTCTCTCATTAATTCCCATTTTTTACGTTTGCAGGATTGTCAAATTCTGCCGTCTAGCAAGTCGGTTTTATCATGGTTACTAATTAATTTTTTTTTTCAGAAGTAGTTTATTTGAATTAATTTATTATAATATTGAAGTTAGACAACTTATCTGTTAACTTGGATTACAAAACCTAAAACCTAGCTAGATATAATATCAAAAACACTAACTACTTGTTCACTTCGTTGTAATTACAATTCTATTACAATCATTCCTTAGGAATAGCTATTACGTCGTTTAGTTCACGAAATAGCGATTACACAATAAATCCTTATTACACAAAACATTGAATAGTCATTCTTTATTTAAACTTATGAATACCAATTTAATGCTATAACTGTCTTTTTTTTTAAATATCACCATTTAAATAAAAAAATTAATAAAAATTAATTTTATTACAGCTCTATTTCATTCTTTCGTAATAAGAATTCTATTATGGCCTTATTTTCAGCAAGGTGAACAAGCCGTAAATAAATCTTGAGTGCATTTTGAAACTAAAACTCAGTTTATGCTCTTGTATTATAGTTTTTTTTTTTTTTTGGCCAAATTGTATTATAGTTTAAAATCATTAAATATCATACCCAGGTAATATTACTTGTCAAATCTACTACTATATCATTTCAAGAGCTTCCACGATCCTATCACATGACCATCCAACCAATCATATAATCATTAAATAAATATAATAAATTAGAATATTATATATTTTAGTTATCCGATCACGATTGAGTATGGTATGAACCATTGATAGTGATGAGATCATAAAATTTTTCTATCATTTTATTTGTACTCTTCCACCAATAAATGTGTGCCAATAGTTTTATCCAAAGATTACAAGGTCGGTAAATTTTATGAACATTGATTTCAATTTGGTATGACAATAATTGACAATTTTTCAAACTTCAATATAAATTTTAAGGGAAATTGTAAATTATCTTCATGGACTTTCAGCTAGGTGAGGATTCCTCACTTTTTAAACTTTCAAAGTGCACCTTTTAATCTCACTTTCTAAACTTTAAAGTGCACTTGTTGATCTCTTAAACTTTTAACAATTAACACATTTAAAGACAATTAACATCTTCTGTTAGAAAAGATAGGTGCAAATTACCTTATTTGAACTTTTACTTTTGTAAGAATTTAACTCACACATGAAAAGTATTAATTGTCCTTAACTGTACCAAATGTTGAAAGTTTAGGGGGTTTAAACGTATGATTTGAGAGTTTGGGGATAAATTCACATCTAAATAAAAGTTAAAAGAAATAATTTACAATTTTTCTAAAATTTTATAAGCAAAAATTCAACCCGGTTTTTATTTGCCGATCGATAATCTCAATACTACCACCATCAAAGTAATTTTTAGCCAATAGATATACACCATAATATATGTCCAAAGATAAAAAAGAACACAAATTTGATAGGTTTAAATCTAATTGAATATAGCATTTGGCAATAATAAACATATGAACTTTCCATTAAACAAAAAGCACATGTTGACTTTGTTGGCCGACCGTAAGCCGACTGCACAACTCTTGTATGAAAACCTCCATTTTGAAAAAGGATTAGAATGGGCATTCAAGTCAAACTATAGGGGCTAAAACAAAATTTTCGAGTAAGAAACTTCCAAACTTTAGTATTCTTTATTTGCTGTCCATAACAATTTTTTTTTTTTTTTTTTTTTTTGGCCACGTCCATAACAAGTTAAAAACAATAAAATGTCATGCTCATTTAAATAATCATAAAAAAGAGTAACTTTAATTTAACATTTCAGATTAAAAACCTTTTATGGAAACATTTTACATGAATAAGTTAAGACTCCTTTTATTACTTGTTTGGCAAGAACAGGGAAGAGATAGAGATGCCACCTAAGAAAATGCTGATCTCAGTGAAGTGAAACAAGTCACATTTTGTTTGTGAGCTATCATTATCACATATCTGCATATTGTATCAGAAAAATATTTTATGTGACTATTATTTGCATATGATTTATTGCATATGTATGTGTTCTTTCCAGCACTTGTCTGCTGCGAAGCTGCCATTAAGGTTGATGTCAGACACCATAACTTGTTTTTTCTTCATTTTTTGACATCGTGAATATTCTTTGGCTTTATATAAAAATTCAAAAAGAAAAATGCTTGTTTTTTTTTTCTTTCTTTCTTCTTTTTTTTTTTTCTTGTGATGATTCTGAAAAAGATGAAAAAAGAATAGTTGAGGGAGCATATTCTGTCATTATCAATATCAAGTCAAATAAAGAGTAAATTTCATTTACGATACCTAAATTTTTTCGATTGTAACAAAAATATATCTAAATAAAATTTTATATTGATAAAATCATAAAATACCTAAAATTTTTAAAAGTTTCATTAAAAGAACCTATAGATGGAAACTGTCCATTTTTCCAACCATTTGCTAACATGATAATAAAAAAATATTAAAAATAAATTTTTGTCCATGTTGGAATTTTTTTTTTTTTTACTTTTCCTTTTCTCTCTCTTTTCCTCCTTTCTTCTCTGAAGGACGCCATTAATGGAGCTTAAAAGCTCCGGTTTTTGTATTGAAAATTTCAAATCTGGAAATCATAAACATACACATAATCTATCATGAAGAAATCCAAATAAATACCCAGATCAAAGTTGGAATGTGACATTTTCAAAATCTTCATAGAATGTAAATAAATACCCAAATGCAAATAAATTTTTAGATTTGCAAAATGCTAAAATCTTCATAGAATACAAATCAAAGTTGTGATCTTTCTTTTCTCTACACAGGAACAATCTTCATCTTCTTACAAGGATCTTCTTCCCTGACTCTATTTTCTCTCTCTAAAAAAACCATCATTAACAAAGCTCTCAATTCCTTCATCTCATTTCTCTAAACTCTATTATTAAACCTCGTCAACACTACTAACACAACAACCTACGACTACTACAAACTTAAATCACCAAATTTGCAACCAAACACCAAAGAACCCAACCCATCGATCGTCATCATCATCTTCATACAAGGGCAATGTCAAAAAACTACTTAACAATACTATCAATAGATCAAAAACCCAACATGGAATTGAAGATCATAAGATTGCATTAAAAGGAATAAGTATAGATATGAATTTGTTAAAAAAATTGACAATTAAAAAAGAGTTCTTTTTCACCCAAAATTAACTAAAAAGCAAGTATATTAGTATAAAATAATCAAAAAGGCATGAAGACTAATAAAAATTTTAAAGTAAAGTTTGGATTTTTCGTACATTGGTAGGTTTGATTCTATGATGAGTGTTTTTGTTCTAAAATTTTTTAGTAGTAGTGTATTGTGTGTTTTCCTGGGCTTGCACTCTCTATGGACAAGAAGTTTTTCTTTTTTTTTTGGGGAGATGCGCGGCTGTGTATGCATACGAAAAAAAAAAGGAAAAAAAAAAGAACCAATTTCTTTTTTAATGGGTCTGTTTGGGGACTAACTTTTTGATGTCTTTTTTGGTTCTTTTTGAAAAGCATGTTTGGGAAAAAAGATATTTGAAAAACATGGCTGTCATTTTACACACATATCCTCAATGAATTAATTAATTCCATTTTTGCCCTTGAGAGAATATAACCTCTGCACATCAACAATCCTCACAGGAAGAGGAAAATCAATTTGCAGCTCAACGAATCCCATCTTCCTCCCTTCGTCAGTGCATATTCCCTCTTGCCTCTGCCGAATGTCCATCACTCACGAGGGGAACAGTCCTTCGTTTTTTGCTATAAATCAAGGCTTCCAACAGCACACACACACAGATATAGAGGGACAAAGAGAGAGAGGGAGAGGGAGAGAGAGAGAGAGCGGGACGGAGAAGGGGACGGAACACGGTGGGATCGAAGGAGGAGGAGGAGGACATGGTTGCTACCCACTGTTGTTTAGAAGGAGACCTTCTCCATTAACGACACTCAGGTAATGCTCTCTCTCTCTCTCTCTCTCTCTCTTTCTCTGTCTTCCACTGTTGTATGTGTAGATCAATAGGTGTAATAATATTTGTGTTGTAACGATTCCAAATGCAATTGATCCGACAGAAATGTCCATGTTCATACATCTCTGCAACATCGATTACTCTTGCTATGAGCAGAGGCACGATCACTTTAATTGGAATTCGTCATGGTACAGCATGTTCTATAAGGCAGCTTACTCTTATTTTAGGTCTTGTGTGTGTTTATTTGTATAGCGGGAATTACCCTTCTTAATTAAAAAAACAAAAAATCGGACAACAACCCAAAAGAGTTATGCTGTTTCTGTTGTACAAGCATACACACAACAAAGAAGCAATGTGGTTTGAGTTTCTTAGAGAATTACTCCTGGGACTTTTCAAGCAAATAGTAAAAACGGTATAATATGGAGGCTCTTGCAGCTTGGTTTAATACACGTTGCTTGTGGTGAACAATACAACTTGAAGTTTGATAGGAAATTGACAGCGCAAGTAGTTAGCTTGACTTTTACACACCATTACATTGCTTCACTTGATTCCCATCTTTAGTTTTGAGTGAAACCCTTCTTGCATTGTGGCAATGCAATACATCACATTCTGCAGCAAATTAATAAGCCATTGTTATTGAAGGAACTAACCTTGACAGCGGATGCTTATTTTCTCATGCCCGTATCCTTAATGCTAACTACAACATACTAATGCACAAATGAACAAAGAAAAAAACAGAGCCAAGTGAAGTTCATCACATCAGGCTCTAAGGTCTGCAGCTCCATGTGAAATATCTTTTTATAGATTAACAATAGGTCTCCTGTGCACTCCTCAATGTGAGACTGTATAATTTGATGCATCTGTCCAAGTGAAGTAGAAGGAAAAACATGTTCGAAAAGCCACTAAAGGTCTACTACTCCTGTGGTGATGTGAGGAAAATGTGAAATATTTTGCTACTGGTTGTTTGATGCATTTGAAATTTTCTCCTTCAGTGTCCTTTTTCTCACCATTCTTTTTCTTGCAATGTATAATGCACCGACAGAGTACTATTAGTATCACGTTGTATGAGCAGAGGCACGATCACTTTAAAACCAATTCGTCATGGTACAGCATGTCTCTCATGGTAATTGATCCCATCGTCATTGCTTCGTTCTCAGTCATCACCGTTTCAGCAGCAGTCATCAATAATTCGATGTGGTCGATGCACCGCACTATCCATATATACATACATATGCATATGTATTACATCAATATCTCAATGATTTGCTATTAACCATATCCATCTCTGCGAGCTCCCCATCACAATAGTAATAACGTTTCCAATATTTTCAAATAATGTTTCTTTTTTTTTTGTAAAATTCAACACCCATTTTCTTCGTAGTGTGTGTGTGTATATATAGCTAAATATACCAGCTTTGTCCTTCTACAAATTGGTTCAGCTAATTTAACCAAAGGAAAAAAATTGGTCGCTGGACCCTGCTGTAAAATTATCAATTTGTTTGATAAGTCAAAGTGATGTTGCTCATGCAAATAAAGATTGAAACTTTGCTGATATTTCTACCATTGTTCATGTCTGGTTCGATTAAACTCCCCAAAAAGAGATCTATTCAAGGTAGGACCAAATCAGAGATTGGCAATAATTCTTCAGTTATCCAGTCCAATCCAACTTTGACAGCTATACCTGTTCCCCAAGCATGAAAAAACTGATTGCACCTCTTCAACCAGTAAGAAACACCGATCCTCATGAGACAGAACATCCAATTGTGTAATTTGGTATCAGCACAATGTAGCTATATATGAGACCACCTCAAATTCACAGACACACGCAGTCCAACACTCCCATCAACTCATGACCATTACTAACAATGCCAGATTTTACTCAAACATTCAACACAGCCAATAAAGTGCAAACTTCCACCCAAATGGCATCCAACCTTTCCCCTCATACAGCTCAGCCAGCTTCTACACTCTTGCCATGCATCACTCACAATCCCACCACTCTTGTCAGTCCACCGGAGCTATTCAATGCTAGCATTCCCCATTGTTGGCAAAGTCTGGTTAAGATTAGTCCAATAGACTGTTGTCATGTAGCAAGTTTTACTGTGGAATTTAGCTGTGTAGATTTCTAGTAGTAGTATTTCTTAGTGAAGCAACTAGGCGGCGATGTGAGCTCTTAAAGTTTTGGAGCATTAGCCGGACACGCATGACCTTTAGCCCCAATTTATCAAATTAGAATTTATAATTGCATTTCTGTAATAAAATTATTTTTCTTTTGAGTTTGGCAGCGTTTAGTTTTGAGTTTAGCCCCAATTTTGTGTGTGATATATATGTATATAATAGCTCTCTTGCGCTTCCACTTGAATTATATTACATGTAAATATGTGTGTGTGTATATATATGTATATAATAGCTCTCTTGCGCTTCCACTTGTATGTATATACATGTAAATATGTGTGTGTGTATATATGTATATAATAGCTCTCTTGCGCTTCCACTTGTATGTATATACATGTAAATATGTGTGTGTGTATATATATATATAATTGCTCTCTTGCGATCTGCACTATAAAATGTTATCGGTGACATATGTTATTGCGTTCTATCTCGCAACACTTTTAGACCTTTGCGCGTGGTGGGAGAATAGGAATACATACAAGTGCAGAGAAGTGTCCATGTCCACTAAAGTGCAATGTTAGGAATGATAGGATAATGGTCAGAGAAGTGTTGAATTTTTTTTTTTAATTCTGTGTATATGTCCTATTCCCATCCGTTGAATGAGCATTTGGAAAAAGCGATTTTTCCTCCATCCATTTTTGTAGGCGCAGCAATGCTTTGCCTAGAGGAATTAGGTTTCATGCTTTCGGTCGAGTGTTTACTTGGAAAGCGACTGTAAGTCCATCCACTTTCTAAGTTTTTGATAAAATTATTGTTAGATGGATTTAATTCTACTTACATCATGCCTTATAATGCATTGACTTCTGTAACAGGATCCCTTTATTATGTATTTGTCATTGATCAAAGTCTTATAATTATTTTGTTGCAGGTGACATCCATATTAGTGCAGTCGGTGGACATAGCATCTAATTGTAGTCATCGTAAGTGAAGATCAGTGGCTGTCGTAGCGTATCGAGCATATACGTCTTTGTTCTGCTTTTTTGTTGTTCTTTTTTTTTTTGGGGAAAATATGGCTGATAGGATCAATTGGAGCCCAGAGGAAACCATTATTTTTGTTGACCTGTGTTTGGAGCAAGTGAGGTTAGGGAAACGTGGCAGCGGCCACTTGCTGCCTGCTACTTTTCGGGAAGTAGGTGTGAAATTCGAGGAAATTAGGGGAAAGAAATTGACCCCTAAACAATTGCGAAACAAGTGGGATTCTTTGCGAGCCCAATGGATAAAGTGGAATTGGCTGAAGCGCTATGCGAACACAGGGGTTGGATGGAATGAAGTGGTTCAAACCTATGAGGCGTCGGATGAGTGGTGGCGTGCAGCAGATGAGGTAATTGTCGAATCAATACGTTTTTTATCTGTTTCATTACGAATTAATGAATAGCACCACTTGAGCTATTGAATACATTTCCCTTTTCTTTGTTGCAGGAGTACAAGAGGGGTCACAGCGGAAGTATTCTCTGTTTCCGGACTGGGGGATTGCAGTACAAGGAAAACCTTGATGAAATGTTCAGTGGGACCAAGGGGACAAACGACAAGTTATGGGCACCATCATCATCTGCTCCCCCGCCACAAGATAGTCCAGAAGGAAGTGGAGATTCAGAGGGTGATCCACAGTATGTTGATCCTCAGGACAATTTGCCATCAGTTGCAGATGATTCGAATGAAGACAGCTTTTTTCGAACATCGACGCATGCTGAGGAATCTTCTGCGAAGAGAAAACATTTGGGTCAAATGGTAGAAAACGAGCAGGGAAGAAACGATACTCCAGAGAAGATATTACAAATGATTTAGGGGAGTTAATTGCATCTATGAAAGCAAGATCCTCCAACAACTCCATGTCTGTATGCAGTGGGGACGATCCACGGAGTATGAAGGCGGTGATGGAAGAAGTGTGGACACTGCCTGCTATTGTACAGAATATCCAAATGGGCTTGGATGCTGCAGACGTCCTTATGGACCCGATAAGCGTGTAGTTTTTGTCAGCTGCCCAACCCCGGAAATAAAAACCCAATTTTTGTTGCGAGAGATTGATAAGATGAAAGGAGCTAAACCATGATATCGACATTTCTATTCGTCATTAAGTTTATGTTAGATTGTGATGCTGTTATATATGACTTGTAGAAGAAAGTTTAACTTATGTATTTCATTCACAATGTTCGTATGTGTTGGATGATATTGTTAGTACCTTATTCCTAAGATTGCTACGGAAATAGTCTTTTATTTGTACATTCATGTTCAATTTCACAGGGACACAAATGGATGATGCATTGGAGGAAGATGTAATCAAAGTGTCAATGATATATCTTCTAATGGAGAAGCACCTACGCAAAAGCACACCATGCTACAACTCAAGAAGGAGAGGGTCGGACCTTATCAATGAGCTATTGAATCATAACAATCCAAGAAGATGTCAAAACATGTTCAGGTTGAACCCAGACCTGTTCCGTCGATTGTGTGGAACCTTGCAAGAATATGGGCTTGTTCGTAGTAGAGGAGTTGATATAGATGAAAAAGTAGGGATATTTATGTTTATCGTTGGACATGGAGCTACAACGCGAGTAGTTCAAGAGATGTTTCAGCATTCGTCGGAAACAGTATTCCGACACTTCAATGACGTCCTCACAGCAGTAGTAGAACTGTCGAAAAACATATAAAACCTGCGCATCCTGACTTTCCTAACATTCCATTGCATATACGACAAAGTGATAAATACTTCCCATTCTTCAAGGTTGTTATGTGTTCCTCCATTTTGCTCGTACATCGATATTAATGTTTCCACGTATTAACAAACGTTACTTTACAGGATTGTATTGGAGCAATGGATGGAACTCACATTGCTGCCCATGTTCCAACTAATGATAGAATTATAAACACCAACAGAAAGGGTGAAGTTACACAAAATGTGTTATGCGTTTGTGATTTTGACTATAGATTTACATTTGTAGCAGCAGGTGCAGATGGACAAAGTCATGATGCTAATGTATTATCTCGTGTACTAGGTGATCCCCAATTCAACTTTCCACAACCGCCCCCAGGTAAAACTACTTACAAAATGGCATTGCAATGTCTTACATTAAATTGTAGATTCGTTTCATCCCCTATATCATGGAAATACTATTTGTACAGGAAAGTACTATGTGGTTGACTCGGGATTCCCAAATAAAAGTGGATTTCTAGCTCCGTATAAAGGAGAGAGATACCATGGGTCTGAGTTTCGACAAGGGTACCCACCAAGAAATCCAAAGGAGCTATTCAATTATACTCATTCGTCTCTTCGGAACATTATTGAACGGACATTCGCAATATGGAAGAACAGGTTCCGTATTCTATATAGCATGCCCAATTATAAAATGAGCAAACAGATAAAAATAGTGCTTGCTACAGCGGCTTTGCATAATTACATTTTAATGAATGATGGTGATGATCCATACGTCAATGATTTTTTCCCAAGTGAAGAAGCTGCAGCAACTAATTGCTCTACGGTGAACGAGGCATATGGGAGTGGTAGTGCGACTAGTTCAAGTGGTCATCGGTGGATGAATGGTGTACGGGATAGTATCGCTGCTGACTTATCAGCAAGACCACCTACTACTTAGATATGATATCATCTAATGCCTTGTACCTACTACTATGTTGTTCATCTGAATATATATTCGTAAAATTGAAAAAGTAAGTTAGTGAAATGACAATTACCTGATTCAATTGAATAATGAATAAAAAAATTACAACGATCGTACCCATATTTGTTGTAGCAATTATAATAATAACGACACTAAGAATAAAGTCATCATACAGTTGAAGTAGGAACACAATAGAGCAGACAATTTATCCATACAAGGGACTTCAAAAAAAAAAAAGACAAATGAGAAAACAATGAAACAGATAGTTTATCCAAAAATAAGGTTGGAAACAGATACAGATCAGACATCTTCATCCAAACAGCCTTTTTTCGAATAGACACAGATCAGACAGTTTCCCAAACACCAGGCCACATAACAGATGCAGATACAGATACAGATCAGATACAGATACAGATACAGATGAATAACAGACAATCCAAACAGACCCAATATGTTCTATGATTTTTCTTATTTGAAAAAGAAGAAGAAAGAGAGGAGAGAAAGAAGGAAAGACAGAAGGGAAAGTAAAAAAAAAAGTTCTGCGATTTTTTTTTTTTAAGAAGAAGATCATGATGATGATGATGATGACGAAGAAGGAGGAGGAGGACGAAGAAGAAGGAGAGAGAGGAGAGGGAAGAGAGAAAAGTAAAAAAAAATAGAAAATCCAACATGAATAGAAAAAAATAATATTTTAGTCAAGGCCTGCTTGGCAAGTCAGTAAGGAAATGAAAAGATAGACAGTTTTCCATCCATATGCATTTTAAGTGAAATTTTTTTTAAAATTTAGATACTTTTAGTGAAATTTTAAAAAGTTCAGGCATTTTCTTGGTACAAAATTTTCTATTAGGGATTTAGAGAACAAAGCAGTAGAAAAAAGATTTTTTTTAAACCATAAATCTCCAATCGAATCCCAGCGATTCAATCAAATTAAATAGATGGGATTATACCTTTTGAAGCTTTTAATCTTTCGGACCTAAAGGTGCTACAATCACTTACTCCCCCTACGGTATCCACACAAACAAATCTTCCCAACTGGATTTGATTCATATGCTAGCACGTCAGAACAATTCTGTATATTCAGGAATTATCTCATAAGGGTCTCTTACGATTTTTTTTCTTTTGTTTTTGCCTGTAGACTTTCTCTGCAAAATCTAATATGAGGACAATGCATCGTAAACCCTAAAGGAGACTCATTGTGTTATATATACAAGACATCATGGCTCGTAAGTATCTCCCCTAATCTTATTAGGGTTTTTGAATATAAAAAACACATGCCATATATTTTATAAATAAAAATTTATTTATTAATTTATAATTATATTACAATCAAAAAAGTACAAGTACTGTTAGTAAAACTTACTCGTCAAATAAATATAGACTAACTTTTTCTCATTTTTAATTTTTATTTAATCATATACCGCTATATATAAATTATCTTGTTATTAATAAAAAAATTTAGGGAAAATTAGAAAAATATCAACCATGCTTCTACAAAGAAAATAATTCATTTTTTTTTATAAACACATTACTTATGTTTTATCATTATATTTGAATTTTAATTAGAGACACAAACTAGTTTTTGATTGATCCATAATTAATAATATTATTAACTAGATTAAAACTGTAAATAAAAAGTATGAAACCATATGAAAAGAAAAAGAAAACATAAAAAAATTTATAAAAAGATAATATTGAGGCAAAACCCTAGGTTATATTCGAGTCATCCCACTAATGTAGATGTTAGGATGGCCAAAAACATTAGTAGGTCGTATATGGGTGGCCATTACCACTATATATATATATATAAAGAAAAAAAGGAAAATTAGTAAAACCCAACTTTTGAACCGTTATGTTTTATGAATTTTCTTTTTCTTTTTTCATTTTTATTATATCTTAAAATTTAAAAATATTTATTTATTTAGATTAATAAATAATAGATAATAATAATAAGACATATATCATATGTTTCTAAAAAAGAAAAAGAAGAAAACAAAGATTATTTATTCACTAGCCATATTTTTGTAATTTTCCTAAAATTTTTTATCTAATTTTACAAAGTAAAAGGAAATAGACTAATGATAATTGCAAATACAATTGGAAAGACATCAATCATGTATGGGTAAATGCCCTGAATTTTCAGGGTATAATTAACACTTTTCTATTTGTAAATAACCCACAATCATCACTAGAATCCAAAACCATCAATAGAATAACCATAAATGATAACAGTTAAGGAACTTTGATGACAAATTAGGTCTATTTTTCTAGCTTTTTTGGGCAAACACAGACACTTTTTTTAAAAAATTTTCTAACAAATTTTTAACAATAATTAGATATATATATAAAAAAGTTGACAGTTTTCATGAAAAGGTCAAATAGATCAAATATAGATAAAATATAAATATAAATCGAACATATTTATACATATTATTTTAAAAAAGATATAAATACAGATGAAAAACAAACATCCAAACAGACCCTATATATAGAACATGACAACTTCTACATTTTATGGCCAATAATATTATAATTAAATTAATTATTAATAAAACAATGTAGAAAAAAAATTTAATGGTTTGGATCACGGTTGGAATAGGACATGATCGTTTAATGACGTAATGAGACTGATCTCGCTATAACCATCACTAGAAAATGTCAAATATTGGGTTTTACAAATTATATACATAAAGTATATATATTTTTAAAAGCTAATATTAACATTGGTATACATGACTAAGTGGTCATTGGTTCAAATCACACCATTATCATTTTACTTTTTCAAAATGCATTTATTGTTAAATGATACCCTTTCTCTCTCTCCTAACTTTACTTTTTATTTTTCATAATAACTAATAACATTAAATTTATATTATAAAACTACATTTAGTCAAATAAATTGTACTAAATTATTACTTTATTAAAATTCTACCATAAATAATTATTTCTTTACTCATATTACATATTTTCTTATATCATGTAACTATTTGTAATATCAAAGTTGGTTTGGTAGCAATTTTTTCATCTAGAATTACTATTATGATATAGATTATTAAATGATTGATATTGTCAATTTGATCAATATGAAAAAAAATTATAAAATACCATATTACCGCAGCTTCCTATTCAAAAATTTTTTTTTTCTATTAATCTATTTTGATGAAAATAAAAATTATATAAGTTTTATATCTTTTTTAAAATAAATTGATAGATGAATATTTATTAATATATGATATGGTGAAAAGGTGAAAGAAAAAATAAACATTCTAACATATAAGATGCTATAAACCTATCCAACTATATGATTTTGCATCTGATTTAGTAACATGAGATCATAGAATTTTCTGACAAACATATATATGCAATGTAAAAAGTTATAAGAGGGGTGAAACCATACTTGGAAGGTTTCGGAATCTACTATACATGATCAACTTGGTTATATTTGCAATTCCTTCAATAAACCAAAACAAAAAAGGGAGAGAACAACATCCTTATAGCAGAATTGTATGTTCCAGTAAGTGACCGAACTCGATCCACCTTTCCTCCCAGTGTTATAATAAATAGCATTAAAAAAGAATAGTAAAAGACAAAAGGAAACAAAAATACAGTATGAATATTGGCTAGTCTTTTTGTCTTGTGGCAGTACATCATACAGATATGGGGGAAGGTATCTAAGTATGGGGGAACCTCTCTTGCTCTTCCAACTACCTCCATAGCAGCAGAAAATTTTCACACCCTTGCTAGAGCAGGGTAAGGAGGTTTCTGAAAATTTTTCGTTTTTTCTGAGACTGCAATGATCGAATTGTGTCTCTGCATTTCGATATTAATTCTGAGTGTGTGTTCCCCATTTCCCATCAGTGCTGTCCCCTTTACTTTATCAGTTCTGGTGGATATGCATGGGGTGTATGTAATTTAGATTAGACACTTCTACTGTGTTCCTCAGACTTAGAGGCCAGGGTGTCCGTATCTGTACTGGTATTAATTGCCGTACAGTAGACTGGAAATTTCTAGCCATGCCTGATTTGAGCTGTGCTGCACTTCCCCGCACGCATGTCTAACGCTAACGGTAATACGTGAATTTTCATAAAATATATAATTAAGTATCTAAATTTTAAAATTATATAATTTATACTTGAAAAAACTTTTCATTCATACCAATAATATCTTAATCAAATTGACTAAAACCGTTATCCAATGAGACGTCTTTAATCAATACGACATAGATATTATTGATACACACAAAAAATTCTTTTAGATACCAAGTTGATTGATTTCAAAGTTTAAATCTCTAATAACATATTTTATCAAAATTCAGTTACTATTCACGATATTTACTATATTTATACAAATAAGAGTTTTATTAACATATTTATGGGATAATAACAAGAAGTGTCCATACTTTCAAATTTTAGCAATTTAGTATCTAAATTATTAAATTTTGATAAATTAATACTTATACTTTTAATATATGTGCGATTCAATTTTGTTAAAAAATATTTGATAAACATTTATTTTGATGACAAGATATTAAATAATAGTATCTTTAGATTTTGGTAATTTGTCCACATGTCTGGCATTATCCCGATATTAAAATAATTGTCCATTAAATATTATTCTACGAAAACATTGAATCGCACGTATTTGAAAGTATAAGCACCAATTTATTAAAATCTAAAAATAAAACATTAAATTATCAAAAATTAAAAATACAGGTTTTTGACCAACCATTATCTCGACATTGTCGTTTAAAGTTAAAATACACAGTTTAATGTCATGAGAGGCTTTCTTTATACATGCACGTAAATACTTAAAAATGTTAATCAAGTACAAAGTGTTATATAAACTCATAATATCAATGTACTTACAACTTTTGAAGATGTATACATATCTTTGAATCATCGCTAAAATATTGAAATTATTAGTAGAAGCTCTATAACCACCATATTGATTAGGTTTTAGTAATAATTAAAAATATGCACATATATTGAAAAGTTATGGGGAAAAAATTTAAAAAAAAAGACAAAAGAAAAAACAACAACATTTTGGATCTTTAGAATTTGTTCATACCTAATCAATATAACAAAAACTTTGGGGATATTTGTGGATAAACATTTGAAACTATTTATCATCGAACAAAAATTGATGCTTACACTACCAATACATGGTACTTGTAAATATATGCATATATACACACACACATACATATATATCAAATCGCTACTGACACACCAGAATAATATGAAATAACCTTCACAAATAGCAATGATTTTAAAGTCTTTACAATGAGTTAGGGGTATGTACATATACTTAATAGTTATGTGAAGGTAAAAACAAGTTTTAGAACTTTGAAAGTTTACCAGCCATATCAGGTCAATAGTTTTGGGAAATGTATTTGCATTTTCTCCTAAATTTTGCTCCAAGCTGAGGGGAGAAAAATTGCAAAACAACTCAAACAATATAATATCTGAATACTCACCCACTAAATGACAAAATTTCACGTATGAACTTTAGTAATGACAAATAACAATGAAAGTGCGTATATATAAAGATCTCTGCATAAATCAAAGGTTTGTTTGGATTGTTCAATTTTCATTTTATATCTTTTGTATATCAGATTGATTTGATATTTTTATATATAAAAATATCTTTTTTTCATATGTATTTGTTTTTTAATAAACATCTGTTTAAAAATAATAAAAATAAAATACCAAAAACGACCCAAAAAGACGGAATAAACAGACCCTTGGGGTTGTAGGGCAAGATGTTAAGGAGAGAAATAACATGAATTTATACAAAAACATCTACAATCTTACTCCAACAGGAAAATGTGTTCTTCACATTATACAAGAACTACAAGCATGAGCTCTTCCATTAGGAAACAAAGGTTCTTGGCAAGCAGGGAGGTTGAAGGGCAAGATGTCACACATATTGATACACAACATAGTATGACCCCTTTATCAATGGTGTGTCTACACCACACACCTTATACTTAATATGCAAGCAATTACACAAGTTTGAATATGTGTATTAGCCACTTCTCACTGGAGCAATCTCTTGTGCTTGTACCAAGCAATAGCTATTGTATACAAAAGGAGGGTGGCAGTGGTACCGCCTCCTGTAGTCCAAAGAAACTTGCGTTGGGCATTGTCAGTATGGTCAAAGAGCTGAATATGGATATTAATGCCATTATTCAGCCAAAAATACAAAAGAGCTGACGACAAGGGTTGCCGTAGATATCAAGACCCCCATTTGCAATAGCTGATTCTGTTTGTCATCTAACATGATGTTAATATAATCTTCTGTGCCATCAACATAATCCCTTAGCTTCAAAAAAAAAAAAAAACAAAAACAAAAGGAGGAAATAATATGAGAAAATGAGAGATGTGAGCCATAGTATTAAAGAGTATAACTGTATAACCCACTATACAAGAAGGATAACAGCCAAAAGATACCTAGGAATTGAACAAAATCCAAAACAAAAGAAGAGCGTAAGATATGGTGTCTTTAACAATCCATGGCCACTTGAACAAAAATATCTCTATATTTCCATAAATTTTGCTAGTTTTCTATGATAATGTTCTTACTAAAATTTAAATTAAAAATGTAATACTCGATTAATTGCAAAATTTTGAGGATGCTGACAATGAATCACCTGGCACCCATAGAGAAGAAAACCCAATACGAATGACTGCCAGAGAAACTTCAAATGCATACCCTTAAACTTTGGCCTGTATGCAATTTTGGTCTCTGTAATGTGATCTAGCTCATTAAGCACCTCAACTTTCAATTTCTTGCAATTTGACATTTCTAGTTACAATGATTTCAGATTAACATAATCGCAAACCACATAAGATAATTATTGAAAAGACGCTATGCAGAAGAAACTAATACGATATTGTATTGCACACTATATGATGTCCCTACCAATTCATTGTCTGTCATACCTCACTTACACTCATTAATGAAGTATGATACTACTCTAAACCTTATCTTTTGTTTGCATCCACTCCCTCCCAAAACAATTTGTCTTTAATAGCTTCCAATGTCCTTTATTTTTATTTTTGGGAAAATTAAATTGAAAGGTTTCAACATTTGAAAGTACAAATAAGGTATTAACATTTTTAGCAATTAAGAAAACTGAATAAAAGAGAGGTCAAATCAACGTTTTAAAAAGTTAAAATAAAAAAAAAAGAATCAATTTTATATAAAATAGTACAAATAAGGATCCAATTTTGTATCCATTTGTCACCTACTTAAAACTATTAGAAAATGGAGTCTCACATTAGATAGTAGGAGGCAAACTAACTAAAATATAAATAATAAGATAATAGATATAGCTAACCTTAGACCTTAAGCATTTTAGACATAAAGTTATCCTTAACTAATATGGCTTAATTTCACATCAATTCACCCATATAAATTTAGGGCGTAGATACTTACAACAAGTGGTATCAAGCCCATTGCCCTGCAACCATAGTCGGGCATATTGGCCATCGCCCATGGGCCCCTATTACCAATTTTAAAAAACAGGCTGCGATCTATTTATTTCAGCCTATTTAAAAGTAGGTTAAATATACCCCGCCTGTTTAGCCTACAGGCTAAAGCAGGCTAGCCTATGGTAGGTCGAGCTGACTAGTGGGCCAAATTGTTTTAAAAAAAAACGAAAAGTTTGGGAACCAACTAAAATTTTATGTTAAAAAATAATATAATAACATATTAGTGATTATTTATTACATTTTATAGAGAAGAATGGATTGATATACACACCATATACATTATAACATTATTTTAAGTATATATTGATTAGTTTAAACGTAATATGATATCTAATAAATTATTTTAAAAACTTTGTTTTTATATATAAGTAATTAAAATAGCAATAAAATTAATCACTAATATATATAAAACCTTAAAATACTTAAATGTTTCAACATCTACACAAATTAACATGAAAAAATAAAAATTAAAAAAAATTCACTTTAGCTTGTTTAGTTCGTAAGCTAAAATAGGTACAACTTGGGCCAAGAAATTCTAACATGTTTAACACATAAGCTAGCTCAGCTCGTTTAACCCATATATCCACCTCCAAAAATTTTAAAAAAAGTCTAAAACATGAAAAATAAAATATCTAACTTGGCACCTATGGATTAAATATAAACAATAAGATAATAAAATAGAATAATTATAGGTAACATTGAACCTTAAGCATTTTAGACACAAAATTACCCCCAACTACTACATGTTAGCATGAGCTATCTATCTTATATGTATCAAGCATTTATAGGAGGAAATCATGTATATTTCTCATATTAAGGAAATTATTTATTTATTCCATAATTATAGGATTCTTGACTGTATTTTTTAATTATAGGATTCTTGATTGAAATTAGCATTTTATAGAGTCTCTATAATTATATATAAAAACACAGCAAAGTTTCAATAAAGATAAACAAGTGATATTTTTTCCAATTCCTCTTTGTATCATGGATCAAAGCGATGATCCAAAGAAATCTTGAAAAACCAAGAAAGAAAACCCAAATTTGAATATGAAAAAGATAAGAACTCATGGAAGAACCAGTTAACATTGTGGAAAATAAGGAGCATGCTGCTACTCTTGAAGATCTAACCCGAGCTTTGAGCCAAACAACAATATATGATACTTCTACTGCATAGATTGGCATCAAATTAGATAGAATAAATTATGCGCTATAGTCCCAAGTTATGGAGATGTATATCTTGGGGAAAGACAAATTGGCATGCATTAATGGAGACTTGCCATAACTAGAATCAATAGATCCTACTTTCAAAAAGTGGCGCACAAAGAATGCAATTGTGAAGGGGTGGATAATCAGTTCCATGGATCCATCACTGATTAGCAATTTCATTCGTTTCCCTACAATAAGACAGGTATAGGATGCAATAACCTATTTTAATGGAACTGATATTTCTCAAGTGTATGATTTGAAGAAACATGTGACTAGAATGAGACAGGCAGGAGGATCCATTGAATCATATTACATTGCCCTTCAAGGCTTATGGAGGGAAATTGATTTTGACCGCCCAAATCTAATTGAATGCACGGGTGATATAAAAAAATACAATGCAATCCTATAGGAAGATAGAGTCTATACCTTCCTAGATGGATTTGATGATTGAATAGAAAAGATTCAAAGTGATGTGCTTCATTTATGACCATTCTCTACAATTGAACAAGCATATGCTATGGTCAGAAGAGAGGATATCAAACAAGTAGTTATGTTGACAAGTACCGAAACTATTATAGGTGTTGTTATGGCTTCAAAAGGAATAAATGAGGATATCAACAACAACTCATACTTCAGATGTCAAAAATAAGAGCTTCATCTACGAATGGTGGAAAACAAATGCACGTTCCAAATCCAAGGACAAATAGAGAGAAGGGCTTGCACTCATTGTGGCAATATGAAACATACATGTGAAACTTGCTTCAACTTACATGGGTATCTGAATGGTGGAATGAACTCAAAGCACGCAAACAATGAAAGGCTAATATAGGACGGGCAACTTTAGTAAATGTAGAACCTCAGTTGTCTCTCATTTTTTAAATTGAGCCCACAAATGAGCAAACCACTACTACAAATCAAGGTAATATACCACAAGGAAACAATAGCCATGCTTTGTTGACTTCTAACTAAGGTAAGTGTAGTAAATGGATAGTGGACTCAGCGCAACCGACCTCATGACATTTTCTCTCGAAGATTTTGTTAAGATTACAAAGCCTCATTGAGCTAATGTAGAGAGTGCTAATGAAGTTACTTACCCAATTACTGGAGCAAGAAATGTAGCTTTAACTCATTCTCTCTCTTTGTCCCATACTTTACTAGTTCCATCTCTTTCACATAAATTGATGTTTGTTGGTCAGGTAACCGAAGAACTCAATTATGTTGCATTAATGTATCCTACTTTATGCCTACTTCAAGATATTACATGGATGACTTCAGTTCTGGTCATACTAGTAACATACGTCCCTTGGGAAATGCAAAGATAAAATAGATTTGGTTATGGCACCGTTGCTTGGGACATCCATCATTTAGTTACATGAAATACTTGTTGCCTAATTTATTTTCCAGTTTGCATAATTTAGACTTGAAATGTGATACCTGCATTTTAGCTAAGAATCACCATGTATCCTTTACAAGTTATTTGAATAAAAGTACTAGTCCTTTTTCCTCAATTCACTCCGATGTCTAGGGACACCCCTAATTATTGCTGCTCTTGGTTATTGCCGGTTTGTAACTTTTGTGGATGACTGCACTAGACTAACTTGGTTATACTTGTTGAAACATAAAGATGAGGTATATGATGTGTTTAAAGCATTTCATGCTATGATTCATACTCAATTTTCTGCAAAGCTACAAATTCTCCGATCTAACACTGGCGATGGATATGTCAATTGTATTTTCCAATATTACTTCCAAAAAAATGGCCTTCTCCATATAACATCATATGCACAAATGCTACAATAAAATGGCATGGCTGAAAGAAAGAATAGACATATATTGGAAACAACCCACTATTTATTTATCAAAGCAAATGTGACAAGTAAATATTGGACTAATGCAGTTACTATATCAGTTTACTTATTAAACAGAATAACATCAAAAGGGTTGGATTTCAAGACTCCATTATAGGTTTTATCTGAACATATTACTCTACCATCTATGTTGCCACTTCCCCTACGTATATTTGGTTGTGTAGCTTTTGTTCATCTCCATAAAAGTCAGCACACTAAACTTGACCCTTGTGCAATCCGCTGTTTTTTTTTTTTTTTATATATATATACTACACAAAAAGAAGGATACCATTACAATGACCCTGTCACCAAGCAAAACTATGTCACCACAGATGTAACATTTTTGGAGTTTAAACCTTTCTTCTCCACACAAACATCTAATTTTACTCTACAAGGGGAAATGAGGCATGAAGAGCAGAATTGGTGGCTAGAAACCAAACATGACCAGTAGTATTGTGATTTGACGAGGAAAATGACATGGTATTGGTTAGAGAATGTAAAGAGATGGGTGGTAAAACAAAAAAATCGGAGAATAGAGATGCTTTGCTTACGGATGATGAAGACGGGAGTGAGGATGTTGAATCTGAAACAACCCTTGAAGGAACCCCTCTCTCCATACACGAAGACGCCTGTGCTCCTGATCTTGCAAATAATCCTAAGGTAAGCTATTCATCTCCATCTCCTATTCATCATTTAAATACTCCTTCGGGTTACAATTTACATTTCAGACATCATCAAGGCAAACCTCCAACTCGATACTCTCTAAATATTGAACAAAAAATTCAAAGTATCCAATTACAAACTATATGAGTACTCACAGACTATCTGAGCCTCTCAAAGCTTTTGTGCATAAATTATCCTCTTCTAATGTTCCAACTAGAGTATCCGAAGCCTTAGAAGATCTAATGTGGGCTCAAGCAATAAAAAAGAAATGGATGCACTATAGAAAAATAATACATGGGAGCTTGTTTTGTTGCCGAAGGAGAAGAATTTAGTTGGATGTAGATAGGTGTTTTCCATTGAATATAAAGTAGATGGATCCATTGAAAAGTATAAGGTGAGGCTTATGGCAAAAGGGTATACACAGACATATAGAATAGACTATCAAGAGACATTTTCTCTAGTAGCAAAACTTAATACAATACAAGTTCTATTGTCACTAGCAACAAATTTAGATTGGTCGTTGCACCAATTTCATGTAAAGAATGCTTTTCTCCATGGTGATCTAGAGGAAGCGGTGTATATGGATATTCCACTAGGACACATTGTATAGTTAAATAAGAAAGTTATGTGTAAGTTACGACAGACTCTATACAAATTAAAATAATCACCTCAAGCTTGGTTTGGAAGGTTTAATCCAGCCATGAAAAAATATGGCTTCAAACAGAGTAACTCCAATCATACCCTTTTTTGAAGCACCAACAAAGAAAGGTAACAGCATTAATAATCTACGTTGATGACATGATTAGCACAGGAAATGACATGGCAGAAATTTTTAGACTTCAAGATAAACTGGCTACGGAATTTGAGATGAAAAGCCTAGGGGAACTCAAATACTTTCTTGGAATTGAGGTGACCAGATCAAAGCAAGGTATATTCCTTAATCAAAGAATGTTATGGACATTTTAATTGAAGTTAGGTTTATCGATTGTAAGCCAGTCAATACACCTATTGTTCAGAACCACAAACTATGAAAACATTCAGGTCATGCTCCAGCTAATAAGGAGCAATACCAAAGACTAGCGGGGAAGTGGATTTACTTGTCACATACTTACCCTGATATAGCTTATGTGGTCAATGTACAGAGCCAATTTATGCATTTTCTAGCAAAGAACATATGAATGCAGTCACACAGATACTCCAATACCTAAAATCTACCCCAGGGAAAGGAGTGTTGTTTTGCAAAAATATCATCTGTACATTTTTGGTTTTACGGATGCAGACTGGGCAGGGAATGTCCTAGATAGAAAGTCCACATCAGGCTACTTCATGTTTGTGGGTGGAAACTTGGTCACATGGAGGAGTAAGAAACAAAAAGGCTATGGTACTACTAAGTGCTGAGGCAGAATTTAGAGTTATATCTAAAGGACTGTGTGAACTTCTATGGCTTAAAAGGCTACTAACAGAAATTGGCTTTGCTCCTAAATCTGAAATGAAGTTGTTTTGTGATAATAAGGCAGTCATAGCCATTTCTTATAATCCTATATAGCATGATCATACAAAGCATATTGAGGTGGATCAACATTTCATTAAGCAGAATCTTGAAGAAAAAATAATTCAATTTCCTTTTGTCAAAAGCGAAGACCAATTGGCACATATGTTTACCAAGGCTGTTGCAAGCAAAAGTTTTCACAGCTCACTTATCAAGTTGGGCATTTGAAATATCTTTACACCAGCTTGAGGGGAAGTGTTAGCATGAGCTGTTTATCTTATTTGTATTAAGCATTTAGAGAAGGAAATCATGTATATTTCTCATATTAAGGAAATTACTTATTTATTTCTTAATTATAGGATTCTTGATTGTATTCCTTAATTATAGAATTCTTGATTGAAATTAACCTTTTATAGAGACTCTATAATTGTATATAAAAACACAACAAAGTTTCAATAAAGATAAACAAGTGATATTTTTTTCAAGTCATCTTTGTATCACTACATACTAATTCTACATTTACTCCCTACAAAATTCTAGGGTCAACACACTCCCAACAAAAACATCAATCCTTTTTTTGAGCCATTTACTAGAAAACATGGGTTAGACTGAGTTAAATACCGTAGACAGTTGATTCAGGGTACCATCAATTTGAACAAAGTAAGCTTCCAAGAGCATCTCAAGCTCCTCCACATTAAGTTGCTTACTTATTGCATTGCGAGTGGTGTTTGTGTGAATGCCATGATTATCCCTGCCAGGGACAGCATTCGGGAGATCACCCACATAGGAATTTGAAGGTGCATGAGATTCCAATGAGATCTCAACGGGAGCCCTAGCACACAAAGCAAATATAAGTCCAATTTAGGGAATAGTGAGATATATGCCGATCAATTAGGCGTTATGTCACAAAGAGATGAAGATAGAATGAATGCCTGTCTTCCAATTCTAAATGAATTCCATTGTTCATGACATCTCCCTCGCTTACGAATGAAGCTGAAGAATTTTCAAGACCTGACTTGTAAGTCAAGTACATCTCCGCCATATCTTCATCGTCATCAAGCAGATGCTCTAATTCATCTCTAACCTGCATAGAAAGATATATGCTACCCTAATCAATGGCAGTTCCTTGAAAAGATGAACTGCAAAAGTTCATTGTCAAGCTGCATGCCACTAGATATCCATATTTATATTATTTAAGCCAGAAGAAGGGGTTAGTGTTTTGCCATATTTTTTTTCTAAAATTACTTATTTAGATCTATTTATGATATTTTTACTTATATATATGATTTGTAATATAAGATATATGATTATAAAAAAAAGAACAAAAAAAAAAGAAGGATAAAACTGCTCATTCATTTACTTAGACTTTCTCTTCATATCTTTGCCGTCTCTCTCCACTCTAAAGTATTAACTTCCCTCTTGCTCCCTCCTCCCTCCTCCCCTATTATCATAGTCAAGTATCATAATCCAAAAAACCAATTAACCTATTTTTAAAAAAATAAACTACGCCTTATAATTCATTTTCTTGAAAGAAAATTTATTTTTTTTTTCTCTTTAAAAATTCACATTATAATTTAGACTGAAAATAGTAAGACTAAGATGTCATATATTAAATAATTTATACTGAATGCAAAACCTAGATAATTTTTTATGGTGTAATGGCTTGGAGTTTATTGGAACTCCAAAGTTAAGCATGTTTTGAGTAAAGCAATTCCATGATGGATGACCTCCTGAGAAGTGCTGACACCAAAGAACAAAACTATGTGGCATGTGATCAAAGTGGACAACACCTTGGTAGGTGTAGTCCCAAGACCTTACACATTATATATTTATATTACTAAAGTAATATAAATATATACATATTTTGAGGCAAGAAAAAAGAAAAAATTTTCAAATTTTGTTTTAAGATGCAAATTTCGCTTCTTAATAGGATTGTCTCTCTATTCGAGTCACCTCAATGTTTTCCTATATAATCTTCTCACTCTTGCATGTAGTTCCCACAGTCTCTCCCCCTAACCCCCCTCTCATCCTAATTTAGGTTTTTTTCCTCCTTTTATTAATTACATTACTATCATGGACAGACGCAGAACCATTTGACTAGGGGGGCCAAATTAGTTCTTTTCATTAAAAATAGAATTTAACTTTTTTATATTTAAATATATTATAACAATCAATTTTTTTTCTGAGCTTAAGGGGGTTGGGGCTCCTATCAGCCCTCTCTCGATCCATCCCTGATTACTTTAATGATCTTTTGGTTTTTTTTTTTTTTTAGGTATTCAAGTAATTAATGTTTTCAATACACACAAATTTGATTACAAAATGAGTACTAATATAATATTATCATTTAATACAACTTCAAGATAAAAAGTTAATGTAAATAAATAATTGGATTATTCAAGTATTAATACATATTTTCAAAAATATATATAATTAAAGAACTAAAATTTTCAAGTATTAATACGTATTTTCAATAAAGAAATTGATTAAAGAATTGAATTATTTCAATATAAGTATATATTTTTAGGAAAAAAATAAAAAAAAATCAATTTATTTAATTATTCAAGAAAAAAAATGGATAAAGAGGCAAGTTTTGCCTTTTTATTTATGTTTATACATAGAAACAAGTTTCACTTCTATATCTAATATGACATATGTTATGAGCTGTGACGAGGCAAGTCTTGCCTCATTTTGCCAATAGATGGCAAAACATAGGAAGTGATTGCTTTGGGACCAAAATTTCATCTCAATAGGCTAAAAGAGGCAATTTTTTAGCTTATTAAGACGAAAAATTTCGCCCTTTCTAATCTAATTACTACTAGTGACTGCCCTTAGACCTAGACCGGACTTCTTCATTCTCCATAGCTAAGAGCATTCGTTTATCTGTTGATATTCGCTTTATGTTTCAAAGATTTTCCGTGAAACCATAACGAGATAGAACAATAGCTGGAAATCCTGGGTCTACAAATAAGAAACATCAATACTTATGTTTAATGCAACTTGTCAAATAGTTAAAGAGAAACATCAATTGGATTCCAAATATGCACATAAAAGCAAAATTCCTTTCGACGTGATTGATCATGTGAAAAAGGCACACAGAGTATCTTTAAAAAAGGAGATCAACGTAAGTTATGGCGGACTTAAAGAGCCACCCAATGGACAATTTCACAACCAATGATCCACAGAAAGCTTCCATCCTTTGTATCACCAAGATAATATTTACTGATGCCTTTAGTCTATGAAAATACATTAGTAGGATAGGGCTTAAGGTGCTCTTTTTAGCGGATGTTTTAGGACACGTTTTAAACAAGTAAAAGGAAAACCGTAAAAGTGTAAAAATGATTAAGCTCAACATGTCAAACCTATCTACTAATTCAAAAAATTCATTGAACATGATATACGTTAAACTTGATTAGTACCATATAAATATAGGTAATATTTTTTGATGTATATCATACTCACCACTTACTTAAATCATATTGATACTTATTCACCATTAATTTAGATACGTGGCATATCATACTTATTGAATTTTTTTTTCATTTAACACTTTATTTCTTTTGATAAATTGTGTTTAAGAAAGATGTGTTTTATGTAATTGACGCTATCTACAAAAGAATTGCGACTTTTGCATGATTTATTGCAAAATGATACCATTCTTTATACATGATATTGCATTCCCAAATTTTATAAGATTGCTACTTTCTTTAATGGCATATCATCTATTAAAATATATATATACACACACGCACTTGTATTTTATCTTTTTATTTACCTTTTTGAAAGAAAAGTCCCTACTTAAAAATGTCATTAGTTGTTTAATTTTTCCTGTAATAGTACTCCTTGTAAATGAACATTACAAACTTTGTAAATAAGCTTCCAATAGGTCTCCAGTGGTATTTTAGTGGGTAAGATGTACGAGATTTGAATTTCACCTCCCTTGTTATAATAGAGGAAAACATAAAGGGATATATTAAAAGCTTCCAAATGGTCTGTATATAAAAAACTGGCAAAAATTGCAGTCCTGGACTAAATGAAATGTGACAATTTTAGGCACTTTTAAAAAGTTGTAACTCTTGTAATTTGCAAATGACATAACATTTTATATACAAATGTTTAAAAAGAAAAAAGATAGCACCACACAAGTGATATAAAATTCAAACTAAATTATTGTTATTATATTCATTGAGGAAAAAAAAGAATTAATTGCTATAATTTTGTAATTGAAACTATTATTTTTCATTAATATGTATATACTTTAAATTAAAATCTGTGCCAGCTTTAACTAATTTTATACACGTTGGAAATACCAGCAATAGGCATATAAAATTACAATATAAAATATCCAATTACATAGTTGAAAAATCGTATTCAAAAACGATATTTTAAACAATTTACGAGCATGCATTTTCAATATGCTATTTGTTAATTATGATAATAATCTTTTAACTCCATGTAAAGTAATGGCATTATTTTATAGAGGTAGTTAGAGAACAAATTGAAATCAATAATGCTCATGGAAGCGAAAGTTCCGGAAACAATTTTGTTAAGGAATAAGTAATAAGTATAACCAAAGTCTTGGTCAAAAAAGTATAACTAAAGCCGAAAACAGCGACATCGTTTGTTGATGTCACGGACCAGTTTTGCCATAACCTAAAGGGGATTGTAGAATTTTTCCGGAAAAAGATGAATGTTCGTGAAAGTGAGAATAGGAGCAAACCTTTTGAACACGGCCAGTAATGGCAACCAATCGGCTTTTGATTTGCCGGACACGCTCCAAATTGAGGGTACTGATTTTTGAAGTTAGCTTATCCAGAGCCGCATTGGCCTCTAATTCCAATGTCCTTGCCTGATATTGGGAGTAAGATCAAAGTAGTCAAAAAATATATATTCTGGAACTAATGCAATGCAACTAACATTAAGTTTTATTTATTGGAATAGAATATAATTGAAAATAAATAGTAATTCATTTTTTTTATGATAGGGGTTATTTTGAAAAAAAAAAATTATATTTTATCAAGAATAACAAATATTTTTATAAAGGAAAAGAAAAAAAATTCTTATATATTTCGTACTATATGGAAAAAATATTTTTTATAATGAAGTTTTTTAATATAATCAAATAAAAGATTAGTTATTTCTTAATCATAAAATAGAATAGCAAATCCATTCTAATCAAGATATCCAAAATTGTAGCTTGCTAGCAAAAGGCAGATTGCTATTGCTTTATGGCTTATGAGATGGAGAACGTACTTCACTTTCTAAGCAACTGCAAGCAGCCTCAAGGCATGCCTCCAATGCCACAAACTCAAATGGAGGAATCTTCATGCCATCTCGGTCTAGGCTTTCTCCTCCTTGCTTTGTGACCCCTTCACCACCTTCTTCTTCTTTAACTTGACTCTCCAATTGTGCAAATTCACCTGCAGACTCCTTAGGGCTTACAGGTCTGGATTGTGACTCTCCCAAATCATACAGGTCACCCCAATTCGAGTCGTCACCATTCCCTTCCTATAAAAATCAGTACAACGAAAATATTGTCATATTTTATCCCTACTAATACATATGTGCAACGTGTAAAAAGTAAAAATAAAAAAATTCTTAAATTAATATAAATAATAATTATTACTTCACAACACATAATAAATATTTATTTACAGAAACAAAAAAGAAAACAGCAATTTGACGACAGCGAATTTTCATTCCATCTTATCATACATCGAATAGAATCCCAAACTAACATTAGTCATTTCAACAAGAGAAACAAATTTTCCTTAAAATTGAAGTTGGAACATTAAAAAAAAACTACAATTTCATCAAAGCGTATCAAAATCCTAACCAATTTTAATTTGATCCAATTAAAACCAACAAAACCAAAAGTAACAATTCCTCATTAAAAATTTAAAAGAAAGAAAAAACAAAGCTTTCATAATACTAACATGCCACTTGAAGTGACATATAAGTACCAATAAAATTACGACATATAAACAATTTTACTAAAATCACATGCATTTAAAAAAAATTAATATTTACTTGTTACTAAGCTTCACAATAAACATATTAATTTTATCCGATCTTTATTATATTTAAAAAAAAAAAAAAAAAAACTACTCCAATCAAAACCCAAGAATTAAAGACAACCTATTTCATCAAGCCTCATCAAAACCAGGACCAACTTCAATCCAATATAATTAAAACCAGCAAATGTTACAATATTCCTCAAATAAAACTCAACGTATAAAACATCAAACTTCTCCGAATCCAAAGACACTAATGCCCATTTCACAAAACTTGGTCAAAATCCAAACCCACTTCAATCCATTCTGTTCCCGATTAAAACGCAACCCCGACGCTCACCTGAACTCTCACAGTCGCCTCGTAATGACGCGCGAGCCTCCTTTGCAACTCCTCAACAAACGGCGTCACGGAAGGATCCCTAGAATTCAGCAGCAAAACTTCATGTGCCGTAATGATGGCCTTGATATGCTCCAAATTGATCACTATGGCTCTCTCACGACCCAAAACCGTTGACGGGTATGAAAGGATTGGGTCGAGTATGCGAAGGTCACGTGCAGGCAGACCCGTACGCCGCATGATGGCGTGCTTTCCTGCTTCCACCAGTTGAGCTCGCCCAGTAGCGTAGAGGAAAAGCCAGGGGCGGATGCCGGTCCCTTTTTTACGAGCGGTGGTGGATAGTTGGACGGTGGGCCTCGTCGGATCAAGGTGGTCCGCATCGTCGGTGTAGGTGTTGGTGTGAGGAGTCCTCATAAGGGTCAACGGATATGGAGCAGGAGCAAGTGGATAGTAGCTGCTGGTACGAGTTGCTGCTGGTGCTGTGCTCAAGTGGAAAGGCAGTATCATGGGATGATATATGTGGGACGGAGGCAGCAACATGGGACGATATATGTGGGATAGAGGCAGCAACATGGGACGATATATGTGGGAAGGTGGATTTTGCATGGAATACCTGTTATCCGGGAAAGCCTTTATTACACGCCACATGTTATACATATATACATATATTATATATATATGTATAATGTATAGCTATTAATGTGATTTTAATATATAACCGTGTGGATGACAATTATTTATAAACAATCATTACTTTATTTATATATTAGAATATAATTGATCGTTATAATTGATATTTTCTTATTATGTACACATACACGGAAAGACATTTATTGTCCTCATGATTTTGTCTCGTTCTTATTTCAATAAATAAGTATTTGACACGAATCTTATAGTGATAATTATTATTTATATTATTTTAAAAAAAATTTACTATCAAACACTAATTCACCGAAATACGGATGAAACAGTACCAAAATCAGCAAATTCTCATCCAACGTACGCGTAGTGTACTGTTGATCGAATGTTTTTTTGTTGTCATTTGACTTCACCTTTTCTTTTTTTTTTTTTTTTTTCTTTTTTCTCTTTTCGCTCTCTCTCTCCATTTTTCCTATAGCTTGGGATTCGGGATCCCAGATAATTAAGATCGGTTCAGGCGCTCTCTTTCTTCCCATCTTCTGCATAAGGCTGCGTCAACACCTACACATGCCCTCTATCTCTGCCCAGGTGCTTTTTTTTTTCTTTTTCCATACTTTTACACTTCACGGTAACTTCAATTAAGATAAACTCACCCATGGCGACAATCAACCGGAGAAGTCCTCGAAAGAACTACTTTTCATTTCATGAGCATTAAACAGGTGAAAACTTATGCAATTGCTTCCTTGATAAAAACTTTTGTTTTCCTGAGTTTGACAGTGATTAAGTTGGGGATTTATAGACAAGGAAGCGATAGTGCTTGAGTTTTTTCTGAACTTTTCCTCTAATCAATGTTTCCAATTTTCATTAGCCAACTACCCGTTTGACGAACCATTTAGTTTTTTATGTAATACTTTCACTTTGTGGCTTGAACACTAGTCACGGTAACTATTTTTCTGAATTTCACATAGTTTAATTTTGTGTTTAGCTGGTAACAACATGGAATCAAGAGAAATTTTAATTTTAATGTTGTGTTTGGCCGGTAGAATTAGGATGGAATCAAGATAAATTGACAAAAAGAAGAAAAAAAGGCTAGATTTCAAAAGTTAAACATATGTTCAAAGGTTCACAAAACATGACACAAATGTTCATAGACTACACGAGTTTTTTGATGACCTAATCGAACTACAAAGAAAAGCATGGAGGGGTCTCCTATGCCGTCCCATTCCTCTCCCCTATCTCGCCCTGTCTGTCAATGGTAACGAGTCCTATCAAATTAATTCTTTTAAGTGTGTTGTATATGATAGTTACTAAAAACACACAAAAGTAGCAAGCAGAAATAAGTACAAACAAGTTTCCAACCATAGGTTATGCATAAACAAGCATTTGCCATGCAACTTTAGGGTATAACTTCCTCTTAATCTTAGGTTGGGATTAACACCTAGTGTCATGGCATCCAATTTATTTACAACTCGAAAATTTCAGTGCTATTTTGTCCACATCATCCTCTCATATTTTAATTACAACATTTTCAGGAGCATGCATATCCAAAATGATAGGGTGAACTTTGGGCTACACTAAATACGGAACATTTTCCTATGCCAGGAAGTTCACAGGTAAACTACCAAGATCACTAACAACATGTCATCCATTATGGTTACGGTGCAATTATGATAGCATTTGGGTATAATGCAATGTCCCATGCAATCAGGGGCGGATCCACAGGGGACCAAATAGGAGCCCCAGATCCTAGACTAAGAAAAATTAATTTTTTGAATATTTTTTTAAATAAGAAAAAATATATGCATTATATATATTTATAAATGGCAAATAAGAACATAAAATTAAAGATAGTATAGTAGTGAAGTGTTTAGTTTTGCTTTTACAAGGTTATGGGTTTAATTCTCTATGAATGTATATTTCTTTTTTTCCTCTTTTCAACATTCATTTATTACATTATCTTTTTAAGATCCGACCCTCTAACTATCTCATCCTTTGTCCATCCTTACATGCACTAGATGCTAAATTTTTATTTAAAACTCTAGTAATTACTTAGTTCGATTATGAAGTGATCAAACTGTATATAAATACACATAACAGAAATTTAAGTCATGTCGCCATAGTTAGCTCAAAGCCAAGTCTATACTTAAGAAAGTAGTCACTATCCACAATTCTAGCCTCAATATGTTTTTTGAAAAATGAACACTTATAATAGACCAATTATATAAAACAAGAAATATATGCACAAATTGTAAGTACCTTAAATGCATATAAAGAGTAGGAAATTCAGCCCGTCATTAATTTTGACAAGACTTGTCTCATAACCATGCAATGGCTTATATTATACTCAATCGTAATCAAATCACAAAAAAAAGTTAATATTTTAATTATTATATTTATTTTAACAATTAAACAGTTGATCGAATAGTCTCATTATTAGTACCATAAAAGCTCTCATAAACAGTATCCATCAGAACTGTTCATAGTTACAGTATATGTACAATTTTATTGGTGATCTCTAGGAACCAAAAAAAATAATAAATTAAATTAGATAAAACAAATAATAATACACATAGTGTAATTACCAGAACCACAAGTACAAAATCAAAACGTGTCAACATACGTGTATGTGCGTATATTCATATATTTTGTGCTCTTATGATTCTCGTGGATGTGTGAATCATTGCTGACGGCATCACTCAAGTAATATCACTCATTTTACCAAAGGTAGGAGATGGGACCGAGTAAAATATGGGTAGCTCAAGCTAACATTATAAAAAATATGCTGTTTGGGACGAATGTTTGTCATTAATACAAATAGTGGGTAAAATATTTGGCCTTCTATATGCAGGTATGCACTCGCCATGTGTGTATAAATTAAAAAATTTATCCAGTGAATGATGATATGAGTATTGCTAATAATTTCTAGAAGGTGTGAATCCAATTGCAAGTATTTGCTTAATATAATAGTATAGATTAATATACATGTGTAGAATATAGATAATATTTCCATAAGAAAAGAAAATTTGCATTGACTTAAAAAAATTATTTTAATATGTTAAGAGATAATATGCTCATAAAATTGTGCTAGTTTTGTTTAGATAGTTTTGCTTCAAAAATTTAATGCTTTACTTATTGAAACATATGCATATGAGCAGTGTATGAGGAGAGAGGATGTGATTAATGAAAGAAAGTGGGGGAAGAGAACATGGGATATACAAAATCATAACATGAAGAGACTACATTGTTAAAATCAAATATGCATAAGGTGTGTGTGCATGAATATGTGGGTGCATGTGTGCTTGTGTGTGGAGAGAGAGAGAGAGAGAATAATGAGAAGGGAGATACAATGAGAAGTTGGATATTGGTTTAAAAAAACTATATATTTGATTTTTGTAGTCGAATTAATAAATATTGACTTAATAATAGTATATGATATATATATGTATACATATATATATAAAGTTAAGGGGGAATATAATATTCTAAAATATTACAAAAATGCTATCCCCTCCCCCCCTCCCCCCAAAGAAAAAAGGGAATTGGAACTTGAACAATGACCAAGGAGGTTAACACTATACCAGAGAGGTGTTGATGAACCATTCTACCTAAAAGCTTTTCCCACTTGGACTTCAATCTCCATTCATCATACAAGCTTTTATTTATCTTCCCGCATGATGTATTTTTGTGCCTTCTATCTGAATTACTCCAAAGAGGTGACTTTGCTTTTGGTAATCGAGTTAAAGAATAGGCTATCTATTAGCACTCATTGCTTTGTGGCCTCTAAAATGACCTTCACATCCAACCCAAGGATCTCGTGCATGAATTTTGAAAGACTCATCGTTTTTTCACTTGATGGCATAAAGATAAGAGGCATCCTTCTCTAGTGGCTTACTAACTAGGAAATGACCTTTGAACAACTCATAAAGTTGTGAAAAGGAAGAGATGATGAAGATCGAAGTTGGTTAAACCAAGTTCTTACAACTAGCTTCAATGCGTTGGGAAGTGTCTGTAAAATAAGCTATCATTGAAGTCATGCAACATCATAGTATTCTGAAAGTGAGCCAAGTAGTTTTATGGATCAGTAGTCCATCGTATGTGTCCAAATGTGGGATATTAGCTCCTTTTGGAAACACCTCAACCTATATTATAGCAATAAACAAAGAGCTGCCTATAAATGATCTCACAATTGATGCATTCTCCAAACTCTCCTTCAAAGTAGGCAACATTTTCATGATGCCGTTGACCTTAGCAAGGGCTGGAATCAAGACTGAGGCTCTTCCTATAGATGGCGATGGAATAAGTTGTGCATTATCCTCAAGAACTCTTATAGAGTTAGGAATTGCATGAGTGTCCCTAAAATGATGCTCCCGATTCTCATGGATTCTTTCCAAGAGTCCAAAAGCTTGAGGCCTTCTAGATGCGACTAAGTTAGCCTCTTGCTGGTTATAAGAATCAGAAGACATCCTGTGAGCTTCTAAAATTCTTCTATAATAAACTTAATGGGAGTACTAAGTAGCGGCCACTAATGGAAAGGATCTCTTGAATCACTAAGGGGATGGTGACATCCTATCATGGTAGTGATTGCTACTAGAAGCATGTGTAACAACATCAGCATTCTATCTCTGTACTTGTCTCTACTCAAACTCAATGATGTATGCTAGAAGTTAAGCATTGATGTGCTTTATCTCTTGATTCTTATGGATAACTTAGCATAGCATGCTCTCAAGCTCCAACAAGCATTATGGATTGAAGATAGAAGGATTAACTGGTGGCTGGTTATCCACGACAAGAGCAATGGCATTACTACTTTCAAGATTGTTTTTGTTCCTTAAGTATCCAGTCATGATTACAAAGACAAAAAGGAGGATGTGAATGGAAATGCAACTCGGTGAACTGATTGAAAGAATAATAAAAAATGTGTATCATACTCTATCAAGGTATTTCTTACAAGTGGCACCAAAATGTTAGAGGTGGAAAGTCGCCAATATAGATCTAAAGGCCTAAAACCAAAAGACATAATTAATGATACACTGGGGATTGTCTAGCATAATCATTCTGATACTTAATTTAGTAGTGGGTCGAGAAGGTAGGCAAGCAATTGTGTAAATCAAGGATGTAATAGAAATATGTGACCAATCTAATCTCTTTGCCTTGTAGCATCGGGCTCTATTGATTGGTAATGGTCATGCCAAAATGAAGGCCAACAAAATATTTTAGTTCCATGTGGCGCATTCCCAAGAGAGGGAAATAAGCTCCAGCATGAATTCCCCTGTTAGCAGCTAACTTGGACTTGAGATGGTGGCGATGATCATCCAAGAATAGTAGTTGGGCAGGTGGAGAGCAATTTCTTTAAAGCACCACTAAGGAGATATGGTGGGCCAGCGAAGCCTAGAGTACCTCTGAAGAAATATGATAGGCTAAAAAGGTCTCGAGTACCTCCAAAGGTAGGGTGAGCTTGGGAGATGTTATTGAATGTGCAACCCGATGAATAGTGAAGGAAGATCTCAATTGAGGACATCAGTTTAGATCCTTATGTCTACCAATGGAAGCAGATTAACCTCCAAGCTGACAAGTGACTGAAGCCCATGGGTCGAGGTGATCTGGGACGCTTGATGGGCTTCAAAGACCTTATTGCTAGTCTATTTTGTTAGCGTTAGGCCTATTGGACCATGATCAAATGAAACGTATCAATAATATCCTTTTAAGTTAACTTTTCAATGCTATTATAAAAATTTTATTACTCTCCTATCTCTATTCAAGATAACTCTTCAATAATAATAATTAATATAACTGCTTTTATTATCATATCTATTTATTCAAACATTCCGAAGCCTTTCTTGATATCCTGTCTTTTAAGTTAACTTTTCAATGCTATTGTAAAAATGTTATTACTCTCCTATCTCTTTTCAAGATAACTTCTCCATAATAACATTTATAAGTATGACATTTTTATTATAATGCCTATTCATTTAAACATACTCTTTTATTGTGAACATGATAAATAAAGCTAACTCTTTTATAAATATAACCATTTCATATTATAATATTCTTTCATTTAAAATTTTAAAAAAATTGACAAAATAAAACCTGTTCCATTTATTTTATATAATTCTAAAAGCTTTTATCTTATCATACCTTTTCATTTCAACCATTTTAATAATATTACCTCTTCAAAATTCATAATAGTTATTGCACTACATGAATAAGTACATTATACTTTTTATTTGACCATCATACTTTTTGCTCCAACCATTTTAAAATTATTACCTCTTTAGAGATTGCTAGTTGTAGTTTCACTTCATAAAGAAATGTTATAAAGAAAAACAAAATAAAAGGATTTAAGTGTTAAGTCATTTATCGATAAATTTTAATTATGTTTTAATTTTTGATAAGCAAACCCACATAATTATTATAATATATAAACTTTTTTTCATCAATATACCTTTTTAATAGTACCATTTTTTCAAATAGCAATACTTCTTTGTTGTAAAGTTTGGTTATATATTTCTTTGAATAATAATTTTTTGTGTTATTTTTTGTCATAAGTAATTTTGAATTTTAATATATATATATATATATAATTTTTAGGATTAACGTCACAAATGGTACTTAAACTTTGACAAAATATATAATTAAGTATCTAAAGATTGAAATTAAACTATTTAGTACTTAACTCTTGAAATTGTCAAATTTAGTAACTAAAAGAACTTGTCGTGCACACTAACAGTATCTCTATCAAGTACTTTCAAGTATTAAATTTGTCAATTTCAAAGTTTTTCAGGTTCCAAATTAATTAATTCCAAAATTGAAGTACTAAATTGATTATTTTCAAAGTTTAGGTACCTGATTGTATATTTTACCAAAGTTCATACACCATTTGTGACATTATCTCTAATTTTTATAATCAATTTAATAGAGATTATTGGTTGGATGGTCTGTGATGAGACGGAAAAAAAAAAATAATATCAAGAAAGCACTCTTAAACATATATATCTAAAAGATTATGCATTATATTTTATAACAAAATCTTAAACCAATGATGGCTTTTGAGTAAAGAATTACCAAAAAATAATACTTAATAAGCACTATTAAAAGAATAGGTACCTAGCTTCTAAAATCAATTGTGGCTTTTTAGAAAATAAAATCCATAGAAAAGTCATTATTAAAAGAAAAAGGAGAAGGATAATATGGAAGAGCACATTACTAATTAATTTGTTATTTGTGTAATATTTCATATAGATACATGATTTTTAGGGAAACTAGGATAATGATCTATAAGACATGAGATGATGAGTGTGGTATAATATGAGCTAAGAATGTCCTTAGGAGTAAAGTTATGTTTTTGTTTTGCAGTTATGTGGTATTGTTTTTATCAGTTGTCATTATATGTTTTGGAGTTTTTATTCATTTATTTTACAAATTGTAGATACTTATAAAAGCTAGTCCTACCTAAGAATATAAAAATAAGAGTAGAATGTTTATTAAATAATAAGCGGATAGGTACATTTAAGGAACACACATATATATAAGATGTTGACTTTTATTCTTAAAAAATATATGCATAAAATTAATTTAAGGAACATGCAATAAAATGATATCACTACACATTACTAGTTAGTAGATTTATCTTCATAAAAAAATCAACCATTAAATTGTAATTAAATCTCGATTAGCTAATAACAATTGAATTAAAAAAATTATTAAATGACAATGTAAAAAAAATAGTATAATTAAAATTAGTATAAGATATACATATTGTTGATAACCAAATCATAGAGAAGATAAAATATTGAATAACAATGAAGGAATACAAACTAAATATCAATTACATACAAATAATAGATTGATAACGATGCAAAAAAAAAAAAAAAAATTATTGGCAAAATGGATATTAAATGAATAGTTATGAACAAGTACAATAAATGTAATTCATGATTTTGAATATCATATTATATTATAATTTTATGGTCATAAAATAGTTTTTAAAAAAAGTTGCTGACAAATGAGTAATAGCATAAAAAGATTGTCCCATTTATTTGTATTTTGTTTTCCTTTGTTATTTTAGTTAATTAAAATATTTTTATAAAAACACTAAAAGGCATCATTAATTAAATAATTTTATATTTTAAAAGTAATAAGCCAAGTATCATGGGCTCGTACCTAGTTTAAATATATGGTTATAAGTCTGGCATCTTTTCATGTAATTTTACTAGATATTTAATCCTGACAGTACTTCAACAAAGATAATCTTTATAGCATCAATTGTCATAATTTTATCCAAAACAAGCTGAATCTGTGAATCTATATAGTATTGCAATATTTGAAAACAGAAACACTTTGTAATTTGTATGTAAAAAATCGGCAGTGGACTACAAGCAAGACTACCAAGGTATTTGTTTTGTATGAATAATCATGTGAATAAAAAAATTTACTTTTTCTGCAGACGTAATGCATATAGTGATGCAATCGAGTCAGCCATTAACGGGTTTCTGACGCGTCTAACCTGATAAAAACCTTATAGGGTAATAGGGTCGGGTTTGGACATAGGTTAAAAACCCTATATGGTATTAGATACCTATAGATACCTACCCAACCTATTAATCCTAGTTAAAAAAAAAAAAGAAAAATTGTAATATAAATACATATACTAAATATAAACATAATAATGGCTAAATATAAAAACAGATTGGCAAAGAAAATGTGAATTGCTATATTATTAGACTATTATTTTATTGATTTAAGTTTATTGAATCTATTGAAAAAAAAAAAAAAAACAATAAGCAAAACAGGTTTAGGTTGCTAATTGGGCAGGTGGTCAGGCAGGTAATTGGATTGATAGTCAGACGGATAATCGAGAGGGTAGGATTTTTTACAGTAAACCCTATAAGGCGGGTTTCGATATAGAATGAAAACCCTATATGATTATAGCGTCGAGTCTGGTATGCCGTATAGTGTAGCAAGTTCGAGTTTTGATTTATATGACCTGCTCGGGCTTTCGTTTATATGACCAGCCCAAAACTCGACCTGTTTGCATCCCTAAAAGTGTAAGTAAAATACTCTTTGATTTGGCATTTAATATTTTTCAAGTGAGTCGAGCCTACTCGTGAGGTACTCAAGTCCGACTAAGTAATACTTTAAATTCAACTCAAATACAACCAAGTTAAACTCGGGTTCAATCTACTTCTTCTTTTTTTTGACCCAGTAGGTTCAATCCACTTGAGTAGTAATCGAATTGAAGTTTAAGTTTTAAATACTATATTCAAATTGCTTGCAAGACTAATCCAAGCTACTTAGACTTTTATTTTATTAAAAAAAAAAAAAAGTTATAAGACTTGTGCTTTTCTCCTTTTAAAGCCTATTTTGAAACCTTACTTTCTTAAAAACATTTATGTATAATGGTCCACATTTATTATATTTAAGTTAATCACAAAAACCTTACTCTTGTTTAAATCTATTTGCACATATGACTTGTATTAATTTTTTTTTATACATAGGTGACACAAATTTCATTTAAAAGTGTCAATATTTTATAAAAATTTATAATGACACGTTTAATATGATATCAGTCTTAAAAAAATAATTTTATATTTATTTTTTAATTTCCTCATTTTTTAAAATATTTTTATATTTATTTATTTAGTGATAGTTTTATTAAATAACTTTTTTAGACTAATGAGTCACTAACACATATTCTTCAAATAGTAATAATTTATTAATAATTTTTCTCAACATCCAAGTCACTTATTTGCAGAAAAAAAAAAAAAATAGCACAAGACATATATTAGCAAATTGATCAAAACGCAAGCAAGGTTTTCATGATTAACTCAATATATTGTAAGACCAAGTCAATTAAAAGCTCTTTATATTTCTAAATCCTAATTTATTTTTTTAACCTAATTAATTTTTTATGAAAATAATAAAATCTAATCAAGTAAAGCTTAAGCTCATCAAGTATCAAGTTAAGTTGATTTCGAACTTATAAATCAAATCTCGATTGAGTTTTAAATCAAATTCAAGTTTTAAGATTTTTTATTAGTATCAAGTTCACGCTTGGTTACTACATCATCTTGACTCCGGCCTCCCTCTTTCCCTCCCTCCCTCCATCCAAAAGAAACATCCTATTTTCATTAATAGCAAAACATTTACATGAGATTTAAAAAAAAAAAAAAAAGGAAAACAAATGGTACAAAATTACTGAACAAGATTTCCAATACCCTTAAGCGAGAGCAAAATTTTCTTGTCGTTATACTAACCATAAGATTACTTATCCTGTCTTCAAAGAGGTAAAACACTAACTAGAGGAAAAAATAAATAATCATCTTCCTACATAAGAATGTCCACATCCAGCTTAATTCTATTAGGACAATGCCCAATTTAGCTCTCCTGAAATAATGATGTCTTTCTCCTTTAGGCCTTAAGTGCATCCAAGTATTTTACATTAACTTGAATTTGTGAAAAAAACAATCAACAATCCACCTGCAACAGGAACATGTGTTCTCCAAACATACACATGAGCCGCAGACAAGCTCTTCCATTTAGAAAACAAAGGTTTTGGCAAGCTGTGAGGTTTAGGACAAGCTGTTACATATTGATACAACAACATAGCATGACTGCATTTGTCAATGGTGAAATCTACGAATACAGACCAGATACAGAGTAAATATAGAACGGATGTAAAAATAAAATAAAATAAAATAAGATAAGATTTAAAGAAAGACAATCCAAACAGGCCCTATATAATACACAAACAATTGACAAGTTTGAATGTGTGTAAGTCACTTCTCACTCGAGCAATCTCTTGTGCTTGCACCAAGCAATAGCTATTATATACAAGAAGAGGGTGCCAGTGGCACCGCCTCCTACAGTCCAAAGAAACTCGTGGTGGCCTTTTCTGTTTTTGTCAAAGAGCTCAATACTGATATTCATACCAAATATTCCAGCCACAACAACAAAAGCGCTGACAACAAGGGTTGCTGTGGTCAGCATGACCCCCATTTGTAACAAATGATTCTGTTTGTCATCCAACATGATGTTAATATAATCTTCTGTGTCATCAACATACTCCCTTAGCTTCAAAGAACCAAAAGAAAGAATAAAATAAAATGAGAAGCAGGAAGAGCAAGCCACAGAATATGGGAACTTAGAAGTGGCAAATCAATTCACCAGCAGAGTTCAGATTGCAATTATTCCTACAACTTGGTTGAAGCAATTACGCACATATATCAGATCTTTACATAACAACAAAAAAGCCTACATCAGTTTTTTATACTAGAGAACCAAATATTGCAAATGGATAGTTGCAGATATAACCTAATCTCTTGGATCCATTCCATTTCCTATACTGAAACCAAACACATTTTCTTACATGATATGAGCCAAACCAGTGCTAAGGAGATGACTTAGTAAGATAAAAACTAAATTGATGCAACTAGGTCAATAACAATCAGCTTGCACACAGAAAAAATCACGACATTTAGGTTTTGAAATTTATTTTATCTTGGAACTTCAATTGCTTTGTCAAAACTCCACTCTGACTTAATATGTAAACACTCATGGGCACATCAATTTAGGCACTAAAATGCAATACAACAAGCCCTGAAATTAATTTAGACATTTTTTTAACGTGTTCCATCGAAGAGAATATGCAATTTGAAGCTAAAGAAAAAGGAAAAGAAATCTCATCCAAGATGTTGTGTCTCTTAAAACTGTCATTTCATGCAATTGCATCATAGGATTATGAGCATGATGAGCAGGATAATGACTTTGATCACACAGTAGATAGACCACTTTGGGTTTTTTCAGGGTAGTAGTGCTTACAGAAATATTCATTTCATTAAATCAACTTTCCAACACCTTGTTGGCAAGATGGAAAAACTAAATTAAGATTACACGTGCTTGTTGTCTCTTGTAAATACAAGCAATACCAAAATTCACAAGAGCACAAGCCTTCTTTTCTCCTTACTCCTTGCTTGGCCCTAAGGATGGTTGTTTAAGAAGTGTAAAATGCCCACAAGAAAGGTCATGCATTATGTTAGGGTGCAAGTATGAAGTTGGAAAAATCTCACATGGGAAATATAAGATTTATGTTAAGAGTTTAAAAGAGGAAAGACCCATTAACCTAATACTTTAAGGTTTTGAGTTACAAATAGCGTCAAACCCATTTGTGTATCTTTTCATAAAATACGTTTGAAGAATTTCTCCCTATTGAAGGCTCCCCCTCTCCTAACAATTGGTACTAGAACCGACTAGGAAACTCTCATGGTTAGCCCTCTTCCAAGTGGAAAGAAAAATTTTGTGGTGACTCAGTTTATGGTGAATAAGTCAGAAGCAAACCACTCACAAAAAGCGGTTAAATTGAGTCAATTTGACAAACTTTTGTTGAGGAGGAATAAGACCTAGCCCATTGTGAGACTCACATTTGAGAAGGAGATTTGTGAGGATGCAAGTATGAGATTAGAAAAATCCCACATGGGAAATATGAGATTTATGTGAAGGATTTATAAAAAGGAAGACCCATTAACCTAATACTTAAGATTTTGGGTTATAGATAGTGTCAAGCCCATTTATGTATTCCTTTATAAAGTCCGTTTGAAGAATTTCTCTCTATTGAAGGCTTCCCCCTCTCCTTACACATTAAATACAAAATTTTAGTTTTCTCGCTGCTAAAAGTTGTTGAAAAGGGCAATCTTCTGCTTTGACCAGATACATGGATTACTATCAAGCTGCTTTCACAAAAATAGCTTCATTTTTTTTGTAAATTATTTTTTGGTTTTAATGATAATATGCTCGCTGAATTTGAAACTACAAGTATAGCACTCAATTGATTTGCCACCCAAAAATTAGAAAACCCAAAAAGAATGACTTCAGATAAAGTCCAAATGCACAAAGAAGCCCCTTAAACTTTGGCCATCATGCGATTCAATCTATGTAGCATAGCCTAGCTCAATTAAGCACCTCTAATTTCAATTTCTTGCAATTTGACCCTTGTATTTATAGTGGTTTCAAATTAATACAATCACAAACCACATTAGATAATTGAAAGGACACTATAAAGAACAAGCTGATACGATACTGGTGCCAAGAGATGATGTCTTTAAGAATTCATCGTCTATTATCCACATTTAATCATATTAATATGGTATAATTTAATCTAAGCCTCATCATCTATTTTCATGCATTCCCTCCCAAAACAATTTGTCTTCAATAGTTTCCACTCTCCTTTTCACTAATGCCGTGGTTTCATCAATCTATAATACAAGGGCGGATTGCACAGTATTGAGTACAAAAGCCTAACTGTAAAAATCAGTGAGACGAATCAAACAACAGCTTTAGTGTCAGGGGATACATGTGTATTTGGCCTCAGAAAAACAACAGACTGAAAATACAAATAATTACATCTAGTAGATCTTCTCTGCATGATCGTAGAAACTTTTTTTTTTTTTTAATATCTAGGCATTAACTTTGTATGAATTTTGAAAATTGCTAGTGAAAATGATTAACTTAAAAAACTGCTAGGTTACAACTTCTTCTCCAGATTACACGGCAAAAATAGTTCCATAAAACAGAGGCACTGCAGTAGAAAAGTTTCCAAAAGGAAAATCTTGCATGTATAAGGCAGAGATACTCAGCTAGAATAGTGTAACATTGTCATAGTGTGTTACCTTCCTCCAAATCTAATTAAAATAAAACCTTCCTTCACAATGCTTCTTCAAGAAACCAAAACTTCAAGCTTACATAATTCAGAAATCTGTCATTTACTTAATTAATGACTTATGCAATTAGCATAAGTTAAACACAGATAGAAGTTGTCAGCGACGTTCATGACCCCACCTTTTAATTCCTCAGATTTTATATCATGAGGATATTTTAATTAGTAGGCAGAAAGAAAACATAAACAATTACATAGAAAGCATGGGTTAAGAAAGACTGAGTTGAATACCGTGGATAGTTTGTTCAGGGTACCATCAATCTGAACAAAGTAGGCTTCCAGGAGCATCTCAAGCTCCTCAACATCAAGTTGCTTACTTATTGCGCTGCGAGTGGTGCTTGTGCGAGTGCCATGACTATCCCTGCTAAGGACGACATTTGGGAGATCACCCTCATAGGGATTTGAAGGTGCATGAGATTCCAATGAGATCTCAGCAGGAACCCTGGCACATGAAGCAAATACAAGTCCAGTTTAAGGAATTCTGGGATAACCCAATCAAAAAGGTTTTATGTCTCAAGGAGACCAAGATAGAATGAGTGCCTGTCTTCCAATTCTGAATGAAAATCATTGTTTATGCCATCTCCCTCACTAATTGATGAAGCTGAAGAATTTTCAAGAACCAACTTTTCGGTCAAGTACATCTCTGCCATATCTTCATCATCGTCAAGCAGGTGCTCCAATTCATCCCTAACCTACATAGAAAGATGCTTGCTACCTTAATCAATGGTGGTTCTTCAAAAAGGCAAATTGTAAAACTTTATTGTCAAGCTGCCCTCACTGAATATCTATTATAATAAATAAATTTGAAAAAAAAAAATAATCATAATCCATTCTTAATCTTTCTCAAATAGTGTCTCTTCTATATTAATAAAAGACACATAAGTGACTGTCACCTTTTTGAAAAGTTACTAACTTTGTATAATTTAATGCAAAAAAAAAAAATGTTATATTTATGCTCATACTCTGGATCAATATATGCATATCACACGGGGCTTTACCCAATTTTGTTGAGAGCAGAGACCTAGTGATCCAATAGTTTCGTGTAAATACTAAATTTCATTGCACAATCAAGAAAATAGCATAGCGTCAAGAGGTTAATACATCATGTAAATATTAATCAACTTCAGACTGCCCTAGGACCTAAACTGGACTTCTTCGTGCACCACAGCTAAGATCATCGTTTATCTGTTGATGTTTGTTTTTATGTTTGAAAGATGTTCTGTGAAACTATAAAAAATAGAACAATAGCTGGAAATCCTGGATACAAATAAGAAATATCCATACTAAAGTGTAATTCAACTTGTGAAATAGTTGATGACAAACATCAATTGGATCCAGGTATGCACATAAAAGCAAAATTCCTTTTGACGTGATTGATTATGTGAAAAGTACAGAGTATCTTGAAAAAAAAGATCAAAGTAAATGATGGCGAACTTAAAGAGCCGCCCAATAGACAATTTACAACCAATCATCCAAAACAGTATCTACTAATGTTATTAGTCTATCAATTAACCCTAAAAAAAAGAGTTGTTAGTCTCTCTCAGTTGCTCTAAAAGTGTAAAATGTTAGCTGAACATCTCAAACCTATCTTCATTTAATAATGTGTTTAAGAAAGACACGCTATTACAGAAGAATTGCAATTTTTGCATGACTTACTGCTTTCAAAGATTGCAACTCTTTTTAAACAGCATATCATCTATTATAGTATATAATTTTGGAATCTCTTCATTATTGTATCTTTTTTATTAAAACTTTTCCAACCAAAAAAAAAAAACTATTAAGAAAATGTCATTAGTTATTTAAGTTTCCCTTTAATAGAACTCCTTCGCAAATGAACATCACAAACATTGTAAATAAGCTTCTGGAAATGTCTCAGTTTAGAAAATGACAAAAATTGCAATCATTGACTAATATGAAATGTGACAGTTCTAGGCACTTTAATAGAGTTAGAACTCTTTTAGATTACATAACACCATATATACAAATGTAGGGAAAAAGGAAAAAAACATAAGCGATATAAAATCTAAACTAAATGGTTGTAATTATATTCATATTTAAGAAAAAAATTATGAACATAATTAGTACATAATCATGATGATATTCTCGGTAGAACTATTATTTTTTCTGAACCACACCTGGCGTGAATGTAATATTCATTTATATGATCAAATAATCATATTCAAAATGACATAATGAACAATCTACGAGCATGCATTGTCATTGTCAATATGGTAATTATATGATAGTCTTTTTAAGTAAATCTATAACTTCGTGTAAAGTAATTGCATCATGTTGATGCAGCAATATGAAACCAATGCTCATAGAAAAGAAAGCACTATAGTCAAGAAATAAGTATAACCAATGCAAGAAAATGATTATTTTCCATGAAAATGAGAATAGGGGCAACCTTTTGAACACGGCCAGTAATGGCAACCAATCGGCTTTTGATTTGCCGCCCGCTCCAGATTGAGGGTACTAATTTTTGAAGTTAGCTTATCCAGTGCTGGATGAGCCTCTAATTCTAATGTCCTTGCCTAAAATTGGGATTAAGACAAAAGAAGTCACAGAACCAAACTAACGGGACTGAAATTTACTTTCTATAAAAAGCAGGTTGCTATATGGCTTATTAGCTCGAGAACTTACTTCACTTTCCAAACAACTGCAAGCGGCCTCAAGGCATGCCTCCAATGCCACAAACTCGAATGGAGGAATTTTCATGCCATCTTGGCTATCTAGGCCTTGTTTTGTATCCCCCTTACCACCTTCTTCTTCTCCTTGACTCTCTAACTGTGCAAAGCCACCCGAAGAATTCTTAGGGCTTGCAGGCCTTGATTGTGGTTCTCCCAAATCATATAGATTCCTCCAATTCGAATCATCGCCATTCCCTTCCTATGAAAAGATTAGCACAAAACAAAGATAAGGCACATCCAAGAGGATATGCATGAGATAAAACATGGAAACAACAACAGAGTATTACCCAAATCAAATTACTAAACGATTTTTAAGTGTGTAAACAAGAGTGCAAAATCAATCCAGTCAAAGATTAAATTACTCCATTGAACAAACTAAATAATCAAAACCAGAAGAGAGGTGGACAGAGGGAGAGAGATTTCAGTTAGAGAGCAATATGATCCATAGCGATAACCTTAACTATAGCCGACAAAAGTTACAATTTTTCCTCAAAAATCACAAATTCTAAAGCTACTCCGACCAAAACTCAAAAATTAAAACCCATTCCGCCAAATCGAATCAAAATCCAATCTAAGATTAGTTAATCCAACCAAAACAAAAAGACAAATTTCCCTCCAAAATCCAATCAAACCTAAACATAAAGACTACCAACCAAATCAGCTTCAATTTGATACAGTTAAAACCAACAAAACCAAAAGTAGCGATCTTTCCTCAAGAGAAACACAAAAAAAAAGACTACTCCAACTAAAACCCAAAAAATTTAAGGCAACGTATGTCATCAAGACTAGTCAAAAAATAGGGCCAACTTCAATTTAATCCAATTAAAACCAAAAAGTGTTACAATTTTCCTCAAAAAACACTACATTAAACCTCAAAATCCTCCAAATCCAATCAAACCCAAAAAAGACATGCACTACCCGGTTCACAAAACTTCATCAAAATCCAAATCCTCCAATGCCTTCCCGACACTCACCTGAACTTTCGCATTCGCGTGATAATGACGCGCAAGCCTCCTCATCAGCTCCTCAACAAACGGCGTCACGGAAGGATCCCTAGAATTCAACAGCAAAACTTCGTGTGCCGTAATGATGGCCTTGATATGTTCCAAGTTGATCACTATCGCTCTCTCACGACCCAAAACCGTTGATGGGTACGAAAGAAGCGGGTCGAGTATCCGAAGGTCACGTGCGGGCAGACCCGTACGTCGCATGATCGCATGCTTTCCTGCTTCGACTACTTGAGCTTGGCCCGTAGAGTCGAGGAGAAGCCACGCGCGGATACCAGTCCCTTTTTTACGGGCAGCGGCGGAAGAAGTGGTGGTCGTGGTGGGTAGTTGGATAGTGGACCGGGTCGGATCGAGGTGGTCCGCATCGTCGGGTTTGGAGGGTTCACGTGTCCTCATAAGGTCGAGGGTGACGGATCAGGAGCAAAAGATGGTGGCCAGTAGCTGGTAGTACGAGGAGCAGGAGATGCAGAGCTAAAGGACAGTGACATGGGAAGGGCATAAGTGGAAGATGATTATAAAATTTACGTGGAAGGTAATTTAGAAGATGTGACTGTAGAAAGGAAAAAAAGTGGAAAAGAAATCAAAGGAAAAAGAAGTTTTTAGCATTGTTTGGGAAAGAAAGTTGAAAATAAATGGAAATGGATGAAAACAAAAGCTTAAATATGACCAAATTATTAGGTATTATTTTTGTTTCTTTAATCCTCGGAGACATTCTTTTAATTACACCATTTCTTTCCTAATTTAAACAGATAATATTGGACCATCGTAGTTGAAATATTTTCACCCTTTTTCCAACCATTTCATCCGCTTTCCCACCTCCTTAAAATTGTCAAATATCTATCTTCTTCCCATTCCCACGGCTTTTCATCCAAACATAAAATACATTTCTAGGGATGTAAAATGTAGACATCTAATTTGTATACCTGTAGTAGATTTAACCTCTTTAGAGAATGAACTTATCTGAATAAAATAGGATGCAAATTAATGATTAAACTAAAAAAGAAGATTAATAGATTGTGTTGCATGTCCTTTGTGCATGGCAAAAATTACATCGATCTCTCATGTGCTTAGTCCTATGTGGTGGCTAGGTGTCACAGGATAGGAGTTTCACCCTCAAAAAGTTCCCATGCGGCGTTTAACTATCCCTTATATCATCGTTTGTTGTTAATCTAGATAGCGAGTTAGCCTTCTCTTTCCTGATTTTCGAGTTTTGTTCCAAGCCCCACGTTCTCTTAAAGAGCGTCGTCTTGGCTTTGCCACGATTCTCCATATATCTGGGAGGTCCAACTATATCCACTAGTTTCGGCCTACTTTGGCCTCATCAGGAGAGCGGCATCAACTCCTAATCAGTTTGTCCACGGGAAGCTAGACCTGCCTTCAGAGATAACTCACACCACGGACAAACCTTTTGCTGATGCCACTCATATCACTATATGCTCGAATTAAACACCTCCACAAAGTCCTCAACTCTTGGACTGTGACACTCTCCCCCACTTAAATTCATGATGTCCTTGTCATGAGGCAAATTTACTACAGCCACTACCCACTCTCAAGCTCTCACCCCTTCTCCATAATCGTTGTCAACACACCCAAGATCATCTCACAAGGACTTCGGGTGTCTACAAGCTTCCTCTCACCCTCACATATTCATCCATTCTCCAAGATTACCTCTTGTTGAGTTGCCCAAGGATAAGGTTTAAGCATAAGATCTTGCTTCAACCTCAACTCGCGACACAGCTGCCCTCAAGCAACGATGTCTTCACTCTAGTGGCCACGTCACTTAAGCTTCATCCACAAGAGCTGAATTGACAACAAGATTAAGGCAAATCCTTTTCTCCATGACTTGCGATATAGCTGCCCTCTGGCAACAATGTATTATCTCTGGTGGTCGCTCCGCTTTAGCTTTGACCACATGAACCGCATCCACAACAAGAATTACCCAATCGTTAAGAACTCTGGGTAGCATCTAAGCGGTCTGATGGAGCAAAGAACTTTGGCTCTGATACCATTTGTCACAGGATGGGAGTTTCACCCCTCAAAGAGTTCTCGTGCAGCGCTCAATCATCCCTCATATCATCGTTTATTGCTAATCTAGATGGCAAGCCAGCCTTCTCTTCCCTGATTTCCCAGGTTTGTTTCAAGCCCCACATTCTCTTAAAGGGCGCCCTCTTGGCTTTACCACAATCTCCCATATATCTAGGAGGTTCAACTATATCCACTGGTTTCGGCTTGCCTTAGCCTCATCAGGAGAGCGGCATCAACTCCCAACCAGTTTGTCCACGGGAGGCTAGACTTGCCTTCAGAGATAACTCATACCACGAACAAACCTTCTGTTGATGTCACTCATATCTCTATATGCTCGAGTTAAACACCCCCATAAAGTCCTCAACTCTCGGACCATGACATTAGGAGCATTTGACAAGGTTAATCCCTAGTGAGTTGAGTATGGATTTTTATCAACAAACTTTTTGTCTCTGGTTTGAGTCGAATCTTGGTAATCAAAATCATTACAACAAAATGTCAAATGATCTTGTGTCTTGGAGGTAACATGTTGGTGTGTTTGGAATCGTTGTAATTGGTTTGTGTTTGATGACAATTTTAAAGAGGTGGCTAATCATGTTGATACAGTTTTGCATCATGTTGAGGTTTCTCATAAGGTGAAGTTAATGATTTATAAAATATAAGTGTCTAGAGAACTTCGTTTTATTCGTTGATGCCCCCTTCCATTGTCTAGGTTAAGTTAAAATTAGATTGGGCATTCAATTGTTTAACTGACTAGGTAGTTTCTAGGGGCCTGGTATGTGATGCAAATGGGTGTTGGTTGAAAGGGTTCTATTATAATATAGGACTTGGAACCTCATTGATAGAAGAGCTATGGAGTGCTCTTAGGGGGCTAGAGTTGTGTTAGCTTAATGGGTTTGATAGACTTTATTTAGAGACTGATAATCTAATTTTATTAATCTTATTTAACAATCTTCAGCTGCAGTTAATTTGTTTAATGAGTTTATTAGAGATATCAAAAATCTACTTTAAAAAAGGTAGATGTCAAGATGGTGCATAGTATATAAAAGGATATGGGAGCATCAATGCAATGGCATCGTACGCTTATTAGTTGCCACAAGATCTAGTTGTTGTGGATGTGCCTCTTAGGTCTATTTACAAAATCATGATGGAGAATTTGTAGGGAGTTGTGTTTTCTATATGTCTAATACTAAGTTTTTGTGTTTTTCCTCATTTTTTATGTCGAAATATATATATGATTTAGATTTACAAGAAAATTGCATCTTCAAGAATTGATATGGTTAGAAAATTGATCTGAAAATCTTACTTGAATATGTGATTTGTATTTATGAAAATTATATCTTCAACATGCAATTTCCATTTATGTAAATCTTTTATTAATGGAAATCACATGTATAGTATGTGAGTTTACATGGTCATTTCAGTAATTAATTTTCTTCATAGCCAATTTTAATAATTAATTTAAAACTACAACTATTTAAAGATTATTTTAGAAAAAATTAAATTAAAAAAATGTTAATCTTGTAGCACTGCAACCAATATTTGATGGCATGTAAAATTTCAAACCCCTATAGGTGTAATAGGTAAAATATGTAAAATGTACATAAAGTTCTATTTAATTTGAAACTTGAACTCTATTTTTCATTTTTATTTTAGCATTTTTTTTATTCTAGTTTTCATAAATTCAACCAGATTCATGCAACAAACTTTTTTTCTTGATTTTCCCAATTGAAACATCATATTTTATTTTCGTTGGTAGTAAAATATTTACATATGGGATTAAAAAAATAGTATATTACTATCGTTTTTTTTTTTAATTTTATCCATATCTCATTTCTATATATTTGAAATTTGACATTTGAAAAATTATATCATATGCTTCCATTTTACAATTATGATAAAGGTGATAATTAAGGTATCAAAATTGGGAAAATATATTTTGTAAATTTGAAAAGAAAATTTAATTGTTATATCTATAAAAATGAATAAAGGGTAAATAAGTTGGACTCTATGGAATATTTAATTTTAAAAGAGGATATACATGTATTTTATGGATTATTTTATCTTTTATCCTTTTGACATTTGTGCCTTGACAAAGAGTTCTAGATGAGTGGTTATTAAAAAGACATAAAACTAGAGAAAATAAAATAAACCCAAATGATCTATCTCAAGAAAGGGTAACCGCAATCTAAAGGGAAAGTAAAAAGAATTTCATCTTTCCTTATGCAATGACCATATCTAGCCAAATCATCTGCCTCAAAATTTAATTCTCTAGGATAATGTCAAACTCGGGGCTCTCTTACAATAGTGATATCTTTGCCATGCAAGCCATAAGTGCATTAAAGTATGTAGCTTTTAAATTCACGTCATCTTTCATTAATGAACAAATAAAATAAAATAATTAAAATGGAGACAGACTTTATTTCCACATACAAAAAAATTCTTTTCAAACAAATATTAAGACATCTCCAACTCTTCCATGGTTTTGTATAAAGAATATCAACACTAATGACATTTTTAATAAAACAACAAATCCACCAACAGTAACTATCTCTAGTATCTCCCACTACAATATCCTAGTTCAAATGGCTTACTGTGGAGATTTTTGAACCATATCGCCAACTCAAATTGTTTCTTTCAATTTGGAACATACATCTTTTTCTTTTCACATATGCCTAATATTCATATGCTATAATTCTTATCATTGTTCTAGTTCCTCCAAATTCCCTTCCTAGTTTAATATCAGTATATTCCTAAATAACTTGACTCACCAAAGCATAAACTCAAATATGAAAGGCTTAGGAGGTTGAAGATCTAGTAATGACTTCTTAGTTATCTTACAATTATCTCTAATCCATTTAAAGATATCAATACGAGGTAGAAGTTTTCTTAACTTAGGAATTTGCTCAAAGCAATGACAACACTTGAAGACATGGATGATGTCTTCAATATGATTTCCATGGTATAAACAAGTAGTGAATAAGTAGACTAGCATGAAAAAATTATCTATAGAAGGAGTTTAATTTTAGGAGGAAAGGTGCAATGATAGATCCATCCACCATGTACGAGTTGTATTCTTTATTCTAGTTTGATAATTAATATCACTAAAGGAAGGGTTGAGACATGTATTTATTAATGTGCTCCTTTGATCTTACTAACTCGGAGTAAAAGCAATAGGCTTAAAACCTTCAAGTAGCAAATCAAATATAGAAAATCAATTTTATTCTCGTTCCATTTTGTTTCACTAATCAAATGATCTTAAATAGATAAGATCATTCTTTTTTATTAATTGGTCCTTAAACTAACTTTTGTACTAGAGAATTTCCACTAGCCCACCACTCATGTTAGAATTCTATCAATTTGCCATTACATAAGATATGGTTCCTTAAAATCTGCATGACATATATCCTGAAATACTTGACACTTATCTTTCATTTATCTTGTAAAAGATCATCTAAACCTCGATTGTTATAGACTTCATCTTGTCGTCTAGGCCTTGACTATCATAGTCTTCATCACTTTATCTAAGGCTTGACTATCATAGACTTCATCGCATCGTCTAGATCTCAACTTTCATAGCCTTCATCAAGTCGCCCAGGCCTCGATTTCATAGTATCCAAAAAATAGCTTGGTTATGCTCATGTTTATCTTGAAGCTCTTGAACGTTAAATTTGATCAAAATTTTAAATCCTCATGTGCATTGCTGATATGAATATCTAGGACAGATAACGTCTTCATAATACTTATATAATATTTGCAATATCAATTAATCAAAATTGCTGAACACGACATTGAAACATTCTTTAAAAAAAAATGTTCATCTTGATATAATGCCCGTGGATTGTAGTCCAACTTAGCGGAACATATGAATACATTACCCAAATGTATTCATCTTTTGGAGCTGGGTCATGAAATCCATTAACCATTAAATGAAGAGAGCTGATCGTTCTATACTTAAAGTCTTAATAAATACGTCTAACTTCTAAGGTCTCTTATGGATAATCTTCTGTATACATTGTAAAATCTCCCGTTCTTAATTTTCACTAATACAACCTTCTGTGATAACATCTTGATAACTTTCTTGGTATGAAACATTTGTGATTTATCAAGGTTCAGCTAAGATTCTGTGTAATCCTCTGGATCTCAATCTCTTACATTAATCTTTGAATAAATCTATCATTACTCTAGTTTAAAAACTCAAATAATCCTGCACATTTAATAATTTAATTAGATTTCTTTAACTATTTTATTGTCATCAAAAATTAAGTTATAGAGAATAACATTCTGCCCTTTTTTGATGATAACAAAACTCTTTCTCTTTTTCTTAAATAACATAGTTTAATTATAATCAACAATTACATATACTCTATATATTGAGTAAAAAGTGATCAAAACATACATAATCCTACACCAACATTATTCAGATATTCAACAATCCATACATTAAGACATCAATTTAGTATGCATAAAAAAAATCCATCATAAGCAACATTTATGATAGAGAAACTCTACTTTGTATTTTCTCCCCTTTTTTATTATTATCAAAGACGAAAAAAGAAGATATAGAAATAACATTGTCATTCAAAATATGTCTTTAAACGATTACATCATATCAGCAAAACAAATAAAAAGTTTGATGTCTTAGAAACAAAGATTTTGCTAGAAAAGATGATGATTAAGGTTTTAGGTTTAACGATAGAAAGATGATGAGGAAAATAAGGTACAAGTGCCTAATTCCTTAACTCTTCATCAGTAGTAGCATTAGACAGGTTTACATCAGTAGAAACATATGCATTTAGATCGGTATCAAGTAAAACGATTTTAGGTGCTGCCGTGTCATCCTTGTTCATCTCAACTTCAAGAATAAGTAAGCTATCCTCAGCAACATAATCCTTATCCACTCTAACAACATTATCCTCATCCACAACAATTCATCTAGCTCCATTAAAAACTATATTCTCACAATCAAATTCAGAAGTGATAGGATTATCTTGAACAGAGTTTCTTTAATCAAACTTTAGTTAAAGTATCTCTTTAATATTATCCAGAAGTAGTTTGTGCATAACTTCAAACTTTTCATTCATCATTTTTGTCAATTGTTCCTTCAACCCTCTAGATTGGTCATCAACACCCCCTCTCCCCCTGAATTTGTGAGTCATCTTCTTATTCTTCCTCAAAATTCTTATTTTCTTTATTTTCAAGCATTGATTGAATCTTTTTCCAAGTAATCATCTTCACTCTATATTTTTTGTGTACATACCAGCCTCTATCAATAGAGAATCAAAACTTCTTGTGAACATAGATTCCCATCCATTTAGTGATATAGTATCCAATTTTCTCTAAAAATAGAGAAAATTTAGCTTCACTAGAAATGGATATACCTTTCTATTTCAACATCTCAACAATCATTCCTCCATATGGTATGTTCTTTCTATGTTTCCATTGATGGTTAATAATCCGTTTTGGGAGATCGACTCTTTTATTCTTGGTCATTGCTAAGATCAGCAAGCCTTCTTCTTTGGATAGAGTAGTAGTACTTCCTCGTTTTGGAAGAAGACATTCATTGACCATTTATGTAGAATTCAAATTAGTAAATTCAAACTTAGTTACAAATACATCTTCTTCAGAAAAAATTCCAATACCATCATTGAGAATCCTACATATTTCACTCTTTTTTTAGAAACCAACTCTGCATCATCCTTTAGATTCTTAACTCAAAACATTTAATCAACGACTTCCTATTTATTCTAATTTTCTTATCTTGGACCTTAGAAACCAGCTTTACATTACTTTTCTTAAACAATTATCATAGAATTCTTTTACTATTTATCTAGAAATTCATTGTTCAAAACAACAGCTTCTTACATCCTAGCTTCTCTATGCAATCATTATAGTAAAAATCATTCTTTTTTAATATTCAAAATCTATAAAGAGGTCTCATGAATTTTTACCTTAACTAAATCAGATGATTTAACTCTTTCTCTTTTTGAGTGTGAAATCTCAGTTTTGGATTCCCTTTTCCTCTTTCTTGATATAAACTTCTTTTCCTTTTGAGTACTTGACTGTCCTTTGACCATTTTTTAACCAACTTTCTTTTTCTTTCTGGGTCAAGTTCTAAGTTTCATCTGAGGACTGACTTTTCACTCAAAATAGCCATAGATGAACTTTCATGGCTTCTTTTTTTATCAAATTTCTTTCTTATTAGAGGGGTTTTCTTAGATTCATGATTTGAGGTTTCTGAATCAAAAAGACTCATCATCAATTGAAATGGGTTTTGAGGACTTGATTATTTTCAAATTTTTGTTGAAAGCCTTTCGGATTTTCTTGGAGACATATTGAAAATTTTGAGAGAGGAGATGATTTAGGGTTTAGATTCTTGAACGAGTGCAAATAAAAAATAGCATTTGATTGTTTTTATAAAAACAAATTAAAATTGACCATTATGAAAACTGGAAAAACTCAACGACCCTTTTTTTAAAAATGTTATTATTTAAAAAAAATGGGAGGGAAAAACAAAATAGTTTTCTTTATATGAATGGATATAAACACAAATTTCATTACGAATAAATTCAAGTTTGACTTTCTACAAATGTTTTTGTAAAAATATCAGTAGGTACAAACTCAACAACAATATCACTATTGACATGGTCACGAATGAAATGATGCCTAATTTTTAAATGCTTTGATTATAATGATGTACAGGATTCCTTATAAGATTTTGGCACATGTTATCGCATTTAATTTTATAATTTAATTGTTATTTGATCCAAAGCATTTATGCACATCAATTTCCAATAGATATTGTAAGGACCCAACATGTATAATATTAAATTATTACATGCCATGTCCCTCCACATATAATATACGGACACATTATATGTAAGGTTGTCTAAAAAGTAACATTTATATGTGAATTGCCTGTTTAAACTTGATTAAACTTATAATTACTTAACAAAAGCTACTCATAAATAATAGATATTTTAATACATTAACACATAGATACCAATGCCATGGTATAATGAAAGTTTACAAACATATATTACATACAATATAAGGAATTTAAATAGAAACTTTATTACAAACTTAGGCTTACACGTAAGCCAAGTTTATACTATTACAATTTAAAAAACAAGCTTGGTCTGGTCTTTCTTTTCCAAGGCACATAGGTCGATCTAGGAATCTTAATTGTCGCACTCATTCAAAAAGTCTTCAAAGTCCGTCCCATGACCAATGAATCATAGAAACTCATCATCTTTGATACTTGAAATAGTAAAAGTGAGCCAGAAGCCCAATACACAGTAATACAAACAAATACAATGTGACATATACTCTGAACTAATGCAAAGCAAGTCATAATTTATCTCTCTTTAATTAAGTCACAATACAACACTAGAGTATTCAAACTCCGAATTCAATCCTAGGGAATCTGGGGGTCCTGAGTAACCATAACTACTCAGCGGGTTGATATAAGCAGCTCGAATACTTATATCTCTGATAAATCCTCATAATGAAAAAATAATTTCCTCAAGGGTTTACAGCCATTATCAGCTTTACTTAACCTAATCAATAATATCATGTAGTTCAATCACCCCCATAAAGGTGAAATAAATCATATTATATCCCTTTAAGAATAAGCAAATTTTATAATGATATGATACTCCCTATCAATTACCCGCTAAGCCACTAAGAATGGTCATTGCATTATGACTAAGTGGCCTAAGCGCCTAAACTACCATACTAACCTCGTTAATAGGGTTGCTGCTCCTTAGGCCGGATTCAACAGCGAAAAAACATAACCAATTCAAACCATTTTTAATTCCACTTTAATTAGAGTTGATTTAGGATTACATGTGTATAATAATTAAAAATCAACAATCACATTACTGCGTACCTTGATAACTAGGTTTATCAAGCAAAAGTCCAATATTCAAACTCAGTCGAGTACGAGAATCTATTAAATAAATCATTCCACATAAAATATGGTTAATTCACAATCATATTCCAATTCACAATCACTCACACAATGTGTGTATGTGTGTATTTTTCACTTAAACAAACATATATATATATCTCAAATATCACTATTTCTCAATAAGAATATAATCATAATTAGTTTCTAAGTATTTAACATTCATTAATCACAAATCAACTCATATAATAACATAACTTAGCAATTATACTCATATTGGATTCATATAAGCTTTTTAATTAATAAAATACTAAGAACCAATTAAGGGATAACATATAAAGTAATAAAATCATCACAAACAAATTTAATTAATAATAATATTTTTTTTAGGAGTATGCTGGCTCAACGCCGGCAGCGTAGAAAGAGATACAAATTCAACACAGAGATCAACAAGCACAATACCCCTCCAAACAAGCCGTTTCTAAGGCTGTTTGGATCCAGAGAAAACACACAAAAACTCCAATAAGCGCTACACCCTTCGCTATAGGCCGTTTTAAGGTCCGTTTGTATCCAAGGAAAGCACAGGAAACTCACCTGAGAGCATAACACCCCTTCCTCAGGCTGTTTTCGGGGTTGTTTGCGCCATATGCTCCAAACACCCGTTTGAAGATGTTTGAATTTTTTCGCATTTCCCCTGTTTCAAACTTAAACTTTACACACTTTTCACTACTCCAACCTTACTCTAAAATCTATAAAAACATCATACATCATGTCTTATGCATTTAACAATACAAAACAAGTATAAAATCCACTTTTACAACATCAAACAACTCTCCACATCACTCAACATGAATCAACTCCTTCATCATCAATTTCATCAACTCAAGCATACTCAAACAACTCAACACTCACCACAACTCCTCCATCATAACTTATATATTTCCAAACACTTCAACTCTTCCATAAACTCATATAACATGCTTCATAAGCTCCTAAACTTCATTGGTTAACATGAATCATGAAAATCACATTCAAATCATTATAAACCTACTAGAATAAGAAAACTTTTTTATGTTGAAAAAAAAGAAAACAACAACTATAAAAGCATGCAACTAACGTTAAGAAGCTTTAACTTGCTAATTGAGTCTTGGGAAGATGTTCTTGACAACTTATGCAAGAAAAATTGAAAAGAGAGAAGATGGTATAATATGGAACAAAGGCACCGCAACATAGGGTTGTTTTGGACTTGTGATTTTTTATAAAAGTAAATTGTATTTATCCTTAACATGTTTGACTTATGGAGCATATTTTTAGAGATAAAGAGTGGGCTTTGGGCTTGTTTTTTACTTGTATTTGGGCTTAATTTCTCTAAGTTTCATTTAGGTTTTGGTTTAAGTTTATTTTTATCAAACTTGAGTTTTACATGCATTAAAACAACAATCAACATAATTATCAAAGTTCGTTAACACATTATCTTTATTTACAACACCTATAACTTCTTAATCATATTTGTATTCAATAACTACAATTTCATCAACTCAAACATACATAACACTTTCACTCTCCAATCATAAATACATTATTAATACTAATTCACATTAACACATTAATTTCTAACATGTATATATTATCAACTAAGATATATTCATCAAAATTTCATATTTAAATCAAATAGACATATATATGTCATATATTGTTACTAAATTATACCAACACTCCATTTTTCATGCAAATATAACATATTCTCATCATTAAACACTTAACAAGTTTTCTTAATATAATTAAATCAAATATATATTAAATTTATTTATGTATTATGAATTAACTATTTCTATATATTATATATATATATATTTAGTTTCAGTAGTGGATAAAGGTACTAAGTTTTGTTTTTTAGATGACCAATATATGAGTTTATCTCCTAAAAACTGACATGTTCTAGAAGTACTTTTCCTATCTACTTTACATCGAGCATAATCACAGATAGAAAATCCTAATAAGATCAAATTTCTCATTTTTAGCTTACCAGATTCCTAGCTTAATTGTACTTGAGATATATTTGAAAATTCTCTTAATAACAGTTGGATGTGTTTCGGTAGGAGCACTTTGAAAATGAGCACATATACACACACTCGACAAAATATCAGGTCTTGAGGCAGTTAAGTCAACAAAAAAACCAATAAGATTTCCATATAATTTTTCAATTACCTTTTTTTCCATTTGAATCAAGATCTAACCTTGTTGAAGTGCTCGTAGGTGTGACTGCTCCTTTGCATCATTCATAACAAAACTTCTTTAAAATTTGACTTGTGTACGTTTCTTGATGGATAAAAATCCCATCTTTGGTTTACTTAATTTGTAACCCAAGAAAGAATGTCAATTCACCCATTATTGATATTTAAAATTTTACCTACATTTCCTTTGCAAAATCTTAACAGTACATTTCATTAGTAGAACCAAATAAAATATCATCTACATATATTTGCATAACTAAAATATCTTGATTATATGTCTTTAAAAATAAGGTCGTGTCAATGGTTCCTCTTTGAAAAACTTTTGAAAGTAGAAAAAAACTTAATCTTTCATACCATGCCCTTGGGGCTTGTTTTAAATCATATAAAGCTTTGTTTAACTTAAATACACAATCATTTTTTAAATGATCTTCCAAACCAGAAGGTTATTCAACATGACCTCCTCTTTATAAAACCGTTTAAAAAAGCACTCTTTATTTCCGTTTGGAAAACTTTAAAGTTTTTCTGATGTGCATATGCAAGCATCAAACGGATTGCCTCTGCTATAGCAATAGGTGCATATGTTTCATCAAAGTCAATTCCTTCTTCTTGCGAATAACCTTTAGCTGCTAATCTTGCTTTATTTCAAATAATTTTTCCATTTTCATCCAATTTGTTCTTAAACACCCATTTTGTTCCAATTACAGATTTTCCTTTAGGTCTAGGTACTAGATTCCACACATTATTTCTTTGAAGTTGATTTAATTCATCTTTCATGGCATCACTCCAACTATTATCTTTTAAAAATTCATCAATATTATTAGGTTCAATCTTAGATAACAAAGCAAAATGATTTTCAAAGTCTTACAACTAGCTCTTATTTTAACAGTAGATTGAACATTACCTATTATTTGTTTCGGGCATGAGCAAATTTATATTTCAAAGTCTTAGAAGTTTTTGTTCAGATTTTTTAGGTTCTGGAGTACCTTTTGTATTATCCTCTAAAATATGTTCTGGGTTACCAGATCCATGAGTTTCATCAGCTGGTTCTTCAGACTTTAGTTGTACACTAGATTCCTCTTTAAATTTGGATTCCCTTTCATCATCAATCTCATCATTCTTTATATCTTCAACAAACTTAACATTAATTGATTCTTCAATAATTTTAGAAGATTTATTAAATATCCGATAAGCACAGCTATTCGACTAATATCCTAAAATTATGGCCTTATATGATCTTTCATTAAACTTACCAAGAGTAAGATCATTTTTTTTTCATAAAACACTTAGAACCAAACTCATGAAAATAAGAAATGTTAGGCTTCTCACCTCGAAAAAGTTCATACGTTATTTTAGATGTCATTAGCCAAATGTATACTCTATTGATGATGTAGCAAGTTATGGATACGACTTCTGCCCAAAAATACTCAGCAATACAACTTTCATTTAACATAGTTCTAGTCATTTCTTATATAGTTTTATTCTTACATTCCATAACTCCATTTTGTTAAGAAGTGTATGGAGCTGAGAAATTGTGAAAAATACATTGTTCTTCGCAAAATTTATAAAATGTGCATTTTGAAATTCCTTTCCATGATCAGTTCGAAGACTAATTATGAAAATTCCCTTTTCATTTTGAATTTATTTTGCAAAGTTTTGAAAGGAATCAAAGGCATCTTTCTTATTTCGTAAGAATAAACCTAAGTATATCTTGAAAAATCATCAACAATAACAAGTGAATATTTACTACCATCAATGCTAATAGTTCTAGTAGGTCCAAACAAATCAAGATACAACAACTCAAGAGATATTTTAGTTAATATTTCAATTTTAACTTTTTTATAAAACAGATATCATTTTATTCTTTAAACCCGTGTCACATTTTACATCATGTTTCATATTAATTCTCGGCAATCCTTTTATAATATTCTTTTTAGATAATTTTTCTGGTTACAAAAAATTAACATGTCCTAACCATCTATGCCAAGAAAAAATATGATCATTTATAGATAAAAGGCAGCAAGTATTCTCAACTTCAGTAGATTTTATAAGATACATATTCTGTTTCCTAAAGCCTTCAAACATTTTAATACCATGTTCATTAAAAGCATAGCATTTATCTTGTTCAAAAACCATTTTATGTCCCTTATTGCATGGTTGACTAATGTTTAGTAAATTGTGTTTTAAGCCTTTCACAAGATAAATATTTTCTATGATGTAAGGAGGTATATCAACATCTCATGTTGCAATTATTTTACCTCTACTATCATCTTCGAATTTTATATATCCTTTTTCTTCACGTGTTATACTATTGAACAATAAAGTATTTCCGATCATATGTCTGGAACATCAACTATCTAGACACCATGTTCTATTGATTCTAGCTTCATGTTCCTGTAAAATTCAAAAAGGGTTGTACCTTTTTAGGAACCTAAATAAGTTTGGGTCATTTATAAGAAAAGCTCGTTTGATTTCTTTGATTCACTTATTGATTACTGAGCTTGTTTCTTTTATAATAGCAATACTTTATGTGAACAGGTTTATTGTAAAAGAAACATATATGAGAGGCGTTGTTACAATACCTAATGTTCACCTATCTCTAGTTATTCTATCTTGAGAAACTTTTGTAATACCTTATGGAACTATACATTCTCTTAGGATAGCTTCTGGGATATCCTCTGGTATTTCTAGCATACCTTCTTTTTACATGATTTGATTTTAATTCATTTTTTTAACAATAGGCTCAGCATTAACAACTTGTTTAGCTTTCATAAACACAATTTTCCTAGATACATTTGAACTAGAACTATGTTCATAACCTAAACCATGCTTCTCACTTCATAATCTTTGTGAAGAAATCAACATACTTAAATTGCTATTGCTTTCATTAAATTTATCAAAGGCGTTCTCTATTGAATTAGATAAATCATCTATTTTAATTTTGTTTCTTCATTAAGCACATTGTTTTCCCTTTTTAGTTTTTCATTATCAATATGCAACTTTTCATTATCATGCTTTAAAATATCATTTTCATCAGCAATTAAGAAATTTGTTTGTCTTGGTGCCTCTTTTTCATTTTTAAGAGTCTTAATCTTGTTATCACACTTAGTTAATTTTATGTCGGCCTTTTTAAGAGCTTTTTCATTTCGGCAAGCATGCCGCCTTCGGTTAGTTCATCATCAGTTTCGAAATTTACCTCGGAAGTGGCCATTAGACATAGATTTGCTTTTTCCTCTTCTTCATCTATATCCTCTAGACTGCTCTATGTATCGTTCAAATCACTCCACGTAGCCAACATAACCTGACTTTTCTTATATTTTTCCATCTTCTTGATTAGAGGAGGACATTCATACTTTATGTGCCATGGTTTTTTGCATTCATAGCATTATATCTTTCTCTTTACTTTTCTTTTTCCATTTCCTTATAGGCTTTTCCTGCATCATTTTTCTTATATTCAATAATTTACTTAAATGTACTAAACTTCATACCTCTTTACTTCTTAAGAAACCGGTTAAGCTTTCGAGCTAGAAGAGTTATGTCATCCTCTTCATCATTTTCACTTTCATCAGATTCGACTAGATTAACCATAACTTCTCTAGCCTTGAAAGCTATTCCTTTAGTATTGCTCTCAGGCTTTTGTGTTGTCTTGATATGAGATTTATATGTCATGGGCTTCTCCCTTAGTTGATCAAGTGTAAGCTTATTAAGAACTTGAGCTTCTTCAATGGCATTTTCTTAGCATCCCATGAACATAGCAAGATCCTCAGCATTTTTCTTACCAAATCTAGATCAGTAATTTTCTTCCCAAGTGATGCAAGCTCATTCCTAATAGTAGTGAACCTATTAAAAGCATCATTTACAAATTCGTCAGTCTTAAATTTAAATAGTTCATATTTTTTAGTAAGGACATTCATTTTATTCTCCTTAATGGTGTTGGTTCCTTCATAGGTGTCACACAAGGTATCCCGTATATCCTTAGCAGTAGCATACGATGAAACCGGATGGAATTCTAAAGATGCTATGGTGTCCAACAGCAAGTTCTTGGCTTTGTTGTTCCTTTCAATTTATTTCTTTTCGTCATCTGTTAGTGTTGATTCTCCATTAAGTCAAATCACATGATCACCAATGGATATCACTTGCTAAAAATTATAATCATTAGCTTTGATAAATGTCTCCATGCGCATTTTCCAATAAGGAAAATTTGAACTATCAAAGAAAGGAATATGATTGATTGCAACATTGTTCTCAGCCATATTATTTGGATCACTGAATTTGATAAAAGAGTTGGGCTTTGATACTAATTATTGGTTCCACTTTTATAATTAAGAAGGGGGTTGAATTGATTATAACAAAAATTTGAAATTTGAAGCCTTTAAAATTTAAAATCCCCTTTGAGTTAAACACGTGAGAACAAGTTTAACAATTATAGTGAAATTGAAAATGCAAGAAATTAAAAGAGTAGGGAAGAACAACTAAGTCAGTAATATATAATGGTTCCGCCTTGTGCATCAGTCTACTTTTCCAGCTTCAAATCGATGACCCCGTAATCCACACGGGTATGTTCCACTAATCCAATAAAAACTTGTTTACAAAAGTTCACAATTCAACTCTACACAGTCTTTCTAGCTTCACTTTAGCTAACACTAACTATAAAGCTTCTACTTGCTAAACAAATCAAAGTGAGAACACACTATAGTTCCTCTACTAATCAAGTAAAAGAAATATTAAAGTAATTTTGCAACAAAGAAATCGATTGCATAAATCAATTCAAAGAATTCAAGAGAGAGAAGTATATTTCAAGTCTTATTCTTATTTCATTATGTCTATTCTGTTTTGTTTCTCTATCTCATAATATATTTAAAGGAGGCTTTGGGATATCATATTCTGATCTTTAACGTCTCAAAAATTTGTTGCAGGGTGTGGATAAGCTTATCCTTATTTTTCACTGGTTGATATCTTAGGTATCTTTTTGAATGATATCTTAAAAGGGTAAATTACACTAGAAAGTCCCGATATTTAAGAGTAAGTTCATTTTAGGTCCCAACGTTGAGGGGATAAGTTCATTTAAGGTCCTAACATTTGAAAACGCGGGTCGATTTTAGGTCCCTAAGGACATATGTCAACAGGAGAAGAGCATTCTGAGTTTTGATTAAATATTCTCTCCTGTTGACACGTATTGTTGAGGATCTAAACTGACCCACTTCTTCAAACGTTGGGCCTTAAATGAACTTACCCCTAAATTTTGGGATTTTTTTAAACTTTTCAAAACATTGAGATCCAAAATGAACTTACCCCGAAATGTTAAGACCTTCTAGTGTAATTCACCTTATCTTAAAATGAATTTGAAAATAAATGACGTTGTATGATTAGATAAGATCATAACAACCTGATGCTCATTACTTGATATTTATCCTTAAAATCCACCTGACATATTATAATCACCCAAATTTATACAATTTGAAAATAATAATCATTAAGTAAATAATATAAAATTTTTGAAGAAGTTTTAAGAAAAAACATAGAAATCACTCTTAATTTTTTCGATCTAAGAATATTAAAATATGAATAATTTAATTATCATTCAAAAATTTTGGATTATTATATTTCAAGATAAAATTCTTCCATAACTTCTTGATAAAATTCTACAAATATAAAAAGAATAAAATTAGAAATATATACATAGATGAACAAATTTGAGTTTTAACCAGATGATAGTATTATTCAAAGTTATAAAATATAACATTATGAATAATTAAAGAAATAAATGATGAATAAATAAATATAAAAGAATGGTACTAAATCTAAATAACTTAAATCTCAACATGTTTTATAACAACAAAAATTACAAGAAATACCAACTCAATATAATAAGAGAGAGTAAAACAATATAAACAAATAATGCATATAATAAAAAAAACTGAAATATGAAAATAACTGCAAAATAATATCAAGTTTTGATATGTTTTAAATAACGAAAAATAACAATAAATATCAAACATAGCCGATAATAAATACAGATATATAATATATAAACTCACTAAATCATAGATTAACAAACAATTCAAAATTTCAATGGAGGTGAATCATAATATCAAAATTTAATCTAAATTAATTAGAATAGCACAATAAAAGCGTAAGTGACAGAATAAAATCTAAAACGACCAAAAGTTTTTTTTATTTATAAAATTTAAAGCTAATATATAAAGTTAAGTACCAATAGATGATTAATCTCAAATTTTCTTCGAATGTAATTTAATATTGAGCTTGAATAGTTTAATTAAAATAAGTAAATTAAATTATAGGTTATAAATAGATAGATTAATATAATCAAATTAAAAAATTGATATAAGTGAAATTGAGCTTTCAAATACTCCTTTCCATTCGTTTATTTGCTTCAATAATCCAATTCATCAATCAAAATTCTTTAAATCTTTCTAACTATAAAGTTGAACTTTTATCCCATTCGATTTGTTTACTTATTTTGATTATTTTTCCAACAAATCAAATTTCATTGTCATCTCAACCAATTTTAATTAGAACTCCTTTTCTTTCAACTATTAAATCAACTAAAATTCAAAACTTCAATTATCTAAATTTTACAAAAAGTCCTAATTAGCCATTTTAACCTAAATCTTATTTTCTTTATCCCCATAAATTTTAAAATAATTTGCTTGTTTTAAGATATTAGATCTTAGAGTTGGGCAAGTGGGTTAAATAGGCCAACCCGGCCCGACCCATGCGAGCTGGTGGGTTAAACGGGCCAACAAATTTTAACCCACTTTAATAAACGGGCCAAAATTTATAACACTAACGCAACCCACTCGGGCTGGTGGGTTAAACGGGCTAGCCTACTAACTTGACTCATTTAAAATTTTGTTATATTCTTTTTTCAGGTTTTACGTTTTACACTAACCAATGTTTTAAATTGAAAATCAAATTCGTAATTCGAAAAGTAAACAACCAGAAATTCAGAAGTACTTATTGTAAGTATACACGAATGCAACATGCCTAACTTTGTCCAAACACGAAAGAGTAGCAACACAGTAAAATCTAATGAACAAGGAATAAATTCGAGAATGAAAAACAAGAATTTCAACTAGATTAATCAAAGCACATGGATGGAACGCAAGATGAGCAAACCCTAAATTTGGAACCATCTAAAAGAAATTCGTGAAGTGAAAACAATACATAGAAAGATTAGAGACAAACAGTTGGGAAGAGATCTGTGGTTGCACCCCCCACAACCACGAACCACATTCACCAATGGCTTCTTCATAAATCATAAGCACACAAAGTCATACTAAAACCACAAGCTAACAGTTTCATTTAAAATCCATTTCACTCGCCATCTCATCATCTAAAAAAAAAAAAAGAAAAACGACTAAAAACACAATCCTTTCATGCATCCACCAAAAACATTTCTTCCCCCAAAAAACATGTCTTCCATCCATCAACCATCAATAACTACATTCGAATCCGCCTTTGACAATGCTACCTCAAGTCCTTTTGCACTTTCATCTACAAATCACCAAATACAAATAATATATATAATTAGATGGAATTATTGAAAGGTAAACATTGTAAATTAAGTACTTATAATATTAAAACAAGAAATTACCTTCCCATGCAAAGCCTTGTAACCAGTTACGTGTACATACTAAAGCTTCCACATTTTCAGGATGAAGAGAACTCCGGTACTTGGTAAGAATACGAGCACCAATACTAAACGCAGACTCAGATGCTACTGTAGTAATTGGAATACTAAGTACATCAAAGCCATGATGCACAAATCTGGGTACCTTTGATGTTGAGTTTTCCAATATTCAAGCACATCCAACTCCGAATAGAAATTCATGTCCATTGCCGGTTCATCTAGGTAAAGATCTAAGGAAGATTTTCCAGTAGTCTCCACTTCAATTTGACAGTATTCCTACAATATTGAGAAAAAAAAAAAGAGAGTTATCAATTTTGATCATTTAATAAGAAACATTACAATAAAAGAGAAATGAAAAAAAAAAAAAGAGAGTAATTATTGAACTTACATCAAGAGTAGCAATATCTATCCCCAAACTCTTTCCAAGGACCCCAAGTACTTTACTTCTGTCTACAACTGCACCTCCAAGTCTTGGTTCAACTTCAAAGATCCAGCTTGAGAGCTACTAGAACTTCCTTTACCTATCTTGCTCTTATCATAGTCCTCAAAGAGTTTGTATAATTTGCTCTTAATTTTAGCCAACTTCTCCCCAGAAGTAAGTGGATCAATCTTATTAAAGCAAAACTTCAAGAATGTGAACTTCATTCGAGGATCAAGGACAGCACCAAGTGCAAGAATAATGCTATATTCCCTCCAATACTTGTCAAATTTTTCTTTCATTTTAATAGACATGTCCTTCAAAACCGAATCCTCACTCATTGTATTCTCATTCAATAAACACTCAATTCTCCACACTTGTAAAAAGTACAAGTTTGAAGTTGGGTAAGTTGAACCAGACATCAAATTGGTGATGGTGTAAAAAGGACTCAAAAACTTGCACAACTTATGTGCTCTTTCCTACTCCCCTTCTGATGGACAAAATCTATAATTTGAATCATTCAATTGAAAGCAGGAAAAAGCACGCTGATATTTAAGAGCACTATCAAGCATAAGATAAGTAGAATTCCATATAGTAACCACATCTAAGCGTAGCCCAACACAAGTATCAACATTTCCAACTAGTTTAACACACTCCCAAAAATGTTTCATTCTACTATCTAACCCCTTAACATACTTCACACTCTCTCTTATCTTGTGTAATGCTGTGCTAGCTACTGATAAGCCCTCCTTGACAATCAAATTAAGTATATGAGCACAACATCTAATATGGAAAAATTCACCATCACACAATAAAGTCCCATGTAATTTAAGCTGATCTTTCAGAAACTCTTGCATACGATCATTAGCAGATGCATTATCCAAAGTAAGAGAGAATACCTTTTTATCTATACCCCAATCTTTCAAAAAGTCAAATATTTTCTTTGATAATTCAAAGCCTGAGTGAGGAGGGGGCATATAACAAAAAGAAAGAATTTTATTGTTAAGCTTCCATTTACCATCCACAAAATGAGCAGTTAAGCACATATAACCCTCCCCAGTGCAAGCAGTCCATAGATCAGAAGTCAAACAAACTCTACCAGGAATTCCCTCCAAGACATTCTTCAATTTATTCTTTTCTGCTAAGTATAGTTTCATAACATCAGATGCAACTGTTTTCCTAGATATGGGAACATACTCAGGATAGAAAACTTGTACAAATTCTGTAATCCTCCTATATTCAATAAATGAAAATGGCAGATCATGTTCAATGATCGCCATTGTCAAAACATCACGAGCATGTTTGTAATCCACTTTTCTAGACTTTAATTTTCCAGATTGATCAATGATCATATCACCTATATCTTGATACTTAGCGATCAAACGACATTTTACTATATGTCGACTTAGAGTTGATGTCCCATATTTAGAACTACCCATAACATACTCTTTTCCACATCCATTGCACTTTGCTCTTTCTTTACCATCCTTTCCTATGCCTATCTTTGTAAATGATTGCCAAACATGAGAAGTACTTTGTCTAGGTCTCTTACCTTTACAATCATCGTCATCCAAATCAATAGATGATCTTGTACTTGTTTTGGATGGCATGGTAACATCAACCTCACAAGCTTCTAAGTCATCACTTGTATTAACACGCTGGTTAGTAGTGTCGTTGCTCATAATATTATCCATGCTGCAAATAATGAAATAAACCATAAAAGTAAGAACAAATGATATAACAAATTAACAATAGTATGTTAAAACTTAAAAGAATCCAACTCCATGGGAAAGACTAAAACTGATCAAGGGTGGTGAATTAGAATTTATTAGACACAATTTTATATTGGCACTTTAGTAATTTTTTTATATTATTTGTATTTATAAAAATTTTATTTGGATCAATTGGTAATGATACAATCTCCATAGATTTGGAAGGCATGAAATACTTTGAACTTAATAAAATATAAACAAAAGGAAAACTGGTTCAAGCTTTGATCGTGGAATCGAACTAGAACAAGGGTGCTGAAGACGGTTTATTTGTTTTCCTTTACTTTTTTCTTATTCTATTTTACATCTTTTCTAAAAAATATATGTATTTACCAAATGATAATATATTAAAAATCTAATGGAGAAAAGAAGTTTAGAGGGCAGCAACAATTTTCGTCAGTAGTAACACTATCCAATTCAAGTCGTTTGCCCTTGTTTTGCTGAAAATCATGAATAATGGAATTACTCCTCCACCAGCAACCACTTCTTTTGGAAGCAACTCATTAATCAGTGCTCCCACGATGTTCTGTGTAACCTTTATTTGGTTGGAAAATGGAATGAAGATAGCCTACGGCATGAATTCTCCAAGACTTGGCAAAGTAGAAATATGCCATGTGCTTAAGAAGTGTGAATTGGTTTTCCTATAAATTTAAAACTTTTCTAGAAATTATTGAACTTGTATTTTTTTTTCTTTATTTATACCTTTTTCTCTAAATTTGAAAAACTTTTTGTGTTAGCAAAAATTATAAAAATTCATTAGAAATATCATAAGGATTTTATAGTATCCTCTTATCTATCTTTTTCCTCTCACAATTGATATTATGAACTGTCTGTTTGAATAAGTTTTGAATAAACATGGGAAACTTATCAATATCTATGCGATTTTATTACCTCTAAGAACTCACACGATTAATTTTACGACCCCTACAAGGCTACAACCGTTGTAACCACCAAACTAAGCCGACCTAACTATTCATCGCCATGCATCACCATTAACAAACCCACCAACATACCAACTCAACGAACAACGATTCAAATCTGAAACTTTACCCCGACAAACTCAAAGACCAATGTTAACCCAAATCAAATCAAATGCCGAAAATACAACATCAAACACACTAATTCCGACCACCACCCAAAATAACTACCACCATCGAACAATAATGCGGCCACCATAAACTAAACACCTTTCAAATCAACAAAACAACCATAAACTCAAACAGACAAACTAAATCCAAACCCAGAAATTTGATGTTGGGCTATTGTCAAACTAAATCCAAACACATACACATACATGCGACGGCGGTCGGCGATGCAAGGAGGGGAGAGGAGGCTATTGTCACCAGAAGTAACCGGCTACGGTGGTCGATGTTGGGCTGTCGTCACTCGTCCGTTACTGTACTACCAAAACTAGAAGCATAGGCCAGAGGAGAGAGAGAGAGAGAGAGAGAGAGCTTACCGATGCAGTTGCAGACTTGCCGTGCTTGTAGCCTTGTGCAGTAGCCCAATGAGATGATGACTTTAGGGACCCAAGCAGAGGCGCCGCGGAGGCCGGAGATGGACGGACGTTCAACGGAGATGAGATGGTCTGAGCCTCCGAGGGACCGAGGGCAAGAGCCGTGACAACAAGAGTCAAGAAACTCAAGACCAGGAGGAGTGCAGGAGCAGGACGGCAGGAGAGACTAGAGAGTTTCAACTTTCAATTTCAATTTAGGTTTAAAAGTTAAAAGTTAAAACCTAAAAAAAAAAAAAATTGAGGTGGGCCAACCCGGCCCGTTGCGGTTAACCCGCTTTAACCGTGGGTTAAACGGGCTGGGTTTTTAGCCCGTTTTAAATGGGTTGAAAAAAATCAACCCCAACCCGCTTTAAAAGGGGGTTAAACGGGCCAACCCACGGGTTATGGCCCATTTGTCCAGCTCTATTAGATCTTATGCTTAGACTTAAACTAAATGTCAATTTCTTACAAATCGAACTCCAAAACTAGATTTATAACTCAAGATAGTAATTTCTATTATATAAATTCTTAAATTATTTTTCTAATTGTTTTCAATACTTAATATAATGATTCAAAAGGTTTAAATCAAAACCCTTATTCTTAAAAATCTATAAATATCTTTTTCCTTTGTTTTCTTTTGTTGCCTTTCCTTTCTTTTTCATTCTCGTTTTCTTTCTTTTTCCCTCTTCCTCTTCTTCATTTTCTCTTTCTTTCTTCAAGAATCAATCCTAAATCACAATTACAAAAGGGATTAAAGGAAAAATAAAAGATGAAGATCAAGGGAGAAGTAGCTTAGTCAATAAAGAGAGAGGAGTAGTAGTAGTGATGAAGTGTTATTTACTTAAAGTGTTACTAAAGAAGTAAGTATGGTTGTTCTTTTTTTTTTTTTTTGTTTGTTGTAGATGCATGTATATAATGATTTGAAACTAGCAATAAGTAGGGATTGGTAGATTGCGATGAAATTTGTAATCAAGAGATGTATGAACATATATGGCAAAACTTAATATATGTTTAAGCATGTATAGGCTAAGAAGTTAATGGAATGATTTTGGTGATGCATGACAGTAAAAATATATCTATAAGTGTTTGGTTATGGATTATAAGTTATATGTTGTTATAAAGCTATTGTGTGTTTAGTTTTGGAGATAAAACAAATGAACAAATACAAAGTTAGGTAAAAGAATAAAGGAAAGTTGTCTAGTTTTATACACCCTATCATACATCCTATATGAAGGGATATATGACCCATACATCCTATCATACAATATGTATGGAAAGGTGTATAACTTTCTATGCAAGTTCTGAGTTCACACACCCTATTATACAGGATATGTGGAAAGGTATATCTTTCATACAACTTGTCATGCATCCCATATGAAGGGGTGTATGGTTTTTTTTTTGTTTCAAAATTGATACAGCCCTCCATGCATGCCCGTGGTTCATACAGCTTGTTATACACCCTGTATGGACGTCCCTTGTCTTTAAAAAAAAAAAAAAAAGGAGGAAGATAAATGAAATAGATAAATGATATATAATTTGATATACTAGTGAATTATATAATTAAGAATGAGTTGAGAGAACTTATAGATTTAATAATTAATTGGATTAAAAATATAAGTTAAGTATAAAATGAACTTAGTTAATAAAACTTAAGATCAATTTAGCTTAATGAATCTAAATGAACTAAATTAATTAAGAATCTTATTGGTATGTGATAGTGACTTAGTAAGATAATTAAATACGATTTATTAGCTAGATTAGATTTACTAATTCTGATCAACTTGGCTAAAGATTAAGTTAACATAGACTTAAGTTGATATGAATTTAGATATAAAATGAATTAGTAATATAGCTAAGCTCAAAATGAACAAATGGACTTCACTAAACTATAATGAATTAGATTGATTAAGTTAAATCAACTTAGCTAAGTTAAAATAGATTTAAAACTTGCAAATAACTTAGAGATAGTATATCATAATATGATGGGTTAAGCCATGTTTGGTAAAGGAAATACATAGTTCCTAATACATGTTTAATAAAATGAGTTTTTCTAGTAAGTCAATAGATTATTAAGATACTTATCAAATGATAAAGAATAGTGATGTATTTATAATAGATAATAGTAAACAAAAGAAAAGAAATAACTTGACAGATAAAGGAGAATTGTTCGTATCTTGGCGAGGCGGTTTTCCGTAGCCATTGCGGGGTTCATCTTTTGTGTCTTATCAAATAGGTTTAATATAAATCTATGTTTCAAGTAAGTATAAGTTAATGAACTAGAAATGAGTTTGAAGACTAAAAATTCAATAAAGAATACAATTACGAAAAGTGATAAATGAATGCTATTTTGTTTTTCAATGGGGAGATCTTAATCTTGGTTTTCCTAGGAGCTTCTTATAGCTTAGCTTGGATGACAGGTGGGTAACATGAAACTTTTCAACTTGTTTGTGCGTGTAACATGGTTGCATTTATATTAAATAAAACATAAACTGGACTATGTGTGGGGATTGGGTATTTGTCTGCTGTTTGTTGTTTGTATTGCTTGATAAAACATTAAAATCAAAGTGATTACACATTGCTTGATTGTTGTTGATGAGTATTTGCTACATTGACTGGCTACCCTAATAAATGGACTTAATATTATTTGTCTATTTAATTAAACAATCATTCATTGCACGACAACATATTTGCACCAGTATGGTATTCATGTCACGTGCTAGCATCTCGATTTTGTTGTAGTCCTAAGTTATGTTAGTGGATCTGTTTTTCCAATTGGATACCATAGGATCGTTCGTATCCCAGGAACTAAAAAGGCACCAAAGGATGTCGCTTGTGTAGGTATTGACTTAATAGATGCTTGTACTTAGGGAGCTTATGGGGTTCTAAGGTGAAGTGGTGGATATGTTAATAATATGTATGTATGAAAACAAATGAGTTTTAAAAGAAATCCTCCCTCCTTAATTATTTCTAATGAGAAATTTGAGGTAATGTTGGTAATAAGTATATAAATAATAATGAGTTGAGAAGATTCTCCCTTTCTTAGTTTTCAGTTTCTCCTAGGTGTAAATGACTTGAGATTGGTCCTTCAACCCCCAAGAGAGGGCGTAGATCTCCATTGGTTTGGATTCCAATAGTCTAAACTATACATATCACATGATTAAGTGTTGTATTGCATATGTTTGTAATAAAACTTGTTTGGTATTTGTTTGATATGTGTTTTTGTTATGTTATTCATAGAGCTATGGATTAGCTCACACCTTTATGGTTTTTATGCGGAAATAGCTAAAGTATCGGGAATGTGTTGAGTCTGTGTAGAGAAGAATCCCTGAAGATAGAAGACAAGTTGGAATAAGAATTAGATGGACACATGTAAAACACGTTTCGATTATGGATTAGACTAGTCTGTAATAGTCTAAAATTTGTAAAATGTAGATAATATATTCTATTTTACCATTTGGAGGGGGGTATTGATTGTTTGCGGTTCTGACGGATTATTGGAAATCGGATTTCCTTTATTTTGCATAAATGCAATTATATATTAGAATTGCTGTTGAGCCCAAATTTTGTTGTTATTCTCTTAAAGGTCCCATCTATACCAAACTCGACCCATTTGACACGGAACACTTGACAAAGAACTAGTAGGGTTTGTGTAAAAAGGCCAGTTTTTGAAAAATAATTTGATTGAAGTGGCCATTGGCTAAAGTCGGAAAAATGGTAAATCGTAAACCAAATGGGTGGTTCGGTTTTCGATTCGACCATTGGTTCACGTGAAAAACTAGAAATTAATGAGTCCAGCCCTATTTTAAAACCTAAACTGTTATCTAGGCTTTTTATGGATTTTATAAATCCTGAATTATATGGGCCAAAAAGAGGTCAAATTTGGATTTTTTTCAAATTTTTTTGGTCTTTTTTGAAAAAGAGATATTTATATATATACAAAAAATATATGTATTTTTTTTTTGTTTTTGAAAAGTAACCTAAGAGTTTTTTATTTTTGTAACTGCTCTGTAGGTGCCTACGTATCCGCTAATCGAAATCAGGTCCCCATGATTCTTTTTTATTTTTGTAACTTTTTTTAATTTATTTTCCTTTTTTAATTTTGAAAATCCACTAAGTTTAAGTAATTATCGATTTATGACTTTGGAAATTCCTAAAGAAATCTATTTTTTGGTTTTTTTTTTCGAAATTTCCTAAAAAATCTAATTGTTGGAAAACCCCATTTATTTTTTTTTTTTGTATTTTTTACATAATAACTAAGTGATTATATATATAAGTTGGAAAAAAAATTATATACTATTATTTATACATATAAGAAAAGAAGTTTTTGTTAATTTTTGTAAAATTTTCTCATTTTTAGTTTTTGATAAAATAAATAAATAAAAAATTACGAGGATGATTTGCTAAATCATATTGACCATTCAATTACAAACTATCATCAAAAGGCATGCATAAGATTCAACATATAAAAAAGATATAAAAAACCATACTCATTTTTTTTTTATTGATTTTCATGATTTAACTTAAAGTCTTATTTACCAATTATACTAAAACTATATCATAAAATTTTATTTACCTGAATATTATATTATATGTTAATATAGTATGCATATTAGATATCTACACATACACATATATACTTTTTATTTTATTTATTTTTGTTTCCCACTGCAAATTCATATAATATTAATAATAATAATAAGGGTTAATTACAAAAAATGATCCGTGTTTTTACACTTTTACAAAAATATGACCCGTGTTATTTTTTTTTTTTACAATCAACTGACCTGAAATGGACTCCGTTCTGTTCCGTCTAAATTGGATGTTAAATTATCCACGTGCCAAGCATTGAAGTTAAAAAAAAAAAAAGAACAGAAAAAGAAAAACCCAAATCGTAGCCTTCAAGGATAGAATTTCATCTTCTTCTCTTACTTTTCACTCCTCCTCCTCGAATTCGAAAACTCAAAACCGAATAACATGACGTTCATCCTTAACCTTCTTCTTCTCAACTATACCAAGCCGCTGGACAAACTGCCTTCACAATCGAGCTCAAGCCGACCTTCACCTCTCCAAAGCCAAATGCCGGAACTCCATCTTTAGAAATACCCAACTCAGGCGAACCTAAACATCCTTCATCACCTAAAGCCTATCGAACCCATACCAAACTCACAGTCTACCCACCGCCATGAAAGCCGGGTCATCTACTTTGAGTTCCATCCATCTTCATCAATGGAGTTCTGTTTGAAGTTGGTAGAATCACTTGTGGGAGTGGCTGTTCTCCAGCTTGATGGTGGAGTTGTAGTGTTAATGGAGGTTTGTTCGGAGGCAAGGAGCTAGTGGTGTCGTCTTGTAGAGAAAGAGACCAGAGAAGAAGATGAAACCACTAATGAAGGGTCTATTTTCGGTTTGGTGATTCAAAAATGGAAAAATGTCATACCTCTACACATGGTTCCTTTTCTGGGTTTTATTCATGCCTGTGATGTTAAATGAAGTTTTTGACCCTAGCATGTGAATGAGTTTTAAAGAAGAAGGTTAAGATTGACGACGATTCCGATTTAGTTTTGAATATTCAAAATTAGGGAGAAGGAGGAGTTAAAGGTATAGAAAATAGAATATGTTATCGGAGGCTACGTTTTGGATTTTTTTATAACTTCAATTGTCGACATGTGGTGGTCTAACGTCTAAATTGGACGGAACAGGATGGAGTCTATTTTAGGTTTGTTGATTGTAAAAAAAAAAAAAAACACGGATCACGTTTTTGTAAAAGTATGAAAACACAGGTTACTTTTTTGTAATTAACCCTAATAATAATAACAACAACAACAACAAACATGGAGGCCATTAAACTAGGATTCATGAATTGATCAAACCTTAGATAAATAGATTGGTGCGGTGATACTCGGATTAGAAAAACAAGAGGAATTAGGTTAGGATAGACCAAACGTATGCCTCCAATACCTACAAAACATAAATTAGGAATCCTTTGTCCTTCCCTCTCTCTCTTTCTCTCTATGGCTCATGAATTTGAGTTTTGGAAGGTGTTAGATTGGGATTGGTGGTGTAGATTTTAAGAGTTTGGTCTGGTTCTGGGTTCTGATTTGAGTGTGGGTTTCGACTGCAGAGGCTGGGGTCAAGTTTGGGATTCTGGATTCATTCGAAAGATAGTAGATAAGGGATATGGAGGAACTGGGCTCGAGTGGTTTGCAGGGGTTTCGATTAGTGGTGGTTCAAGTGAAGTGGTGTTTTGATGGTCAATTGGGTTTTGAAAATGAGTGGTTTTGATGGTATGTGGCCTAGATAAGGCGGATTGCGAAGTGGTGAAGGTTAAGGCGCGAAATAGTGGTCGAGTAAAGGTGGTTTTTGGATTTTTTTTTTTATGATGGTTTGAAAAAATCGTGGTGGCCAAGGTTTGGTAATGGCGGTGGCTCGTGATGGATTTCGTGAGCTTGGAGGGAGGGAGGATGGTAGTTTAAAGGCAGTTGGCGTTATTTTTCAAGCTAGAGCTCTAGATTTGGATTTTATTTTCTTTCGAATTTGTTTCCATTTTCTTCTATAGGTCTTTTTGAATCACGAATTTTTCCTATCTGTCTTCTTCAAAGAGCCCCTGGTCGTGCTTTGCAAAAGGAGATTAGGAAGGTCGAGAGGTCAGGGGTGGTCATTATTGGCCAAACGTTATAAAGTTTGGAGAGTCGGGGGTTTCGGTTATGGAAGTTGGAGGATCGGGGAGTTACAATTTTTTGAATTAATCTTCTTTGAAACACATTAAAAGCTGGATTTATGAGCCTAAAATTGATTTTTTATCTTCCTTGGCAAAAAAAAGGAGCTTGAAACGAATAAAAAGGGCGATGGAGGTAAATAGGGAAGACGTGTGTAGGATACACATGCACATCTTCCCAGTTGCGTGGTGATCCTGTAGAGCGTGCAACATTCCCCTGTGTGCTGCCCATGCAAATTGAACCTCGACCTTCTCTCCTTACACTCCACACCTTAACCAATTGAGCCATTTGGCTTTTGATGAATTTGCCCACTCAAAATAAATTTGATCAAACCAAACCAAGCCAAATATAATTTCAATAAAAATAGGCCGAAAAACTAATACGGGTCTAAGGTCAATATAAATTAAATCCAAAGTACATAAGATCAAGAATAATCCCGAAATGAATTTTTTCTTTATATTTTCATCTTTTCCAATTCTATTTTTTTAATTAATAAAAACTATTTACCAAAAAGATGAGGTTTTCTAGGCTTTTTTTAATTTTCTAATTTTTATATTATTTTTAATTTTGTAATTTGTATCCTTTTTTTGTTAATTTTTTAACTTAGCTAATATTTTTGTATCTTTTTTTTATTGCATTTTCTATTCTTTTGTAGAGTTTTTAAGATTTTTGAATTTTTCATTTTTTTTAAAAGGGGGACAATCGGTAAAGCAATTTATTCGGCAGAGTCTTAAAAACTCTGACTTACAAAATGATTCTCATATTACGGCTGCACACGTAATTTAGGGTCATGACGCATATATCTTGAAATACTTGATATTTCTCTTTTGTTTATCCTGTAGAAGATTATCTAGTCCTCGACTATTATAAATTTCATCTCGTCGTCCAGGCCTCAACTATTATAGTCTTCATCGCGTTGTCCAGGCCTCGACTGGCATATACTTCATCTCATTGTCCAGGCCTCGACTGTCATATCCTTCATTGAGTAGTCTAGGCCTTGACTTCTTCGCGACGAAAAAATAAATTAGTTAAGCTAGTATTTATCTTGAAGCTCTTGAATGTCTAAGACATATAATGTCTTCATAATACTAGCATAATATTTGTAGTATCAATTAATCAAAATTGTTGAACATGACATTGCAGCATTCCTCGAAAAAAAAAAATGTTCATCTTGATATAATTCCCGTAGATTGTAATCCAACTTAGTGGAACATATGAACACATTACCTAAATGTGTTCATCTTTTGGAGCTGGGTCTTGAAAATCCGTTAACCATTAAATGAAGAAAGCCGATCATTCTGTACTTGAAGTCTTAATGAACATGTCTGCCTTCTGGAGTCTCTTCTGGATAATATTCTGTACACCTTGTAAAAACTTCTGTTCTTGATTTTCACTGATGCAACCTTCTGTGATAACCTCTTGATAAAATTCTTTGTATGAAGCATTTATGATTTATCAAGTTTCAGTTAAGATTTTATGTAATCCTCTGGATCTCAATTTCTTACATTAATCTTTGAATAAATCTGTCATTACCCTAGTTTAAGAGCTTAAAATAATCCTATGCACTTAATGATTTAATTAGATTTCTTTAACTATTTTGTTATCATCAAAACTTAGTTTATAGAAAATAACATATACATACATATTAATATGATTCATTAAACTTATAGGAACGTGCATTGATTATTAATATATATTATTATATGATTAACATCTTTTACCTATTTTGGGTAAGAAAAAAATGTCTTTTACATATATGTATATGTTTATACATGTCTTTGCAATTTTATTATTTATTAATTTGCATAGAAGTGTATAATGGTCTTTCTACTTCTTTGAGTTTTAGTAAATAATATATTTTTATTTCTTTTATGATAAATCCAATTAGGTGTGAATAGTTATTTTTAGGAATAATATCACAAATGATATATGAACGTTAGTAAAATAAGCAATCGGGTGCCTAAATTTTGAAAATGATCAATTTAATATATGAAAAACTTTAAAATTAACAAATTTTATACTTGAAAGAACTTGATGAATGTACTGTTACTGTACATGAAAAGTTATTTCAAGTACTAAATTTGTCAGTTTTAAAATTTAGATACTAAATTGATCAATTTCAACTTCAAGTACCTAATTATATATTTTGTCAAAGTTTAGATATAATTTGTGACATTAACTCATTATTTTTATTATTATCTATTAAAATTGATGGTAATTTTATTTTATGGATCACATCGTGAACTTGGATTTAAACCTACTGGCAGTGGCATTCACCCATTATACGCGTGCTTTAAGAAAAAAATTAATAAATTAAATTATTTAACGTATTATTTTATATTAATTTTTATAAAATTGTTTATATATTTTTATCATACTCGTATCTATGGTGGTGAGAATTTTTTCTTACCATTTACCCTTATCTTAATTTATAACTTCTATCTACACCTGCTTTATCCTACTTTATCCAATAACCAAAAAAATTTTACTATTCCATTTGCTACTCCCAACATAACTACCTAATATAATTATTTTTAAAAAATATTTTTTCTTTTATAAACACGAAAATGGTGCTTTTCACTTTAATAGTATATAGACATTATCCTAATAACTATGGTAAATCATATTTGATGAATGATTTTTCAAATTTATATTTGCTCAGTTTGAACTTTTTTATAACCAATATCTATAATCAAGCTATATAATTATATTCTACACTAATTAGGCTGTATCAAGTAACACAATTTACAACTTTAGTATAATTATAAAGTTTTAGATTTTAAATTATGGGATAATGTCACAAATGGTACTTAAATTTTTATTTATAAAAAGTTTTTTTGATATTAAATTGATAAATTTTAAAGTTTAAATATTAAATTTATTAATTTTAAAATTTAGGTATCTAATTATTATTTTATTAAAATTTATATATCATTTATGATATTAACTCTTAAATTATTATTGTAAAAAAGGTAGTATTGACTTTTAATAGATAAATTCCCTAAGAAGTGTTTGGATATCCGGTGCTTGTCTTAATTGAAATAGGGCAGTCCGTCTGAAAGTGAAAACAAAAAGCAAGTGTTTGGGCCATATATTAGATCCTAATTAACATGGGCTACAAGGCCCAATGGGCTTCAGAACCATCACATCCGCGCCGACAGCCATTTTGCTACATGAAGTTAAACAAAAAATTAAATCAAAATCCCATTGGATTAAATTAAAAAACCTAACTCCCTCAATCACGTCGACGGTTAATCATCATCTCCTCCCATGATTCAGTCCTAGAACGTCAATTTTCTCAGCAACGTCCTATTTTTTGGTGTACAGTTTCATTGGTGAGTTGATTTCGCTCTCGCTCAATGAATAAGAATGATGAAGTTTTGATTCTTCACTGTGTCATACGCTTGGAATATGACTAGGGATTGGTTGAATTTGCTTCAATTGCACGTGTTGGTCTTAGTTTGATTGAGGATGAAAGAAATCGGAATTTGGAATTTCTTTTATCTTGGTTTGATTTGTTTGTTGGAGTGATTAGGGTTTCGTCTAATTTTTTTGCATGTACCCAGAATTATTCCCTGGAACTGCTAATTGATCATAAGATAGAAACAGGTTATGAATTTCTGAAAAAGAATTTTGCAGGTCAATACTTGGAAAAATTTTTGAGGGGAGGGAGTGGGGTTTTTCTACTCTCCCGTCGGTGGGAATGTCAGCCCATGGTTTAACCATTGAAATTCTCATTGCATTAATTCTTACAAGGTAAATTTTATCATTGAAATTCTCATTGCATTAATTCTTATAAGGTAAATTTAACCATTGAAATTCTCATTGCATTAATTCTTATAGGTCATAACGTTTTGGTAAGTTCATTTAAGACCACGGCTTGAGGTCACAGTATTTCAAGATTTGGATATTGCATCATTTAGAGAAGGGGTCTTTGGGGTTACCGTAGGAAAAAAATTTGATTATGACATATGCCAATAGTGACCAGTCCTTAAATGTTGTATCCTCAACTCAAATGAACATATCCTCAATGTTGTGACCTTTCTTTTTAATTTACTTCATTCTTATAGTCTTATCAATAGTGAAATGATGGGCAGGACATTGATGGGAGCTAGAAGTTCCCAATCTCGTGTTTGTAGTCATTATTATATCAGCCATTGGTCTTAGAGAGCAACAGGTTTATGGTAGAGCTCAATAGTGAAATAAGATCCATATATCTGACGGTTGCAGTTAGCAAGAGGTGGTGTGGTGGGCAATGACTGATTGTTTATATTGAAAATAAAAATTAGTATGGAAAAAAAGACCTTTTTTTTAATTAATTTTTTTAAGTGTTATTATTTGGTTGCATCTAGTTGAATTGATTAGTGAATGTTATTTATTATTAGAATATTTTACTTGATTTGCTTTGTTTCTGCAGATTAGTGTTGCTTGTGCTTTAAGGAGTTTTCATTTTACATTTATGATTATTATGGAATAATTGGTCAAAATGCCTCAAGAAAGTGGATTTGCTATAGTTATGTTCATTTCTTCTTTTACACCAAAGTGAAAGTATTAAATTCTTTCTTGATGTCAATTTAGATATCAGGATTGTTATATCCTTTTTCTAAAGATTTGGATTGATAATGTCATCCAGTCTTCAGGTCTTAGTTTGTTCTGCCTTATTACACGGACCTCTTTTATACATTAAAATAGTTTCTTTGTTGCCCTCCTTTAGTCTATCTGCTTTTCAATTCATAAAGTTACTTAGAAAGATGTTGATGTGCGCTTGCAGATTTTCTTCTGTAGTTCTTGGCTACTGCTATTCTTGATGGGTGCCCCTAAACAAAAGTGGACTGCAGAAGAAGAGGCAGCTTTAAAAGCTGGAGTCAATAAGCATGGTTCTGGGAAATGGCGCACAATTCTCAAGGACCCGGAGTTTAGTGGGATTTTATATCTGCGTTCAAATGTAGACCTAAAGGTAATCAATACATCTCCTGGAGTTGTTTTCACACTTTATTCAGACTCATAAATTTTTTAGATCTTCAAGCTTATCTTTATATCCTGTATAAAAGATGAAATCATGCTTTGTATCTTCTTAGTCCTGTAATTTTTCTATTCTATTAAAGTGTTTCCTCCCAGTATTTGCATCCTGTTGAAGCATTAGTTGGAGGGCTGTGTTCTCCTATCCCAAATTAGATCTCATCCTTACATTGATAAGTACAACGTTGATTGATCCCGTTATTTTCTCCCATTAATTGTTCTTAGGAAAGGTAATTGTGGAAATGAATGAGAATGGCATAGTGATGATTGAATATTCCAAGTTAAAAGTTCCTTGATTTATGGTTTTGTTGAAACTCCAATTTAGGGAGGTTGTGGAGATACAAAGCTTTCACTATTTTAAGCTTTGGCAAAAGTATTACATGAGCAAAACTGCCTGGCCCCGCCTTACAATTGTTTAATGTTTGATAATATATTAGGATAAATGGAGAAATATGAGCGTCATGGCAACTGGTTGGGGCTCCCGTGAGAAGGCTAGATTAACTATCAAGAAGGTACCGCATCTACCTAAGCAAGAAGAGAGCTCTGTGGTTCTCAAAGATGCAGTCCAAAGTGATGAAGATACTACAGATTCCAAAGACCTTGCAGGTTCTGGTGATCCAGTGCATATTGACGGTCCAAAAAGGTCTATTGTGAGGTGCATGTTTTATTTGTTTTATCAGTTCATTGTCTTGTATTAGTGGCCTTTTTCCCTTCTTCAATATAAATGTATTCACGATGATAAAGGATTTACATATGAATAGCTATTTATTCCTTTCTCGTTCAACGTAAAGCTGATATTACAGTGTTCATTTGAAATGAATGACAATTCATAATGAATTGCTATTATGTAAAACGATGAATAGCAATTCATGTCTCTAACTCATGAATTGTCATTCAATAGTCTATTTTTCAATTTTGTCATAAATACTATCTTGAAAATAACACTTATACAATTATCCTCTTTCTGTAATAAATACAAGGGGCATTATAGATATTTTACCTTTTACTGTAATAATTACTTGTTGTACTTTTACATCAAGTGAACATTCTAATAGTCATTATAACTCTATTACATTTCTTTTGAATTGGAATTCTAGTTCCCTTTATTCTATTCAGTAAAGTGAATGGGCTGTTAATGTAACGACAAATTGAGTGGTTAATACTTATGCCTAAGAGGCAGTATCCTTTCAAAGGAATCTGTTTAAGGGGCAGTACAGACAGCAGTAAAGTTACATCAAGATGTTAAAAAAAAAAAATAGCTTTCTTATTAAGATGTTGACATGATAGAAAGTTATTGAAATTATGTATTTGAATCAGGGTTTAGCTTAAGCATTTAGCATTGAATCTTGTGGTATACAGAGGGGTGCTATAAATGAATTCCTGCTCAAAAAGATGCTTTATCAAGTATGTTTTCTGCTAGATTTTTCAAGTGTTGATATGCCTTCTTTTAAAATACATAATTTGTGGTACCGTTTTCTAGGTGGATACACTATGAACTTTCTTCTTCTTTAGTCCACAAGGAAAGCTGAAAACTAGGGAAAAAGCCTTCTTCAGTTTTTGTGTACTTCTTTTGTCATTTGCTTTCTTCTTAGTGAGATCTTGTAGACTTTCCCACATCTCATGACACTCATTTTCCTTGACATGTATGCAGATTGGAGAACCTTATACTGGATGCTATAGTCAATTTGAAGGAGCCTGGCGGTTCTAATAAAACCAGTATTTCCACATTTATAGAGGTAGTTTTCCTTTTAAAGTCTTCATGAATTACCATAATGAAAAGTTAATAATTTTGAAGAAGTGACACTGTTGATTAATTTTGTGTTTTTATTTTTGTTTGGACGTAATTACTTTGACCAAAAAACAAGCGTGTTGTTTTTAAGCTTTTTGATCTTGCAGCCTTTTGGATTTTCATTCTTCTTCTTCTTCTTTTTCTTTTTAAACTTATTATCCTCTCCTGCCCTCTTCTTTACCACCCCCCTCCCCCTCCTCTCCCAATAATAATAATAATTCCAGCTTTGCCATGTGGTGGCAGAAAACAGGGACTAGTTTTGAAAGGACTCATTTGGGTTGTCATATTTGTGCTTTCTTTATTATGTGCTGGCTTTGGTTTATCGTAAATTTACATCAACAAAAATAATATGCTCTCTCACAAAAGTTGTTGCGACTAAACTATTATGTATTCATAAATTGTGTCTATGTGGTTTGAATACTACTATCTACTTATAAATAGTGTTTCTTTATACGAATATTAATAGTCTATCTGTGTTTTAGTCAAAATGATATAATATCCAGCATGCGTTACCAACATTCAATCCATAGGAATCTATTTATCCAAAAAAGGGCTATAGGAATGTACAATCATATACCAAGAGTTCATGTCATCTGATACTAAGATAATTACTGCAACTACGTCTTTTGTGCACATAATTCAGAGAAAAAACATTGTCAATGCCCAGAAGGTATTGATAATGAAAAAATATATGATACAAATGAAAACTATGCATAGAAAAGTATTGCTAATGGAAAGGTACAAGTTGACATAAATGCAATATTATAAGTGGCCAGAGGTCTTATATATGAAATGATACCATCAGTGAAAGCTTCTGAAATTATATCTATGAAATTAAGTTATATAAATATTGCAACTACTTGTTTTTGGTGCGCTTAATTCAAAGAAAAGATATTGTCAATGCCCAGAAGGCATTAGTAATGAAAAAATATAAGTGATAAAAATGAATATATATATAGCCAAAAAGTATTATTGATGAAAAGTACAAGTTGGTAAATGAAATATTATAAGTGGCGAGAGGTTTTACTTATGAAATGATATAATTGATAAAAGCTTCCGAAATAATATATATAAAAGCTCTATGCATATTAAATAGAAGAATAACTAGTTTGCACTGTCATTCTACTGTAGCATCCTATGTTCCCCATCCATCCCCTGTCCTTTTTAGTGGGGAAAATACTTGAACATTTACACTTTCTAATGGATTCTGCTGATGGTCAATAACTTTTGGAGCATAATGTCATCCTCCCTTCCACCCAGAAACAAAGTAAGAACTAAGAAGTAAAAGGAAAGGAGGGGAGGAGGGGGGTTAGAGGAAGAGAGAGGAGACGAGGGGGAATGGATGGGAGGCTGTTGCCTTATCCTTGCTGGCATTGTTCACCTTATATATTAGTCACTGCATGGATAATCATACAGTTAACATCATGTGGTTGCCCATCTCTTTATCGATTTTCACATGGAGCTTTTGCACGAACCAGGTCTATTGCTGGTGGTTCTAGATATTCTTATTGCAGATAATCTGATCTTTTTTCGTTGACTGGATAGGAACAATATTGGGCACCTCCTAACTTCAAAAGGCTTCTCTCTGCAAAATTGAAACATTTAACCTCAGCAGGGAAATTAATCAAGGTAATCTGCTGTGTCTGAGTATATTTCTATATATCTGCTGTGCTGTACTTTTCTATCCTTCCCTTGGTGATAGTTTATTGAAATTCCAGGTTTATCTATGTAATCACTCCTTTTAATTTTATGCTTCATTTTTAAATATGAAAGGTGAAAAATTCCAGGTTTATCTATGTAATCACTCCTTTTAATTTTATGCTTCATTTTTAAATATGAAAGGTGAAACGTAGGTATAGGATTCCTCCTCCATCATTTCCTGACAGAAGAAGAACCTCTCCGATGATGCCATCTGAAGGACGATTGAGGCTTCCTCTCAGATATTTTAGGGGTGATCTTGACCCGCTTACCAAATCTCAGATTGACTTGGAGTTGGCCAGGATGAGGACTATGAATGCACAGGAGGCTGCTGCTGCAGCAGCTCGAGCTGTCGCTGAGGCAGAAGCTGCTATTGCAGCTGCTGAAGAGGCAGCAAGAGAAGCTGAGGCTGCTGAAGCAGATGCAGAAGCAGCTCAAACTTTTGCTGATGCGGCACTAAAGACGTTGAAAGGAAGAAACACGCCAAAGATGGTACGGACTTATGCAGTGATTTCAATTTCTAGTTGTTGGCCATGCATTTAGCCAAAAGCTTTTGGATGCTTGGGCTATAGAATCAAATTTCTTATGTCTGATGGAAAATGTGTTAGAAAATTACCTTTTCTTTTCTTGCAGCACAGAATTTCTGGCTTAAAATATGCATACCTGGTTCATTTTAGTTTATGCAAGTCTGAATATTATAGGACAAGACATGAAAACGTGCATAACATTTCTTCTTGTTAGATTCTGATATGGTATCATCTGTTTAATGCTCTGTTTGCTATTCTTTCTTTTTAATCTTTATGATCTAAAAGATCAGATATGTGAACTCACTCTGATTAGTATTTTTCTTATTGTCATGGCTTGAGATTGACATCAGTTTCAGTACCTTGGGTCAAACCTCTTCCCCCCCCCCTCTCTTCCAGTTTGGTATGGTAGCCTTTTTGGATCATTGTTTTGATTTCATTTTGGTTCTTTTTGGAATTGGTGTTACTACAGCCTTCTGTCTTTCTCTCTTCTCTATATAATTTTTCGAGGGTGGGTTTTTCCCCTTTCATTTCCTTCTTGTATAGTAACACAGTTCTCCATCTCTCGTCTTCCCACCTCTCTATCCTTCTTAAGGAGAGGATCCATGGTTATATTTTTATTACATTCAGTAAACAAACTTATTAGCAATCTTTTTCTCCCAGCTTTTATACTGCTGGTGATTTATCTTCATTCACCTTTATGTCCTTCAACCTTCTAGCCCAAAGGTCACTTAAATGATTCAATATTTTTGAAGAAGCAACCTGTTTGGGAGACAGCCACCATTTATTTATGAAAGTTGGAGGAAGACCTACTAATTTTTCCATAAAAAATCGTCTTTTCCCTGTCAAGTAAGGATGCTGGCAGCATGATGCTGATGTAATTTAAAATTTTCGGTATGAGTTTAAGCATTGAGTTGCCAATGTGTTGTCATGGTGAAGGAAGATGGGGAAAAGCGTTTTTGGTGATATTTGTTAAATATTTTGTAAAGTGAAGCTGGCTACATCATAAATGTGCATTCAGTACTTGTTATTGGTTCGCAAACAAGAGAAGGTGGTTGATTTTATGCTTGAAAGATTCAGCTAACAAATAAATAAGAAAGATGGTATCTGAGAATTAGTATTCTTTTTACTTAACTGCCTAAAGTCTTCACCATCCTGGTCTAAGGAAGCAGAGTATATAGTAAAGGTTCACAAAGGAGTTTTGATTTCATTTAAACACATGCGAAAATGTAATTCGAATTTTTGGTTTAGGATAGGCTGCAAGAAATAATCTATATGGAATTGCTTAATAGGTGTTACTTGTGAGAACTAAAGAAAATTGGCATAATGGAGAAATATATAAAATTACTTATTGAAAGAACAAAATTATTGTGCTCACGTGCTTTGGAAGTTATTTAGTAGTATGCAAACATCATAATAATCTGACTTTCTGGTAAAAAATATTTTATTTTAGTTTTACACAGTAGTAAAAAAATGTTGACTAACCTTGGATGGCCACATGGTCTTACTTCTAAGCCATTTTTTGACCCAAAGACAGTAGGTGGAGAAAGGAGGTGCTGCTCTTCTGCATAATGATTTTTATCTGTCACTTGGATTTTGTCAAGTTTCCTATTTAGCAAAATGCTCGCCATTAGTATGTGCAGTGTGGATAATTTTTGTTTAATTCTTTTGTAATCATCTACATTACCTCCTATCCCTAGTCTTCTTTTTTCTTTCTACCTTTAGTAAACTTGTGTCTCAAATGCTGCTCTCCTCTGGAACCAAGAATTGGTAAGTGGTGGATGGATAAGTGGCTTTACTATTGAAGGGAACTGGCTCTCTGATTGAGTCACGTTTGTATAATGTGAAATTTTGCAATTTGAACATTTCTTGTATCATCAAAGGGGTTGCTACTTGAACCCACTGTAGAGGCAAGGTTTGAGCAGCTGAGGCATAACTCATGGTGAGAAGGAAAATGGAGTTGTATACGCACTAAATCAAACAGATGAGCTGGTGTTATAGAGAGACAGTCACTCTTTTTGATAAAATGGATGTTTAGAAGCAACATCTTTGCCTCGGATTACTATATTGAGTCGACTTTATGGAAGCATTTTGCTAGGGAATGGTTATGAAGATTCCAGCGTACAGATGATCTTGGATGGTGGTCTACGTGAATGAAGCAAGACCCATGTGTATGAAGTAATGTCCCTACCGCCTACCTCCTTATGTCACCTCTGTCAGGGGGTACAGTTTAAGCTGAAGTTTGGTCTATGTCTTAGCTGGTTCTGTTGCCTAACATTGAATGAAGTAGGTGCCAAGTGGTTTTGGGGAGATAGATACTGCTTTTTCTCTTTGTTGTTGTAGGTGAAGAATCTTTCTCTTCACGACCGTATTGGGCACAGTTTTATGGTTAAGTTACAGAAGCTTTGTCTTTTGATTACCATTATCATTCTCATTCCAAAAGCAAAATACTGCTCAAGTGATTTAGTGATGTATTTCTCCTTTTTTTTTTCCTTTTCTTTTCTTTTTTTTTTTTCCCTAAAAATTTTTAGTAACGTTTCACTTAAATTACCAAAAAGATGAAAAAGTTCCCCTTCCCCATTGTAAACTTTCTTCCGATGTCCTTTTTTTATATTTAAATAATTTTTCCCCAGTCTTCTTAGGATCTAGAAATGGCACCTGAAAATCTTTATTGATGTTTCCTGCATTGCTTTATTCTTGCTTCGTGAACGAGTTGCCGGCCTATGTTGCATTATTTTGGTTTTTTTGCTTTGTTTGTGATCTTCTGACCATTGACTAGGAGGAGGCTTAATTTGAAGGTTAGGTCGCATGGTGAAACTTGTGGTTGTTCAAATGCTTCTTTCACTATTGTTTTCTGGACATCTTTTTTGATTGATAATCCAGTTGACCTTGAATGATTGATTTATGTATACACGCATTGTAATTTTATACAAGTTGGACATATATATTTACTCATCTTAGTTCTTACACCCATTGTCTTAATTGTGCAGATGATTCGGGCTTGACAGTTAAAGGATTGGATTGGGCAGTCCAGAAAGAGTTAGAGCTGTTATAGAGGGGATAGGTTTATTCTTGTATCTTTGCTGCGCTTAACCTGTACATACATTGATCATGTTCATCTTTCGTTTCTTACCTTTGTCACTGTTGACCTGGCTCAGATGATCTTTTTTGGTAGGGAGGTAATTCATAGTGTAGAGCCTCATTGGGAGTTACACGTTGTGACTCTAGTCTCTAGATGTACATTGTTGCAGTACAGAAGCAGCAACACGCCAGAGCCTAAGGATAGGATGTTGGCCATTTGACAAGTAGCCCCGTATAGATGAATCTTTGGATGGAGCTTTATAGCTGGTTGAATCTATGTGCTCCTTGTGCAGAAGCATTGGTGAAGTTGTCTCTGTTAATCTGTAGTAGTAGTGGTGGTAGTAGTTAGCACAAATCAAGCTATCCTGTTTCCTCTTTTTTTTGGATCATTGTACATTTGATTGAGTTGGTTCTTCTTCTGTCATCAGTGACTCTCGATGAGAGAGGCTAAGTTTATCTGTGATTTCCTTGGTTCATGTAGGCTGTAGGATTGTATGTAACTTATAAGGTGACAAAAGGGTGATGGCTTAATTTTGATAATTCAGTGGAAGTGGGAATCATTCCTGTTGCTTGTTACATTACAGGGCTTTGATTTCAGCTGTCTTTCTGGTTTTGCAATTGCCAGTGAAACTTTATGGCATCCTTATTTGCAAAGTTGTTTGAAATCTTGATAGTTTTATTCCCTCTTGAAGATTAAATTATGTGGCCAACCTTGGCCTCACCTTCTATTTATACTATTTGGGTGTAATTGAGCGGGTTTTGTATCGATCTACCTCTATATTGGAAAATAAATCTCAAAATACCTGCTTTCGAAAAGATATTCCCAAAATACCCAACAAAAAACGCATTCAAAGTGTGCGTTTGAATATTGGCAAGAAAAATGAGGTTGGGAGTCGAATGCATATAGGGAATGCGGTCAATTTTTTTTTTTCATCTGTTCAAATGTATATAGTATATGCATTCGAGGTCTCCTGACAAACGCATTCCTTACATAAAATGTAAAGAGTGCGTCCCAAATGAACACATACATACAATGCATCCGAGATTACCCAACAACAGAGCGAGTGGGAGGGAGGGAGGGAGGGAGTGAGGCAGAAAGCGAACGCATATTTGGAAAATGATCGCATACATGCAATGCGCGAACGCATATACAGCATGCGTTCGAACAAGTGGACTTCCAACCCCATTTTTCGTGCCAATATTTGAAAGTACATTTTGAATGCGTTTTTGATTGGGTATTTTAGGAATATCTTTTCAAAAGCGGGTGTTTTGAGATTTATTTTCAAATATAGAGGGAGATCGATACAAAATCTGTAATTGAGCTACGGCTTCATTTGCTCGTTAAGGGTATTTCAATTCAATAGGAATGTAATAGATTTATAATGATTATTGCATGTCTATTATAATATTCACTTATTATAAAAAAAAATAAATTACTATTAGAGTAGAATTAGAATATCTATAATATCCTTTTCTTTATTGTAAAAGAGAAAAATTGTATAACTAATATTTTTAAGATAGGATTATTTATAATAAAGATCGAATATAAGTTATTGAATAACTCTTTATGTATGTAGAGATATAAATTGTTATTTATTATTTTTTATATATAATAATATTATCCATTGTCATTCTTTTCAATTAAATATATACACGTAATAATAGTTTTACGAAGAAAACGAGTAGTTATTTGGTTATTCCGCTCAGATGATGACCTTGAAGTCATGTGTACTCGGTGATAGTTATGCCTTTTATTTCCACATGCGTTATTAATACCGCTTGGCAGCTCGCTTGTTAGCGCTTGTTGGGCGGTTGGGTTCTTGTCGCGATAGCATTTATTATAGCTGTTGCCGTTCTATAAGTGTCCATTTCTGCATCTGTGCTTGATTTCCTCTGTTTAATGCTTGTACCCTGGTAATCTTTCTTCAGAAAACATAGGAATTGTCGGTTTTTCCTTAATTAGAAAAAAAAAATTCCTTTTTTCTATCCTTAATAGGAAATACACTAATAACACATTTGTTTATTAGATTGAAATTAGTATACTTTACCTTTACAACGGAATATCTATTTTTCGTTTGATTTATTCTATTAAAAGAATGTTTATTTCATATAATATAATAGATGAGGAATCTCATTCCTTTTTTTTTTACTGAAGGAATGGCTATTTCTTATTAAAAAATATATTTTGTTTCAAAATCACTTTTAATAATAATATAAGAAATTGCAATTCTTTTTCGATCTTATTTCATTTAAGTGAACTAAATGTATTATAAAAGTATTGAGAGGAAAGTGCAAATGACATATAAATTTTGATCTTAGGATTGGTAATATCTTTGAACTTTTATGAGTTGATCTTAAAATTTTGATAAAGTGGTGAATATCTCGGGAAAAGGAAAATAAAAATGTAATTTAATAAAATTTGGAACACTTGAAGCTGTAAGAGAATTAAAGACAATGATTTTAAATGCAGTTATACTAAGAACTTTCTCTTCTAAGATTTGATTTTTGGATTTTTCTTTTTAAGTTGCATTTTTTTAATAGAAAATTTAGAACTCAATCACTTAAAATAAACAGGGGTTCAAAAAGATAAAAGATAAAAAGCCTCCATCATGGGACATGTAATAGTCACTGCAATAAAGAACCATAATTCCAAAGGCAGTAAACTAAGATCAATTGAGTGACCGAATTTGAAAGAAGTTGAAGTTGGCACTCAAGTTTTCTCCTTTGATTGGGAAGCTGGTCTAGAGAGGTGGTGGGGCAGCATGCGATCGCACGGGTCGAACTCTCGGCATCTTCTTGCTGCTCTTCCCAATATTTTCGTTTTCTAGTCTTCCCTCCAAGCTCAGGTCTCTTAGGTTGCTTTTAGCTTTAGCTACAAGAACGAGAGAATTTGGATAGTGTTGCTAGTGATATGTTCTAGGTCATATGGATTTTATGTCATTTAAATATTTATTATTTTATAATACAAGTCATTTTTTTATCAAATTATTATTGGTCTTTTGCTTTGATGAAAAGTATTCTTTGAATAAATTCGTTATTTCTTATGTTATTAAAGTATGTGACTTTAATAAGTTAAACATAAGGCAAGAAATAACTTTATTCAAAATCATCTCTAGTCATTCATTATATGGAATACTAATGAATTAAGACTAGTATGTTGGCTTAATGACGATCATGGATATAAGATATCGATTCAACACATGGATACATATAAGAGTACATTATATTGGAATGACCAAATATAAGAATGCTATATGGATCAATGCAAAAAATATTTCTCATTGTAGTGTTAATTAGTCATTTGACCTAACGACACCACAGATTCCTACAAAGTACGTTCCATGTTTTGATTATGTTCTTCATTATTTTTAATCGAATAATTATAAGATTGTAATTGGACATGTAATAAGTCATGCAGAGAAATGTGAGTATATGTGAAGAAATTTGTTCCTCTCATTAATTTGAGAGAGATATTTTTTGGGCCCTTTGATGAGTAAGACCGAGAAATGCATGGCTGTACTCAAATGAATTGATAAGGAGTTATCAATATTATTCGTTTAAGTTAGTCATACTCTGGATTCAAGAAATATATGATTAAACAATATAAGAGTGTATTGATCTACATCTTATGTTTAATTATAAGATATCGTGTAATAAAAGGACTAAATAACCGACTATTAATAGGTAGAGTTGGATCATCGATTTTCACTTAATTTGGGTGGGCATAATATCTTGCTAGAGACCAATTATGTCTTGTAGGCTAAAAGGCGTTTTAGAGTTACTGTCAACATTAAGTGAACCTACATAATCGCACACAAAAAAATGAATCAATCGAATCATGTATAATTTTAGATAACCATATCGACAATTATATAATTATATATTATTATTAATCGGATTAAGAATAATAAATAATTATTAAATAAAATTATTATTTTATAAGACATGTATAGTTTTAATGGAGAAAAACCTTAATAAGATTAGGATAGGTAACCAACAGACACATCTTCTTATAAGTAAAAGGTGATGGTTGCCTCTAGGGTTTATAGGCGCCTATCGTCACATTAGAATTACAGAAAAACTCTGTAACTCAAAATATGAGAAACCCGATTGAGAGAAATTCCAAAGAATTCGGAATTGTTTCAACGTGCTAGCACACGCATAGAGATCTTGTTGGAAATTCGTTGGTGTGGATACAGTAGAGGGTGTTCCGTTTGCAACATCTTAAATCCGAATTTTAGAATTCTAAAGCATCAAAAAGGTAATCCCATATGCTCTAATTTGATTAAATTGCATGGATCCGCTTGGGAATTTAAGTTTTTAAAATAAAATAATTTGTATTCCGCTGCCAGATTCGTTTTTGGATCCTTAAATTCCAACAAGTATAATATGAGTAATCTTAGACAATATAATTCATTTATGGGTTGGTATTAGGTTAAGTTGCATTTAGAACAAATACACTTACCTTGCATTTTTTTAAGCCTAACACAAAACACTAACTTTAGCATAAGAAATACTAACCTAGCAGTTTACACTTTGTGTACAAATCGTTCGTACGCGAATATGCGCGACTTGACCTAATAATTTTCGTTTATTTATGCCACATTTGGTATGTATGGTATTAAATAAGGATATTTGTGCGTTTATTATTTGGTATATAAAAGCATAATATAAGAATGTTCTAAAGGTTCAAGTTGTTGAACACTTCGAAGGTCTATTGTTTGATATAAAAGTCCATAGAAATAATAAAATAAAAGATTAAGATTTTTATCGAATCTAGTTCCATTTTAATGCTCTCTTGATGTAATCTTGAGGACTGGCTTGTCCAACCTTTCAAGCCCTAAGTGAAAGGGGCTTGTGCCACGGCAGAATTACGAAGCCTTCTTGTAAGCAAATTCCCACCATATTAAATGTTTTTTGAAAAATGAACTAATGCCCGTCTAATTTCGACTGGTAAATACATAAACACGGGCTGGCAAGTTAAAATCTATAAGAAGGTTTGTTTTTTTTTCTTTTTTTCCTTTAATCTGTTTTTAATACAAGAAAATTCGCCCTAATAAAAAAATAGAAAATTGTATATATATTTTGTAAATATTGAAATTTAGAAGATATGACTTTCAAATTGAGAAATTTATATCATAATCATATAGGTTTTAATAAGTTAGTCCTTGAATCCACTATTTTTAATTTTTTAATTTTTCTTAAAATGATTTTTATGCAAATTAGTAGCAAAGTTAGATAATCAAACCCACCGGTCCTAACTTATTTTTCTTTTTCCTATCCGGTAGTGGCTTAAAAACCATTGGAAAAAAAAATATTTTTCTTAATTCTTAGTCGGGATTTAATATTAAATGGGTTTATGGTTTAATTTGAATTGCATTAAAGAAAAGATTAACCAAAAATTAAGATTCAAAATCGACAAAACTAATAATTTTAACTAATTTAAAGTGGGTCGAAGAAATTGCATGATTATTGATCTCCAAATAAAAATTATATAAAATTAATTATCAAAATATCAACGTAAAATTGTATCTTAAAAAACATGATTTTTAATTTTACATGAGTTGCATTTTTAATATGTGATTCACTTGTTAATTGACAACATTTGTAAACCATGATATTCATCATAAATTGCTACTCATAAATGTGATTCATATGATGACAAAAAAAAAAAATCGATTCATATGTAAATCGTATTTATGACATTAGATACAGCATTGCACATGTTTTACTAAATCTCACCTTCATGATGTGACTATTTTAGGAAAAAAATATGAGTCGTATGTTTTAAATGCAATTTTGCATTGGATTTAAGTGATTAAAATCATCCTGTTTGTATTTAAGTAATTCTTTTTAGTAAAATTGGCACACACGTATTTCACCCAAAATGGGCCATCAAAATCCAAATCATGAATCAAATAGATCATTTTTTTGGAAATAAGTCTCGCATAGCTTAATAGTGCCATGTATTATAACTCGTTGCTTGCTTGAATCTGGTAGATGTTGGACTTCAGGAAACTGGGCTTGGATCACGATTGGTTAAAGAGCCTGCAAAATAGAAAACAGATTAGTGATAAGCCAAGCATAGGCTCAACGTAACCAGTTTGATGCTTAAGTTAATATTCACCATAACAGATTAGTGATAAGCCAAGCATAGGCTCAACGTAACCAGTTTGATGCTTAAGTTAATATTCACCATAACTAGCATGTGATTTAAGTGAAGGAGAATGGTAGAGTGCAACATTATCTATTTTAGAAGATTCGGATGATTATTTATAGGTGACTAACTTGGCAATTATGGTTGTAGTAGGTGAGTGTCGGTTGGATGCACGTAATAGAGATCATGAGAGAGGGACCACATCTCTACTATGCACAAATTGAGATTGATCGAGCTATTCGTACCAAGTAACAAGTAATATGAAGGTGACTAAGTGATTTGTCGAGGTTGGTAATAGGGATAGGTCACATACCAATTAGGATATATTAGTGGGACCTGAGCTTGTTAGGTCGGCTTAGCTCATCAGCATATAAAACTTGACTTGGTAGGCTCATGATTAAGAATAGAACATCAACATAATCTTTTATTTATTATTTTTATTTATTTCTTCACCTGTTTAGTTTTTCAATCAAATTTTATAGAATTTCAAAATAATAACCAAACTCTATTACTAGTTGTTACTTTTCAATTACCATTTCTACATTAATATATATATATATATATTTAATTGGATACAAATCTATTGTTTGAGACTCAATTCAAAGATTTAATCCGAATATATTAAAGGATTATGGATTAATAGATAAAATGGGAATCACATTTCAACTAAACCACTTTCAACACCTAACATGGTTAATATTGAATCCGACGATCAACTAGGTCCGATAAATTTGATACAAACCAAAAACTTCTTGGAATGACTATGATCGATATGTTAGATTGTTTGATTGCATCTGTTTGGATGATTTATTTTTCATCTGTATTTGTATTTAAATTATATATATAAATGTGTATAATTTGTAGTTATACTTTATTGTATTTGGTCTATTTGATGTTTTTATGAAAACTGCTATATGTTTTTTATTTATATATTTTTTTTGATAGATAATTTATTAGAAAATATTTTAAAAATTTGTCTGCTATCTACTTAGTACTGGATGCATGGAATCTGATTTGTATCTGTATTTTATATTTGTTTTATTTAATTTATTTATAAAAAAATATTGAGTTTTATCTCAACAAATCAAAGGTCCAGCGCCTGCCCCAATAGTTAAATAGTACTTAAAAGTAAAATACAAAAAGAGACAGTTGACGTACCCCGTGAAACAAATAGTAATCTATTTTCCTTTACGGGGAGGACAATACTTTTGTTCCACCTTCTACTTCTAGGATTCAGGTAATTCTATCGCTCTCTCTCTCTCACACTGGTAATCTCTTCTTTCAGTTTTTCGATTCAGTTGTAGACTGTAGTCATACTAAACTGCCAATTTAGGCGATCGTAATGTTAGAACTGATTTTTCTTAACATATATTGGTAACTATTCAACGATTATTTTCATTCATTTTAATTTCAATGCTGTTCACGAGTTTTTGTAAAGCAATCTTTTTGCTTGTTATGAATTTAAGGTTTTGATGTTGAAATTTGGGGGTTTCGTATTATGATACTACAATACAAGGCACGTTTTCAACTTAGGGTTTTTTACTTAACCTTTTTTTCTCTTGGTTGATTATAGGTTATAGTGGGTTATTATTATTATTAATGGCTGGGAGTTCGGACAGCACGGATTCAGAATCCCTATTGCTTCGGATTCAGCAATTGGAACATGGTACATTGATAAGCTTGTATCTTGTTATTGTCTTTTTTATTTTTTATTTTTTGGTGTATGCTTGTTTGAAATTGATCTTTTGTGTGCTTCTTGGTGATTGTAATAGAAATTTTCCTAAATTTAACTCTTCTGGGAAGGAAAGTACTTGCTGCGGGAATGCATATTAAGTGCCTTGACTTTAAAAGATCTTAAAGTAAATATGATCCTCGCTCTATGAGATAATTGAGCCAATTAGGCGGTTTCTAACTATATATTTCCACGGACTCCCTCCACTAACTTTCTTATACATTGGAAATGAGGCCTGCATGCAATATGCACATATAGCCACACTCAATTGGTGGAGTGCTGCTTTGCGTGCAATTGCGTTGTGTTGGATGTGTACAGAGCATTCAATAGTCAGACAATTTTTTCGGAGTTGCTCTGCCTTACAGCCTTGCTTCCCATTGTAATTGTCATTATAGCATGTGTGGTGCCTGGCATTTGGGTAATAGAGGAAGTTGTTAGAGATAGGTGATCCTGAAACATCCAACTTTTATCCAAGAGAATCCTATTTTCTGCATTCATAGTTAGATGGTGTTTGACTTAAAAACTTTTTTTGTTTAGGTTTTTTCTAAAGATGAATCAGCATATATAGCTAGGTAAGGACCCTTACCAGTTGCATGCAACTAGCAAGTATAGTGCTGGAAAAACCATTTTAATATGCTCCAAAACTCCAATTTGATAGTGTTCTCAGACTTTTGGAGAAAACCATCCTCCAATGCCAACCATCTGCTATTCGCTTTCTTTACATAGTCTTTTATATTAGCAGATGTCAGAAGCCACCTGATAAAAACATGTACTTTAAACTCTTTTCTGGTTCAATTTGTTATCCTTCTAATAACTGCCAAATAAATGAAATGGTCTCTGTTTGTTGAAATAGCTCTGCTAATGTTACAAGCATGCCAGGTTTATGTTTTCAGAGGAAGAATGACACTAATGATTTCTTTATTTAGCCTGGGGTACCCTTTTATGTATTTACAATGCTTTTTTCATCCTTCCTCATTTATGTATGGGAGCAGAAAATTTTTTATGTTTTGCAGAGCGTGATGAATTGCATAAAGATATAGAACAGCTGTGTATGCAGCAAGCTGGGCCTAGCTATCTTGTTGTTGCTACAAAAATGCATTTTCAAAGGTAAATTTGTTTCTAACTTTATGTCAACTTGATTCATATATCTTCTTTTCCCCACTATTCTTTGCACTCTGTGGAGATTTGAATTCCTGGTTCTTGATTTTTAAAAATATATAAGATCATCTTGTATTTAATCATTGTACTTTTAGGACAGCTGCATTGGAGCAAGAGATTGAGAATTTGAAAAAGAAGCTAGCAGGATGCACGAGAGAGAATGTGAACCTTCAAGAAGAGCTCTCAGAGGCATATAGAATTAAAGTGAGCTCTTGTCTTCTAATCACATATCAGTCTTCTTTATACTGCATAAACTGCAAATATATGCTCATTTATTGTGGTTCTACATTCAGAGCCAGCTGGCAGACTTGCATAGTACAGAAGTGACAAAGGTAGTGCTCTCTCTAGTCTCACTATCCTTTTATTATCCTACTTGTTTGCAGAGTTATATCTTGTGTTTTTGTTTTTCTAATTTTCAGAATTTGGAAGCTGAGAAGCAGCTTAAGTTTTTCCAAGGTTGTGTGGCTTCTGCATTTGCTGAGCGGGATAATGCAATAATGGAGGTTGAAAAGATTTTTCATTATCTCTTACTTTGGGTGCATTTTCACATGTTGTGTTTTTTAAGGTGTCTCAAATAATGCTCTAATTTTGAACAATGAGCAGGCTGAAAAGGCTAAGGAGAAGGAAGAGATCATGGCACGGAAATTAAATGATGTTCAGAGCAGGTGGTTACATTCCTGCACAGTCCAGTGCTCCTGCTTGTCTCTGTGTTAATGATATCACATTTAATAGCATAATTTGATTAAATCGTTCGCATTGTGTGATAGCTTTCCACATTTATTACGTTTGGAAGATAACATAATTAAATAATATTTCATGGATGGAAGCAGGGTAATTCATAATCCCAATCCAGGCAGTAACATGAAACTGTATAAAATATCATATGGATAATTTTTCTTGAAATAGCGTGTGTTGCAAACAGAAGGCCGTTGGTGCTGGGCATGCAAAGCGTTTGAATAGCTGTCATGAATGCATTTGAGCTTAGAAGGGCATACCCATATTGCTACTCTATGAGAGTGGTAAAGATTGGTGTTACTGGATTTATGATAAATCTCTTTCTGTGTTTTTTATTTCATTGCAATTATCACATTGTCTGATCATCTGGATCATTTTGATTTAATTTTGCTCTTGTGACATGATTTATCAAAATCCTATCGGCCAATTGTGATACATATATCACTTGTTATGCAGGATGGATGTTCTTAGCACAACCTGTCTTGAACAGGAGAGACTAAATGAAGTATTGCAAGCTAACCTAAGGAAACAAGCAGAAGAAAATGAAGCCTTTAAGAAGGTAAGATTTTGAAGTTTTTTAGAATCCTTGTTCATTGACTTACAATGTGACTGATAATGGCATAATCTTATAGTACTTAAATAGTGTTAGATTCAGAATGATGGAGTGTGCATATAATCGGGTTAGTTTCTTATGACTGAAGGATTATTGGCATATTTAGAATACTGAACTCTTAGACCATTGCATGAGTCACCACATTACAGAGGCATCAGGCAGGGCTTGGTTTGACACCACTGCCTCATTCTTACAGATGCTTCTGTTCACCTTATGGCTCGCTACCTTTCCCATGCCGTTTAATTAGTTAGGTGTTGTTTAAATTCTTCAAGGTTGTTTTGTCTCATTCTTTGCTTCAAATTGCGGTCAAGGTTTCCTTGGCTGATCATGGTTTTCTAGGGCATGAGGGTAAAGGATTCATGGATTTGATAGTTGACTTGAAGATTTCTTCTAACATTTATCATGCTTTCTTTTCTTTGTCAGGTCATTGATAAGTTCTATGAGATCAGAGAACATTCTTTGGAGGGTTTGGAGAATAGAAGTTGGGATTATAAGTGTAGCTGTCTTCTGAATGAACCTTCAGAATTCTGGAGTTATAATGACATGTCAACAGCTAAATACATAGTAAGTTTCTGTAAAATATACAATTCAGAATTCTGGCTTGGCCTCAGCTATCTATTGCATTTTGAGAACTCAAAATCCTTCCAGACTTGGAAACCAAACCCCTCCTCTACCCTTTCTAGCTAGGCAGATTGTTTCTTATATGAAACTATATTTTCCTCTCTGATTTGGTTTCCCCTAGTTACTATTCTGTTTTTGTAACTCTTCTTTTGTATATAGAGTTTGCTGTATCCCTCCCCTATGTGGTTGTAATAATTTGCTATTTATATAATCCTGTTTATCTAACAAAAAAAATAAAAAATGTAAAATATTGTTTGCTTGGATGGATGTGTTATTATACTTGAGCTTGGCTTGCAAAACACAGAAGTGAATGTTTTATTTTGTTCATTAGCTAGATAGCTAGGTTTTGTAACCATATGGAAAATCTCCAGGATATGATGTTATGAAAATGCTTGTCTGTCAGTCTAGTAGTGTTGTGTGTGACTGGATTATTGTCACTTTTGTTCAATGGGTAGTAGATAGCTTTATGTTGTGGTCCTGTAGTCGGTAGGTTTAGGTGAAAATATTGCCTGTTGCGGGAAAAATATTTTTAATGATTAGGACCATCTTCTTGATTTTTTTTTTTTATGTAAATATTCCATATTTCCAGTTGCTACATATACTCAAATGGTTGCTTATGGTTGATAAGATGGAGAAGAGACTTTTTTCAAAATAAAAAATCACATGCTGGTTACTGCACTCCAACTTGGATGGACTTGACTGCTGGCTCAAATAAATGTATTGGCTGATATTGGTGTTGAGATGCCATCTGATTGTTGGATACTTGCTACAAGAGTGTCATTTCATTACTGAGACCATTTTGTTTTGAAGAGTTACATTCTTGTTTCTCCTTATGCTTTCTTTGCAATTTGATTAACTTTTTCTCAGACAGAGTGCCTTAGAAGAGGAGTTGCAGTGTGCGAGGAACTCTGTAGATGATCTGCAAAATAAGCTACGGGTGGTATGTTTCTTTTGTGCATTTGGAACCTTTTAGTGTCGTATATTTTTCATGTTGTTATATTTTTCACATTATGAAAGATAAGTTTGATCGTGAGATAGGGTTTGGAGATCGAAAACCACGTGAAGAAGAGAGTTCGTGAATTAGAGAAGAAACAGGTGAAATGGATCTGTAGAAATTTTACACACATTTTCGCAGCACATTGCCTAGCCTTTCTTCCCTCATATTTGGCTCTTTTTTCGCAGCATGTCTTGTACAAAACCATTAGATATGGGTTAGCAGATTTGCATCATTTTCATTCTCTCTATAGGACGTCCATAATGAGCATTCTTGAGGAAGAGAGTTCTTACATCAAATCAACAATTGGAACGCTGGAAGAAAAAATTAGGCAATCCGATGAAACCAGAAGAACAAATTCAAGGCCTTGTTGGAATGATGCAGAGCTTGAAGAAAATGGTTGTCCTGATATCGACGTGCAAGTTAGTTCTGGCCTCAACTTAGCAACTGAGGTTTGTAGAGATATATGGGCATGATTGCTTTGATTTTTTCCCTCCTTAGCAGATAACTATTGAATGAAAAAGAAAGAAAGAAAGAGAGAAAGAAAGAATGTTGAGCATCATTCTCTATTTAATTTGTCTTTACTTATTGGCTGAGTGTTTGAAATTATGAATATATTTGATGCTGAATCAGCCTCTTTTCTTTGGTTAATGTTTATTTTATTATTAGAACAAATATCATTTAAAAGTATTACTTGAGAAATGGGGGAGAAAATCCAGAAATTCATCCTACTCCCTTTTATTTGAACGATTCAGTGAAAAAAAGCAAATGGTAAAAGCAAAACATTGTAATGATTCTCTATTCTTGGAAGCTCTCTCTCATCCTCCTTCTTCCAAGTGATTCAGGATGAGAAAATTATAAAAGTTCTCAGCAATCTTATCTTCATGTTGCAAGCTTTGATCTCTTTAATGACATTCTTTTGGGTAACATCCTTTCCTGCGGTTGGCCTTGCCACCTCTTAAAGATTATTGGCCAATCATTATTAAATTATAACGTGATTGCTGCAAGTCTTTACTTCTTTCTCCCAAGTGATTCAGGACAATATAAATATATATATATATATAAGTTCTCAGAAATCTTATCGTCGTGTTGCAACCTTGATCTCTTTAATGACCTTCTTTTGAGTAACCTCTTTTCCTGTGGTTGGCATTGCCACCTCTTAAAGATTGTTGGCCAATCATAGTTGAATTATAACGTGATTGCTGGAAGTCTGTTCAGTATCCTGTATATAAAGCATCTAATCTCTTTAATGACATTCTTTTGAGTATCCTGTTAATAATTAAGGTTTGCCTGGCAACTCTTACAGATTGTTGGCCGAGCACAATTAAATAACATGATCGCTGTAAGTCTCTTCGGTAATCTTGCATATAAAGCATCTGTTGACTGCAACATGACCACTTCTTCTAAGGGTTGTCCAGCTTGGGGCTTCCCCTATTGCCTCTTCCCTTTTGTAGTTATCTCATGAAAAATTATCTATATGAAAGATTATGCTATAACCGGATTTACTTTTCTCAATTCCCTTATTTTGACTCCCCTTTGTGAATTGTACTTACTAATAACTTTGCTTACAGAGTGATACCGTCCTACCCAGTGCCATGGGCAATAGAAAAGTTGATGCAACAGAAGCTCTGGCACAAGCTTTGCAGGAAAAGGTCTTTAGATGATATTTTATTTTCGAAGCAAACAATTTTTTTGTTTTTCTTTTACTTATTATATAGCTCACTGTTGTTTATTGCATGATAAGTCATGCATGTAATTTCTTAAATTTGACACTAAGAAGCTGGAGTAGGAGAAAACTGAAACATTTATCTTTGTCATAGGTGGGTGCATTGCTGCTTCTATCGCAGCAGGAAGAAAGGCATTTATTGGAAAGAAATACGAATGCAGCACTCCAGAAGAAAATTGAAGAGCTCCAGAGGAATTTACTCCAAGTAATATATTAAGTTTCAACTCAGAAATTTGTGGGCCATCTATTTCCCTGCACTGTGTTGTGATACTAATAAGTTATCAATGACTATATCAAAGAAAATCTTACATTCTGAGAATTATATTAAAGGATTAATTATAAAAACATGTCTGTGTTTTGGTTAATTTACAAATATATAATCCGTGTTAATTTTTTTGATAAATGGGTAGTCCGATTTTCATATAAAAATGTCATTATAATTAATTACTATTGGAGGAATATGTGGTAGATCTTATTGGTCTAAAAAAAATTAATTTAATAAAAAATATTACTAAATAAAATTAAATAAATAAAATATTTAAAATTAACTTTTTGAAATGAGAAAATTGAAAAAAAATGTAAAATTAATTTTATAACCAATAAAATATTGATATATGTCATTCTAAAATTATTAAATAATATTGATACTTTTGTATGAAACTTGGGTAGCCTATTTATTAAAAAAAAAAAAAACACAGGCCATGTGTTTGCAAATTGATCGAAACACAGATTATGTTTTTATTATTAAACCCATATTAAACAGTAAATGGATGTTCAGTGTGTTCTTACAACATTGTTTTTTGAATCCATTTTGCCCATGGCAGTCTCTGGGATTCACCATAGTGGATAAATACTAGATAAGACATCAAAAGGTCTTAGGCTTACTGATACTGATACTGATACGAAGAACCTCTGGATCCCATTTTCTTTTGAGGGGCAAGGGCAAGGCGATTTACTGCTTCTAGAGACATAAAGTTAGTGATGGATATGGGTAGCAATATATCCCTCAATTTATAAAGTTTGTCACCATTCTATTTTTTTTTAATTTTTTTAATAATAGATTTAATAAAAAATCTGCAGCCTTTGGCCAAAATTTAGAAATTTTTAGTTCTGGCAGAGATTTAGGTGGACCTTCTCCCTTTCTGCTTGTAGTAACTTTGCTAGTTTATTGGGACTCCAGCAAAATCAAGTACCTATTGACCTACTTAACTCGTATTGGGTAACAGAAACTGTTTTTCCCCATTATTCATATTTTCTTGCATTTGAAATTGCCTCCCCTTTTATTAGGTATTATGCTTGTCAATTATTTGTATCTGGTATTGATTTTTTTCCTTGTAATTTTAATGATCACAATTTTTCTTCACATCTTAGGTTACCAGTGAAAAAGTCAAAGCTCTCGTAGAATTGGCAAAATTGAAGCAAGATTATCAATTGCTGCTAGAGTAAGCTATTTCTCTTTTTTCTTCTCTTGAAATAATATTGCACCATCCTGGTCAAGGAAATCAAAGTTCTTATTTCCTGGTTATTAAAATTAATAGAATAATTTATGCAGAAAATCAGGTCCTGAGATGAGGCAAGGAAAACTTTTGGCTACTCTTGGAGAAAAAAGATTAGGTATTTGTGCCCCAGATGGCAGGCTAAGAAATCTTCTTAAGAAAACATATCTAAGCCGTTGGGTAGGTAGTACAGAAGTAAGTGGAAATGCCACAGATGCAAGGCTATCAACCGAAGGAAATTTTTTTAGCAGAAAATCCAGTAATAGCATGGATATTGCCAGGTTTGTTGGTGGAATCATCTGTGATCTCCTTTTTACTTGTTTAATTTTCACATGAGCTCTTTCATGCCATTTTAAAAATTTCTTATTTTGTCTGTGTTCAAAAATCATTTTTCCTTTGCAGTTTGAAAATTGAAAATGCAACTCTGAAGGAGAGCTTGGAAAATGTGGATCATCTGACTTCTACAATCCATAGGCTTCGTCTCTCACTATTGCAGGTTATTTCCTTGGCCCTTGTCTGACTAGGTTTGTGAGTTAAGCCAGAAGCATAGGCACATTGATCTTTTGGGGGGGTCAATCTACACCACCAACTCTAGAAACCTTTTATAATGTTTACTTATAAAGAGTATACAAACTGTTCCACACCCTGGACCTGTGACTCTTCGGACATCTAGGAAGCAATTTAACCAACCATGTTGGGGCTCACACAACAGTTTGTCATGTTTATGATAATGAAACCATTAGCTTATATCAAAGCCCTAATACCTTGAATTATGAAATGCAATACTGATTATTAGCTGAGACAGAACTTTGTACTTTTAGCACACTTGATTACCCACCTGATTTACACTTAAGAAAATAACAACTTACACAAACAAATAAGTAAATAACAGAAGTTTTGATGTGTTTACAACATTGAAAGTTTGATTAGATAGGAATATCTTTATTTATATGGCTGTCTGTTTCATATAAATGTAGATTATGAAGTATTTTAATTCCAATACAAGCGAACATCTCAACATTTAGTGAGCATTAGAATTTTAAGAATTCAAAAAACATTACCTTGAACTACAGGCTTTTCTCGTTTTGACAAGTTGATATTTTATGAAGTTGGAAAATGCTGAGGAAAGCGAAGAGCTTAGTATTGGAAAATTTCACCGACTCCATTGTGTCTGCTTAAAAAAATACTGCCCCGTGGGGGGTGGGTGCGGTGAGGTTTTGGAGTTCTCTTAGGGGAAAGGGAAATTAATATACATATTTTTAAAATAAATTATAAAAATGCCACTGGAATAAAAATAATCTAAGAATTAAGCAAGTTGAACTCGTCTCTTAAATGATTGGCCTCGTGTATTTAAGAGACGTGGTCTTTAAGAAATGAGTTTAAGTTGCCCATTTTTGGTATGTTTCTTTATATGATGGGATTTGTATAATTTTTTTTTAAAAAGTTACCATTTTTTTTTTTCTTAATCTGTACTCTTAGTCAGACTCTTAAAAAAGAAAGGATATTAATGAATTCAAAGACATTGGGGAAGATCTACATGCTAAATGTGATGACACACAAATTGAGAAGTGGTTCTCCAAATTTAATTACGAAGGAAAGAATAACCATATGCTAAAATATTGTGGAGTGTTTTGCATAAAAATCAAGGGAAAAAGTGGATATAACAATATTATTGTTGGCCACTATTAAAAAAAATTAATGGATAAGTACTCAAATTTCAAATATTAAATACTATATATGTGATTTGACTGTTGACCCCATAAAAAATCCTGTTGTAATTGCCTTTGAGCTAAGTTAAGTACATATGGGGCTTGAGTCATTTTTTTCCTAACAGGTAGATTTTTATTAGATATTTAGGCGTTACCAGGATCTTGAAGGATTTATTTATCTTGGAAGGCTGGATTGGCATATTATATGCCGTCTGGCTACGAATGCTTATGTAGCATTTTAATTGCTCTCCATGGAGGAAATGTGGGGGAGATATGAAGAGATAAAAGTGGAACTCATGTTGAAGGAACAAGAGATTGTTATGATTTTATCTCAAAGCTATATCTACTAGCTTTGGGCATTTTATATAATTTGATTATAGTGACCTTCCATCCTTCAAATGTAATTGGATTTAATCTACCTTAGTGATAAACGTTTTTTATTGTGGAATGGCAAGGATTTGAAATTACGTTGTTAAATTAAGCCTAACATATATTTGAGAAGGGAGGAGGAAATGTTTTTGAAGGTTGCAGAGATTTTGCACCTTTATTGCATGTTTGGGAAGCGAAGGGACAGAGATTGGTAGGATGGTTGGACGATTTTATGTGAGCCCCACAAAAATTGTGGAGGGAAAATATGTGAATTTTTGCATTTACTCTTGAGCTCTCCCGAGCTCTCCCTTTGTGTTATTTATAATAAGAGTAATATTAAAGTTCCGTCCAATTACCATATTAATTTTTTACTTTCAAAACTTTACCTCTCATTTTAGATTCCCTCCACGGAACATGACTCTTTTTTTCTTTTTCCGACCTCCACCTTTTCCACTTCAATTTTTTCTCAAATAGATATCTTATTGGAGTGTAAATGGATTGATGCTTAAAATTATTGTATCATGGTTTTTGTCCTTAACGTCTTCATCTCCTACCTGAAAAGATCTTCATATGGGTCTTTGCTTCAAATATTCTCTAAGTCTCTTATGTAACTTCCTGTGTAGGTAAAAGAAACAGCTTCAGCTGGAGCTGCATTGAGTGTTTCAGAAGCTTTGGATGACATCATCACAGAGGCAAAGCTTGTCAAGACCGCTTTGGGAAGTTCTCTACCTGTTAGTTGGTCAGCTGGGGAAGACGTTGAATCACTTTCTGGAAGCTCTGCAGGTGAAGTGGATGACTATTATGGGGATTCTAACCATGAAAAAGTAGATTCTGTTTGTGCTGCTGGATTTGAGATGGTGGATCTCTTGATTCTTGCAACTCAAATTCTGAAGGAACTCAAGCTTGCAACAGCAAACTTGGTTGCTAGCTAAGATTTGTAGGTTTTGCTACTGATTCAGTGTGATAGCGAGGTGGAGAATATGGTGCGAGTAGTGGATATATTCTGCTTTCCACTTTAACAAATTGCAATACTGTAACCTTAATCCTTATAGAAAAAGTGAGAAACCAAAGCTGATGCTATATAATTCTTGTTCAAGTTGAGTGCTTGGGGGGGGGGGGAATATAATTCCTTGATTGAAGGATTGGGGTACCATCTGTATATATCGGTTAGAGCAAAACTTATGTACAGTGATTTTCTTCTTGTAATATACCAAATCCATTTGTTGCACCCTAATTGATTTAGGGATGGCATTCCTTGCAGATCTGAATTTTTTCGATATAATAAAATTATATCCAAACGGAATTTTTACCTGCAAAAATATCTCAACTTTTTAATTTTTGCATCCACGGTATATTGAGTTGGAATCCTGCTAAAATTTCTAGCCTCTTATTGATGTTGCAAAAATATCTATTAAAAAAATATTTTTTAGTACTACGTGGCATATTTTTCTTTTTTACTTTTCTCCCTTTCTCTTTCCATCCCCCCCAATATAAATAAAGTGAAAACAAGAAACTTAAATTTCAAACAAACTTAAAACTATAGAATAGTCTAAATCATGAGGCAAATCGAATTCTCTTCTTGCAATCCTCACATGCTCTAGTCGAAGCCGACTCTCATTGGACATCATCAATAGCTTCCGCAATCATGTAATAGCTTAGAGAATATGTGCCTTAAGCGCTCTCTTTTCCTCCTCCATCTGATCCGACACTTTCCTAGTCAACTTGCAATATAGATTCTTGGTTAATAGAATTCTTTGAACGGGCTATTTGTAAATTTCAAAAACATGTAGGAATTTCAGCATGAATTGACTAGCTTCGTGTTGCTTAAACCTTAATAGGCGGGAAAACGTGACGAGGTACGGAAGCAGGATTGATTGATTGATTGGGTTGTGAGAGGATTAGGGTTTGGAATTTGAGGACCTTGCATATTTTCTTCTAGATTTCCATGTAATGGCCGTAGTCATGATTGAGAACTCGCTGTTGCTTTTTGGGGATTGAGGTCGACTGGGAATAGGGTTTTGGGAGAATGAAGTTGTGAAGAGAAGGATTGAACGTGAGAATGGAATTGGCCCTAGGTTTTGATTGATGATTTTCTGTGTAAGTGAACAAAGGAAAGAATTTGGTTTGCTTGTTGATTTTGAGTATTTTGTAATGTTAACTTTGCCTGAAATTTAGGGTCTGTTTGTTTTGGCTTTTTTCGATAGATACAGATACTTTTTCAAATTTTTTTCTAATAAATTATTTATCAAGAAATAGATATAGATAAAAAAAAAGTTGACAGTTCTCATCAAAAGATCAAATAGAACAAACATAGATAAAATTTAGATGCAAATTGAATATATTTACACATATCATTTAAAAAAAGATACAGATACAAATGAAAAACAGACAATCCAAACAGATAGATTTCTTGTTTTGATTTTTTTTTTTTTAATGGGGAAGAGGTGGGCGGAAGGAAGGGAGAGAAAGGAAAGTCAAAAAAAGAAAAAAAAAAAAAAGAAATGCCACATAGCAAATAGAAAATATTTTATTAATAGACCCTGTCACATCAGCAAGGCATTGGAGTTTTGACAGGATTCTGTCAAAAAATACTGTACGTGCAAGATTTAAAAAACTTAGATATTATTGTGGACAAAAATTTTATTTAGATAAAATTCTATTATACCAAAAAAGTTCCGGTATAGCCAGAGAATTTAACCCTAATTTCATGTCAAAGCAGAAGTTAACCAGAATCCAAGTTCGCATTATTTTGCAGTTGATGCTTACGGCTTTGTGCTCTTAGTCAATAATAGCTTACACTCGATGCATTGACCCTCCATAACAGCTTAGTGTTCATGGATGAAGGCGGTTAAAGGTTTCTGATATATTTGCCAGTGTTGTGCGATCGCGGTTAAAGAAGCATTTTTTGTAAGACATATCCTGTTAAATGAATACCATTTCATGCTTTTGGCATCAAATTATGCTGTTTAGCACCTAACATTCAACAATTAAAATCTGCTAGCCAGTGGAGCTGAGAAAGAAGTTGATTTTTGCTCAAAAAGAGATGGGTGCAGTGAGGAAACAAGTTACAATCAAATCCCAAGAAGTTTCATACATCATGTAAAATTAAAATATACAGGCCATCATCTGCTCCGCAGTCATCTCATCTCAAGTTCACACAAAGATGCACAAACACCAGTCAAAACCCACAGGAAAAATCCTTTGCCACAAACCCATTGGCACAGACGATGTAAAATGGTTACAGAGGAAACACAAGTATGTGAACAAGTCATGTCATGTCCACAGAGGAATATGACTATGATTCTGCAGCAATCTCCATGGCCATGGTCTCGTTTCCCAGGGTCATCGTTTCATTGGCTGCGTTTTTATCCGATTCAAGCTGACTGTAGTTTCCTTTCTCCTTGAAAAGCTGGATGTGGTGATGCTTGCAGTATAATTTTCCTTCATGAGCAATGTAGTTGGATGGGCTGATGGTACAGCCTCCATGAGTGCATTTGAAACAGCTTCTATGATATGCAGTCCCATTAACAGAAACCTTAAAAAGCATTCGACATACGAATTAAAACGTGTGCTTTTTTTCCAAAATGAACAGGCGAAAGGGACGATTGGATCAAATTAGAGGCATGATTTAGAAAGAAATTATTGACTATACCTTTTCAATTGGGTAAACAGTCTTCTTACATCCAACACATTTATCCCTCGTACCGGCAAAGAAGCTCGACACTTTGCTTGCGTTAGCAGAATTCTGTTTTCATTTTTAATATTTTTGTTAACCAGTCCACCATTTAGTTACAGAAAGAATGAAAGCAAAATCAATAAATAGAAAGACATAAAATATTACCTCATTATCAGTATTCCTTTCAGGTTTTACTACCTTTGGTGTTCCTGGAGAAGGAGAAGCCAAAAGTTTTCATGACAGGAAATTAGACCGTGAAAAGAATCATTTGGCTTGGTTTTATGCCATCACGTGTAACGGTTCAAATCCATATCTAATTTTACTTTTGAATTTTGATGGTAGCCTATTTTATCCTATTAGTTTGAATTAGGATTAGTAAATAAATTTTCCAATCGGGTCCATCACATATTTGCTTACTTGAACAGAAAAAGTATAACATTTCATTGGTTATACTGAATTAAACATAGACTAATCCTCCTTCCCTTTATATAGGAATATTTTTATGGACAAGGTTGTACAAGTAAATTGAGTTTTACCTTCAAAGCTTTTGTCCAAACTGCCAGTTCTCTTGAAAAGTTGATCAAAATGAGGTCTGCAGTAGACAACCCCCTCAAAAGAATTGAAGTTGCTAAGCTGCAATGAAGATTTGTCAAACGTAAGTTTGGATTTGGAATAAATGTTAGGGACGAGTGAGCAGTGTACTGGTCTGATTTGGGTCATGGTTCAGATCATAAACCATAAAACCACCATGTCAAAATAGAAAATAACATCTTCCTAATCTATTTCTTTACCTTTATGATTTGGATTTATATTCAATCTCACTAGACAATTTAAGGTCAGATTTGGTTATGTTTTGCATGAACCAAATAGTACTTTGTAAACCAAACTGCAATCTATATGATCCATGATTCAAGCTGAATAGTATATTATCGATAATCCTATAATCTAGTGGTATTAACAATTCCTTTCATGCATCTTCATGCAAAACATATCAAAAACAAGAAAAAGGAAAGGGGGTGCAATTGCAACAACCTTAAGGGTACCATTGCAATGGTGGCACCTGAAGCAGGCCTTATGATAAACTCGGTTATCGGCCGTCAACTTATCAACCAAGTAAACCGTCTTCTGGCAGGCTGAGCACTTCTGGTTGATACCCACCAACGCCATGGCTTTCTTAAACCTCTCCTCTCTTTTTATCCTCAAACAAAAGTCTCTCTAGGACTTTTTGGATAGTTCACAAAAAAACAGGAGGGGGTTCAATGAAAGGAGGTTGGTTTTTATAACAACAGTTGGAGTTTCGCTTTTTCACTTTGTTGTATATAATGTTAATATTTGCTGTTTTGCCAAATTGTCCTTGTCTGTCTCCTTCTCCTCATTGAGAGGAGAAGCAATAGATCAGAGAAATATTGAGAGAGAAAGGTGAGCAGTAATTTTCGGGTAATTATCCCTCAGAATATATTGATTGAAACATTTTACAGGTGGAATGGAAAAGTAAGTAATTCTTCGTAATCATTTGGTTTTAGCTTTTAAGTAAAACAACCATGATTTGTGATGGGATTAGATGTGACCCATTTTATCTAGATTAACTGAAAGTTGTATAATCTCCTAATCACTAATTTACAAGGGATTTTTTTTTTGTTTTTTGTTTTTAAATAAGTATGATAATGGAACTTGTTAATAAATATATCAAGGGTTTGTTTGGATTGTCTGTTTTTAATCTGTATCTGTATCTGTATCTTTTTTAAAATGATATGTGTAAATATATCCGATTTGCATCTAAATTTTATCTATATTTGTTCTATTTGATCTTTTGATGAGAACTGTCAACTTTTTTTTATCTATATCTATTTCTTGATAAATAATTTGTAGCAAAAAGTTTGAAAAAGTATCTGTTTCTGCCGGAAAAAAGCCAAAACAAACAGACCCTAAATCATGCCAACAATACGAGTTTGTGATTTTACGGGCTAAGAAAAATCAATAAAGAGCCATCTCACTTTTTCTTTTCTTTTCTTTTTTCCCCCTCCTCCCTTATATTTAGATGTGCAAGAAAAATGATGCCTCCACATTTGACTTAGGCCACATGTTGATTTTCATGGATATTGTATAGACCACTATATAGACAAAGATGATATGTTCATCAAGTTTATTTTTAGTAAATATTTTTTGTTGTTTCCATATAAGGAAAAAAGATTAATTGAATATTATATATTACATTTTAGGTAAATGGTACACAAGTATCAAATGTTTATCTATAATAGTGAAATAGATAATTTTTAAAATAATTATTGTGTTTTATACACATTACATATGTTAAAAGTTACAAAAATTAAAATTACACTTTGAGTTTACCAAATAAAGCGGTCAATATAATATCCATGAAAATCAACATTTGATATAAGTCAAATGTTGAGGCATCATTTTTCTTGCACATCTAAATTTAAGGGAGGAAGAGGAAGAAAAAAAAAAAAAAATGAGGTGTGCATGTTGATTTTTGTAGATGTTATATTGACCATTATTTCTTGACCCAGCTCATACCCTAGAGATGTTTAGTGTTAGAGGTGGTAATTACGGCGGATTAATTCTTGGCGATTACACACATAGTGGATTCATGGGATAATGGGTTGTTGGGGACAGTTAACAAGCGTATGAGTTGAGTCCATTAATCCATGTTGATTGCACCAACCCCAAGTGATTAGGAGAAATATGCTGAGTAGACTTAGGTTAGGGTCTACCTGGTCACGATACTTGTTAGTTGGTCTTTCGAGCTAAGGGGATCAACACTTCTACAAGACTTTACCCTGGTTAGAGTATATCGGGTCTAGGCTCAAAGGGCCGACCAGGATAGACTAGACATGGGAAGCTTGTAATCTAAGATAAACTATACCCAGGAAGCCTGTAATCCATATTTGATCATGACTAATATAGACAAACAATTGATGCTTGTATGTCATGTCCCTAAATACATAATATGTGGTATCGATGAATCTTTTTTCCTTATATAGAGATAACCAAAAATAATTACTAAAATTAAACATGACGAATATATAAGATTTGTCTATTCTAAATTGGGAAATTTTACAAATCCATTAGAGGACCCTCTAGCCTACCATTCAAACTATTGAAATGATGAAATGAGTTAATGGTATTGACATTATAAATAATTTTGGCCATTTAATAGCTTATGAGACCGGTTCCATAAAGAAAATAGAAAGGGTAATAGGATTTTTCTCTAAATCGTATTCCAGTTTATATCTCTTCTAATTACATGATCATACAGAAAAAGAACCTTTAACTTGCAATTTTTTTTTCCCTTTTTTCAGGTGATTTACTCATGCAGCAAATATATAATTAGAAGAGACACAAACATAGATAGCGACAGATTGGAGTTAAAAGACGTTCAATCATGTGTTGTAAAGAAAAATTATCGAAGCACAGCAAGAAAGGGGAAAGGAGAAAGGTGGGGAGTCTAATGATTTTGCAAACTTCAAACATATTCATAGATAATTAATTAAAGTTGGCTGATGAGCTCTTTTCACAAAGTGATAGACAGCACTTTGATCATGAAATACTAGCTGGATCATCATTAACTTTTTTATCACAATTTTTAATTTCTACACTTTAGTTAGCTCTCTAATAATAATAATAATAATAATAATAATTTATAAAACTTTAGTTATATATGAAAAAAAAATGAACTTTCATTAAGTAGCAATGCATGAAAAATTTGCTCATGTCTAGATGAATAAGTTCTTGAAGAAAACTACATCTGGTTACTTACATACATATTTTATAATTATAAGTTAATATTAATTAGGTGAAGCATATCAGCTTCTAATTGGTTTGTTTTAATTAAAAAAAATCTAGAAATTTCTGTTTGAAAAATTGGAATGCCGGGAAAACTTGTTAAGTTTTTTTTTAAATTCGGCTGGAGTAAATTTGTTAAGTTCAACGATGAAAGAAGTGTCTTATGGGCCAAAAAAGCAATCCACCAACTAATCCGTGGGCCCTAAAGCATGTGATTCTCGGCCCCACCAAAGTCAAGGCCCTTGAGACGGATATATTTCCATATGATGGATCCTACGGTAATCTCTACTCATGCCATAGGATATCCATGATAAGTCTTCCCGCAACAGATGGCAAACAGTCCTAGGTGGGACCAGCAAAAAAAAAAAAAAAAAAAAAAATTAACATTTGAATGTGAATTTGAGAGAAAAAAAAAAAGATATTGCTAATTTCAGATCCACTCCCAACTTCACAAATAAATAATTTCATTGGAGACAAATTGCTAACCCTCAAGCAATGTACCATATTTAAGCCTGCATAGCTATCTTGCCAAGATCCATTACAATCTCTTAAGACCCCACCCATAACCACTTGTCTTATAAAATAATTAATAAACCCATCACAATATAGTTTCATTCAACCTGAGTTTGGTGGAGTCCATGTCAAATTCATTATTTCTATCCAATAGATTTATTTTTGCAAAGAAATGTCTTCCACAGTGAGGTCCAAGTTATGGACCCCATTGAATTAATTCGAGTTTAGGCGGGTAGCGAATAGGACCAACCCCAATGGGATACCTAGCTCAAATATTCGGAAACAACTCTTCTTAACACTTTGAGCTTTTAAATCACTTTAAATTGGCCTAATTTCACTTATGGTATTTGAACTTTTTATATTTTAATAGAAATATACCTAAACAAAATTTTATTACAAGAACATATTTAAACCTTCTAAATCTTTCACTCATGATACCCCTAGATGAATGCTGTCCATTTTTCCATTATAAAGATGATATGGCAAACAGACCAATTAAATTATAGTTTTTTTTTTTTCTGTCGATGTTGGCTGTTTTATTATTTTTACTTTCTCTCTATCTCTTCCCCCTCCCTCTTCTCCTATGCATTTTCTTCTTCTTTCTAACCCCAAATAAAAAAAAAAATTACAAATCCCAGAAACTTACCAAAAAAAATTTCCAACTTAATGATTCATAATTCCAAAAATTTAAGTGTTAGGAGATTTTACAAACCCAAAAAATTCAAAACAAAATAAAATTTACAAACGTAATAATTCGTAATTCTTGTACATTTAGTATTGAAAAAACTTTCTTCACTTCCTCATAATTTTCACCTCATTTTGGATATGGGTTTTTTTTAAAGTTTTCAACTTTAATTTCAAAATGTTCTTAATTTAATTTTAACATTTCAAAACCCTATTGTCCATTCATTCTATCATCACCATATCTATGATAGAAAAAGAAACACATTACAAGAGTTATTCTTCAAATATTTCTCTTTTGATAAGTTATATCTAGCATCAATTGCAAATTCTTCTTTCTTTTTTATTTTTTTTTTTTGTTTTCCTTCTTGTACAATTGACGACAATAACTTGCTTCTACGAATTGAGATGTCATAGCGAGTCCATCAAGTTTGTGAAACATTCCTTTATGTCCACTGAACAACAAATGGAGAAAGAATATGAAACATATAAAAATACATACTTTTATTACGAAAAACAACTCTTCTCTCTCTGTAGAATTTCAATGACTGAACCCAAACTTCTTTTTAGATTATCTCCTTCCACAAGCAAATTTAAAATTTGATATCAGTGTCAATAGAGTCTTGCAAGTTAGTAAAAACATAAAAATACAAACTTTTATTAGTATCCTTTGATAAATTGCAGATTGAAGAACTTTTTGATAAAAATAGATGGAAAATATTTCTTCTAGGAACACTTGTTTCTAAGTTTCTAGGAATACAAATATCTTTTTGAAAAAAAAATGAGTGGAAAAGGAATGAATGACCATTGCTTCAATATCGTGGTTAATAGTTGATTTCTTTTTTTTTTTTTTTAATGATTTAGGGTTTAGGGCTAGAGAGAAGATGGAGAAGAAGAAGAAGCACAAAAGAAGAGAGAAAATAAAAATAATAAATAAAAAGCCAATGTAGATATAAAAAAATAATAATAATTTAATGGATCTACTTGCCACTTCATCTTTTTAATGAAAAAATGGACGAAATCCCTCTAGAAATACCACGAGTAAAAGTTTTAAAAGGTTAAGTATTTTCTTGTAATAAAATTTTGTTTACGTATATTTCTAATAAGATTTAAAAAGTCTAGGTACCGAAAGTAAAATTAACCCTTTTAGATTACACAAGAAGATATTATTGTTTGAAGATAAATTTATTCAAGGTATTAAAGTTTGAAACAATTAGCATGAGGAATTGGTGTTTCATAAAGTGGATCAATCAAGGCATCAACATTTCATAAAGTACAATTAAGATACTAACCTTTAGATGGTTTTTGATTTTTTTTTCCAAATGCATACCTTATTTTATTCATTTGTAAAATATTTGATCCTTTTTTTAAAACCATTTAAAATACTAATACCTTAAATTAATCTACTCTCAAATGTTAATACCTTACCTTTTTATATAATTTACCCTATATAAAATCTCCGATACATCTATCACGGCCACATGCACACTTTATGTGGTTTTCAGTAATCGAGACTCGAGAGCCTTGCGAAATTCTGATGATATATGTTCCTAATTTTTTTCTTTCCTCGAATTTAACATTTTAGTAACAAGTGGAGATAAAACGTAACAAGTGAGATCCAAAGGCCAAATTAAGTATACACTCACTCCGTTGGCATTATATCCATTTAGCTCTTTTATCTTTCATAAATTAAATGTTTGGACCTCTAAATAGATTATTAAAAAAAAAAGAAAATAAATAAAACACGAAAATCTACATATAACTTTAACTCTTGATTAAAAATTTATAATTATGAAAACATTACTAAAATTAAAAATAGAAAACGCAAAATTGGAAAAAGAAAAATAGAAAACTCGTATTTTGATATGCTTTAAGTCTTGATTATTTTGTTATAGTTAATGCCCGTTTCCAATTTTTGCTATTTTTATCAAGTGCAAAATGGTTATATAGAAGTTTGAAAGCAAGCTACAACCAATTGCAAAGACAGAGAACTAAAATGTCAAAGAGCAAGTATGTGAAAATGCATGCGCAGCTTACCTAATTACATGATGACCTCTTATTTGCTTTCAAAACAAAAAGTGCTAGCACCAACTGTTTCAAAAGTGAAATTACATGTCCCATGTAAACTCCAAGAAATTTTCCGTGTAACCTCACAGAAAGTTCACATTCTGCAAGAGCATATAGTGAAGTTCAATTCAGTAATTAGATAGCTACAAGGAAAAGGGTTCAACAACAACGAATTAAATTCCTTTCATAGGAAATAGGAAATGCCAATCTGCAGATGTATACTATGACCGAAAGTTTAAGCCAACTGGAAAGCACCCATTTATGGGGACCCTCATAGGGATCGACAACAAAAAGGGCATTTGGTCTAGTGGTATGATTCTCGCTTTGGGTGCGAGAGGTCCCGAGTTCGATTCTCGGAATGCCCCATTTTCACTTGCTAGTAACTTAGTTTTTGAATGTATTTTGCCCAAGTATACAGATAATCAGATGCCAAGTCAAGCAGCAATATACTTTTTGCTAATACTTTTAAAATATACCAAAATATATTATAAATCTGACAGGATCCTTAAGAGGTGCAAAATTTTCAAAGTCAACTGAAGAACCAAACTATTACCTCAGACAAGATCTGAAGAGCAATAAATTAATCCCATAAGCAAACAACAAAGTTAATAAAGTAAAGCAAGCCAGCTGGCTGTTTATTAAGTATTGCCAGTCTATATTCAATTTCACAGGAATTCAAACTTTTTAATCATTCTCAGATTACTAAAATGTCATGCTATTATCCATTTTTAGTCATTAACTGCAGAAGCCATATCAACAAAGGAGACCTGGCAGGCACAAGGACAATGTATAGCAACATACTGCAAAAAGTAACATCAAATGGAAAACTCATTCTAGGAGACACTATTGAGGCATTTGAACTGATTTTCCTTTTTCGTTAAATGCTTCAGCAGCAAAAGGTCAAGCTCAAGCACCTGAACAGGATAAGAATAGAAGTTGAAAATCCGGACAAAAGCATTCATTATACATTAGTTTATTAGAAAGCACTTATAAGTTATTTATAGTGAATCATATGCAAGTTCCTTGCAGGGAATCCTTTCTACCAGATAGGCAATATTTTAGCATAAAATTGAGTAGAAGCCAATGTATATAGATAACTCAGAAAAGAGAACCACCCATCTTTACAATTTAGTGCAAGCATCAGAGGCCAATACACAGTAAGGATAATGTGCGTGAGAATAGTTCATTATCCTATATATATAAAGAAGAAACCTGAGCAGAATTCACAATAGAACTATAACAAATACTTTCCATCCACAATATTGGCAGCATGGCTATCGAACTCGTGATGTATAGAATCATTCAAAATCATATAGAACTGATAAAACTGTAAACTTATAAAATCGTACACCTAAAATATAATTCTATCTAAAGCCTATATCTAAACGATTTTTAATTAAGGTACAAAATCACATATATTTTAATTAAGGAAAACTAACAAAATCATAGACTTGTAAAACCGTACGGTTCTATGGATTTTGACAGCTATGATTGGCAGTCAGAGCATGTTTATCTTGTGAGGAAAATATTAGATCTTCTCACAATTTCAAGTTTTCAATCATCAAGACTAATGTGCACCCCCACTTTCAGACTAATAGAGCCTCAAGTGATTTTTAGGGGACTTAAAGCAAATAAAAACCAGCAACTGGGCATTTGGTCTAGTGGTATGATTCTCGCTTTGGGTGCGAGAGGTCCCGAGTTCGATTCTCGGAATGCCCCATTCTTGTGTTAGCAGTATCTGACTTTTTTCTCCTAACCTTTTTCTTTAACAGTCTTCCTTGAATTTAATGCAGAATAAGCAATGAAACTGACAGGTAAGGGTCTAGGCTGACAGGTGTATATATTATATTGACAAAATCCCAACGAATATGCATAGAGAAAATAAATTTCTCAAAAGTCAACCTATTGACTCTTTTTTACAAACAGACAGATGCAAGTATATATCTTAGCCGAGACTGGAGCAGAAGGAAGAAGTTAAGTTGATTGGGTGATGTAATGATGTAAGAGCATATACACAACATACACCACCCACCTAGAGCAACAAATTTGGTGAGCCAGTCATATGGCAGCAAGAAGCATGATAATATTCATCTTAATCCATTTTGAATATTGAGCCAATACTTTGAGTCATATCCTCTGCTTTACCTTGTCCACACTAAAGATCGCATACAACGTCCAGAGCAGTATATGACAAGAGAAGTCAAAAGTCACATACTCAAAAATGGTCCCATGCAAACAAAGCCCAACTTCACCGGATAGCACAAGCAATATCCATAAGAATACAAACAATGAAGCATTCTTATTCCATCAGGAGAAAAATACCTGGTCTACTGACTCCCATAGCTGCAGCAAGTCCCCAAGCTTTACCTATAGATAACAAGCATAAAATTCATCTTTTTTGTTTGTTTGCTTTTTAAATTATGATGTCTTGTTGTTAGATGATACTGGCATAACATCATTTGCTTTTCAGTAACTAGCAAACATACTGCTCCTTTGAGTTGATACTACAAGAAGTTCAAATTTGCCAGTTGAACTAAAAAAATACTCCTCGTAACATATTTTCTTTTACAGAATCACACTACATCATTGAAGATATCACCAAGTCAAAGACATTAAAAGCAACGTGGCAGTAGAAATACATTAACTGCATGTTCACTCAGGGGAAGTAGATATTCAATCCTTCCATGTGAAGTTGCTATCACGGTGTTTATTGCATTTTAACTACTGAATATCAATTCATCATGAATTACCCAAAATAATGAATAATAATTCATGTCCTTATACTCATCAATTGCTATTCAATAGTTTATTCTCTACTCTCTCATGTATACCCTTGCCGAGGGGACAGCACCTATAGAACAATTATCTCTGCGTCATAAAAACTATGTGGACATAATAGATATTACACTTCATTCTATTGATTACTTCCTTTATTCTTATATCAACTAAACAAAGTAATAGACATGCAATAGTCATTATAGCTCTATCACATTCCTATTGAATTGCAATTAAAATCCCCCTTTATTCATAAGATAAAGTGAACAGGCTATAATAATCTGGAATATAATCCAGACATCTGGAAAAGATCTAAAAAACAATAGAAAACAAAATTAACATATTACAGACAAACACATTGACTGCATATATAACATCAATCTCATTGTGTGGGCATTTGGTCTAAAGTTATGATTCTCACTTTGGTATGAAAGGTCCCAAGTTCAAATCTCGGAATGCCCCAGCTTTTTTTCACTTTTCTTTCTCCTATAAGACAATTCAATAGCAATGACTTATCTGAAGCATAAATGGTGTATAAACATTCGAACATATTATAAGTAGCCAACACACTTTTTAACTGATGACAACACCTTCATGAGCCAAGGGCTTATATATGTGTGTGTGAGTGCATGTATGTACGAATTCTGTATACATTTTACATTATAGTTTTAATATTGTACATTTTCATACTGCATTAAGTTGAATAAAGGCACAAGGTAGTCAAAGTTAGGATGTTCAAAGTCCCCAATCTTGCAAAAAGTGGGGGGTTATTGGGTGGGTGGAATCATTACGCTAAAAACAGAAAAACATACCACTATACACATAGACTTTCTGCAAAGAAAGAAATCTCAACATCTGGGCATTTGGTCTAGTGGTATTATTTTCACTTTAGGTACAAGAGGTACTGAGTTTGATTCTCAGAATGCCTCAAACTTTTTAAGATTACTAAACACTTGAACTGACACATTTGGACCATTTACAAACACTTGAACAAAGCATAAGCAGAACAAACATATCTTGCAATCAATGACAACAATTCCCTAAGTCAAAGGCTTCTGCATTCCAAGTGTAGATTTTGATTCTTTGTAAATTCTACATTATTGCTTTTGGCAGTTCTATATTTTCATACCACATTAACTTGTATAAAGGCACAAGGGAGTCAAAATGTGGACCTTACAAAAGAGGAAAAAGTTCAGAAGACAAACGGGAAAACATAGTGCTAGACAAAAGGAAGAAATTTCAACATCCAGGCAATTGGTCAGTATGATTCTCATTTGCAAGAGGTCCCCAGTTCAGTTTGATTACCAGATTTCCCCCTTTTCAGTTCTAGTAGAATACAACTATTTAAAAAATTTCTTAAACCAGGGTCTCCCCCAAAGTCATTGTCAACTTGCAACAGGTGAATATGTAAATGTTTAAGTTCACCCATGAAATTTCTTATGTCTGACAGAACCTGCAAGTATGCAGATTCTCACAAGTCAAACTCATCAACTCTTTATTAAATGAAGACAGTGAGTTATTTCTTGCACAAGGCTGGAGATGAAACAGATGCAACTTCTCTTTCATGGTTTGACAGCATAACCAGATATAGTCAGCACATTCCAATCAATCAATTGTTTCAGTGGTGATTGCTTTTCATGACATATGTAACAGTTGAAGATTCCAATTAACCAGTGAAAGAGCGGGCAAGGTGGGACATAGTTCTTCAGAGCCACCAAAAGCAAGAAAGATGGAAGGGAAAATTTAGTCTAACCACCATTTCCCATATTTATCAAATATTTTAATGTAGAAAAGGGAAAAAAAAAAAAAAATAAAGGTTTTGTTGAGCGCATTTGAAAGCTTGTTAAATGAATTAGAGAAAAACTTGACACTTTCAATTCTACACTTTTTGGTGATCTATGTAATCAATGCTCTGTAGTTGCACATTTCTTTATTAGGTATGCTTAAAAAGTGCTCAGGTGGAACTTGTTAACAAAGCTCATGTTAAATATGTCCACATTTGAGATCACAAAGAAAGTAGAGCAGAATAAGTGATGAGAATATTAAAATCTTCACGGCCACCATAATTACATATCTATACTTTTTTTTTAGGTTAATTCATATCAAAACTTCAAGACATTCCACATTCTTAGGATTTTTTATGAAAGTTAATGAATTAATTGTATAGAAAAAAGGCAAAAAACTATCAGAAGTTCACTCATGAAAGATTGGAAACTTAACTGAGGTCAGCTCCCTTTAAGAGGAAATTGAAATGTTATGATACTCAAGCACATGTCTAAACCAACTGAAAAAAAAGACATTTATGGGCATTTGGGTCTAGTGGTATAATTCTCGCTTTGGGTACAAGAGTCCCTGAGTTAAATTCTCAGAATGCCCCAAATTTTTTCTTTTATTTGCCTATTAAGCCAATAACGCAATACATACATTCAAAATTCAATTCAAGTAATAAACTTACATAAGTTTAAAAAAAATAAATAAATAGTAGCTCATAGTTCTCAATTAGTATTGTCAATTGTCACAAGTAGTATGCAATGTTATTGTTACAGGCCAGTTTGCAGTCATAAAATATGTAATATCTCTTAGAGCTACACAGAATATGCCTTGAGAAGAAGAAATAAAAAAAGCAACACAATCCAGTCAAGCACATCGTTTTTACCTGGATCAGATACAATCACAGTGTGTGGGCATTTGGTCTAGTGGTATGATTCTCGCTTAGGGTGCGAGAGGTCCCGAGTTCAATTCTCGGAATGCCCCATCCTTTTCTCTCATTGATTTTTCAATCTTGATATAATAATTTGGCAGACAAAAAACCAACTGCCAGTCAACTCAACCTCCATACATCAGTTCCATACCATCTTATTGCGTAGTCATTTGGACTAGTGGTATGATTCTTGCTTAGGTGTGAGAGGCCCCGAGTTCAATTCTTGGAATGCCCCATTTTTTTCTCTTATTAATTTCCAAACTTGATATGTTAATTTGGAAGACATAAAACCAACTGCCAGTCAACTCAACTGAGATACATTGACTTCAATACATATTTCAAACTTGATATACTAATTTGGCAGATAGAAAACCAACTGCCAGTCAACTCAACCGCAATACATGGACGTCAATGCATACAAAAGATCCATATTTCTGATAAACTAACATAGAGCTAATAAACAAGAGATCTAGTTAGAGAGAAAGAGAGAGAGAGAGAGAGAGAGAGAGAGAGAGAGAGAACAAGATGGTGAATAGAATTAAATAAATAAAATAAGATATTAAAAAAATGTTTTGCTTGTAGCATTGAGCATTACACAGTATAATATATTAATCCCATTCCACAACTTTTTTGCTGTACATCATACTGGAAGAATGGACAAATTAAAATGGCTCCAAGAGAATATGGTCTCATAAAAAGTCAACAAATGGATTTAACGGTTAAGACACAATGATCAAATAATTGAATACAAAGATAATGATATCTGTGTTATCACGTGGGCATTTGGTCTAGTGGTATGATTCTCGCTTTGGGTGCGAGAGGTCCCGAGTTCGATTCTCGGAATGCCCCTTCCTTTTTCGTTTCTCATTCAATAATTTAGTGGACATTGCTATATGCAGGTCAGCATAGCAATTAGAGCATATTTTTTTAAAAGCAATGCCATCCTGCATGGATGAATTTATTAAAACAAGAAGAAAAAAAAATGGATATATCCAGTACATGACATAGCCTAACTCAAAATTTTTTTATCTTAAAGTTTTATGAAGAGGTTAAGTGATACAGAGTTGGCAATCTCATGACACTTTTATGCATATATATAATGCATAATGCATAAAAAATGTGAGAGATCAAGAAAGGTGACATGGCAATAGATAGGCAGAAGGAAACAGCAACGTACTCCACCATAAAGAGGATGGGTTTTTTAGTAATCAAACAAACAAAGGCTAAAGATAACAGGAGTTCAGCCATAATGAATTAGAATCACAATTGAGGTCAGCTCCCTTTAACAGTAAATTTGAAATGTCCATGATATTATGATTGAATGTGTAAGACAAGAGGAAGAGGGCCATTTACTGGGACCTTATTGGGATTGATGACAGAAGGGCATTTGGTCTAGTGGTATGATTCTCGCTTTGGGTGCGAGAGGTCCCGAGTTCGATTCTCGGAATGCCCCTTTTGTATTTTTTTTTTGAGCTATTAAGCAAATGATGCAATAGATGTATGAAAAGTCAACTCAACAACTGGAGTAGTGAATGAGATGAACTTACACAGGTAAAGAAAGGCAGAAAGAAAAGGCAGTGAAATAGGAAGCTCATGATTCTTCATATATCATCAATTACCATAAGCAGTATGTAATTTAACATTTCAGGTTAGTTTTACAACATCTACTTTCATAAAAGTATGCAATTAGGCCAAAGCAGACACAGATGTGTCTTGAGGACAAGAACAGTACACATCAGATGCAATCCCATCATAGGGCATTTGGTCTGGTGGTATGACTCTTGCTTAGGGTGCGAGAGGTCCCAAGTTCAATTCTCGGAATGCCCCATCTTCTCTCTATAACTTTTTCAATTTCATATAACAGTTTAGCAGACAAGCTGTCAGTGAACTCAACTTCAGTACATTGACTTGAATACACACAAAAGCTTTTAATTTTGAGTAGAAATAAAACATAGCTAAAAAACAGAACCAGTCACAGGGAAAGAGGAGAAAATGGTACAGAATAAAATAAATAAAATAAGACAGATACATATCCTAGCACTTAGCGTATGCAGTCTAAAATGTTAAAATCATTCCACAAATCAAATTTACTTTTCCGTTGCACATCCTACTGGAAGAATGGACATGTAAAAATGGCTCCAAACAAATATGGTATAATAACCATAACAGAAATTAACAATCTAAGGACAATGATCAAGGATAATGAATACAAAAGGAATAATGTGTCTTGTCATTTGGACATTTGGTCTAGTGGTATAATTCATGCTTTTTGGGTGTACAAGGTCAATAATATCTCCCACCTCTTTTTAATTCCCAATCAACAATTCAGTGAATGGTGACATATGTAGGACAGCAAAACAAGTGAAGGATTATCCTTTAAGCTTATTGAAGCAAGGGAAAAATTGATGAGGGCCATTCAAAGATAATATTCTCAGGTATACTATATCGCCAAACTCACAATTTTATCAAGTTTTACGGAAGTGTTAAGCCATTCAAAGATAATATTCTCAGGTTACTTTTATGCGCTTATATAATGCATAGCGTATGAAAAACATGAGAGATTGAGGAACGTGGCATGGCAATAGGAAGGGAGAAAAGAAACAGCATATTTCAGCTTGAAGAAGATGACTTTTTCTGCACTTAATTAGAATCAGAATTGAGGGCAGCTTCCTTTGACAGTAAATTTAAATGTCATAATACCATAATTTTATGTTTAAGCCAACTGGAAGAGGGCCATTTATGGGACCTTATCATGATTGATGACCAAAGGGCATTTGGTCTAGTGGTATGATTCTCGCTTTGGGTGCGAGAGGTCCCGAGTTCGATTCTCGGAATGCCCCAGTTTAATTTTTTTTTCCCCTATAAAGCAAAGAATAGACATATCTATAAGTCAACTCCACAGCTGGAGTAATGAGTGGAATGCAGTTACACATGCAAATAAAAGACAGAAAAAGCAGTACAATAGTCATCCCATAATTTTTTATTTATATTATCAATTACCACAAGCAGTATGTAATCTATTGTTTCAGGTCAGTTTTACAGCACTCTCTCTATTAAAACATGCTGATTGAATAGAGAAGTGTGTCTCGAGAATAAGAAAGAAAAAAACAGTAAAGCACATTAATTACATCCAGATTGGACACAATCTCATCTCAAGGGCATTTGGTCTAGTGGTATGATTCTCGCTTAGGGTGCGAGAGGTCCCGAGTTCAATTCCCGGAATGCCCCCCCTTTTTTCTTCTCATTAATTCTTCCAACATGATATAATAATTTGGCAGAACAACTTAACTTTCCCTCCACTCAACAATAATACATTGACTTCATTACACAAAAGGTTCCACATTTCAAAGAAGAACAATAAGAAGATAGCCAACAGAATTGAAGAAGAATAATAGTAATAATAATATAATAACATAAAGCATTGAGCATTATGCTATCTACAATAGTAAAATCATTCCACAACTTTTTCATCACACATTTAGCTGCAAAAATGACATGTGAAAGGGGCTCCAAAGAGGGATGGCCTTATAAAAAGTAATTACAGAAATTTAACCACCAACAGGCAATGATTCAAGAATTTGAATACAAAGAGAGCAATATCAATCTTATTCTTTTTGCACTTAGTCTAGTGGTATGATTCTCGCTTTGGGAGTGAGAGGACCCAAGTTCAACTTTCAAAATACCCCTTCTATTTTTAGTTTCCATTTGAGAATTCGGTGGACATTGCAACAAGTAGGTCAGTAACAAGTGAAAAATTATTTATAAAAGCATTGCCATCTATCAATCAAAACAAGGAAAAAAACAATAGAAGAGTTGAATCTGGTACACGATATAGCCAAACACAATATCTTATTGTCAACATTTATGAAGGCGTTAGTGTCATAGAGCCGATATACCCATATTACTTTTATGCACTTGCATAAAGCATTCCTATTGCCTTGTGGGAGTTGACAAGGCAATAGGAAGGCAGAAAGAAAAAATTACATCACCTTGAAGAGGATGAGTTTTGTTGCTTGCCGATTTGTCTGGTGATATGATCGTTGTTAATTATGAAATAGCTCCTGGGTCAATATTCGCATGTCACTTCTGCCGTGTATATAAACATATAAGTTTCATAGGAAGTCAACTCCATGTATGAAACACAAGTTAAACTTGTGTGCAAAAAATTCATAGCTCTAAGTATGGTAATATAGACTTAACAATTCATAAAATATCTTTTCGTGAAAATATTTCCTGGCATGTGAATCTTATTTCACTAACACACACGCATGCATGCACATATGTATTCAGTCACTCTTAGTGTTCCTTGTGCAGCAGGAATAAGTATGTAATATTCCAAAGATTCACAACAAACCGTGAATGTTCCCTGATCAGAATGAATCTCATTGTTCAGCAATCCAATCTCATGTATGATTCTAACTTTAAACATGAGGGTTTCAAAGCTTAATTTTTGGAATGCCTTTTAACCCACGAACCAAAATAATTCAGCAAAGAATGTAAAAAAAGAAGAGAGAAATTTCACAGCCTTCTAATGATGTCAACTCACAAAGCAAGGATGGACAGTACAGTTGACAAATGATGACAGCGAATTCAATTATTCACAACATGTTTGGCTAATGCTCTAAACATAACTGAATACTAACAGGCAATTAAATCTACTACGGTGCAATTTAATTTGGGAAACAAAATCATCAGACTCAGAAGTAGATATTAAGAGACAAATGATGAGGTACAAAAAAAGAAGCCACAGAAAGGAAAAGCCTTTGAAGTCAAACACAGCAAGAAATTTCATCCTTGTACATTTACCAAATGGTATGGTTTGCTTTTTTATGTTCCTTTTTTTTTCGTCTCCCTGGTAATTAAAGGTATGATTTTCACTTAGAATTCATGAGGTCCATTTTCTCTTGGCCTGCTACTTTTGTGTGAATGGGAAAGAAAACCATCTCCATTTTTTCTTTGATTGTCCCTTTATACTATGCTAGTTTGGACTGATGTTATAATGTCCATGGATTGTCAGGCCACTTATCGGTCCTGGCAAGAAGTTACTCAAGGTCCCCTTGGAACAGCTTCTTATGCAGCCCCTGCTCTTGTCAAGTGGAGAGTTGGTCTTGAGGCCTTGGTTTATTGCATCTGGAGAATCAGAAACTTAGTTGGCGTGGGAAAGCCCACACCTTAACCAAAAGCACCAGCAAGACAAATTATAGTGTACATTAACTTATAATGTCCAACGTCAGAGTGCATCTTTGAGTGCAATACTCTTGTATATCCTAGTATTCAAACACCTCTGTTTCTCTTGTACTTGATTTAGAGTCTCTACTGTAGTACTCCTAGAGGGTTTTTTACATGGACCACATAACCATAATGAGTCACTGTATATTTCCTCATATCGATAAGGTTAAAAAAAAAAAAAAAAAAAACAAAGTTCTGTTCACTACTTATCAAACTTAATAAATCAAGCAGATGATCTAGTTGGGATTCCAGTCATCCTGGCATCTTAGATATGCTATATGGATGAAGAACTTTAGTTCTCAAATCATATGAGTTCAACTTGATAAAATAACAAGGCTATGATAGAAAACCCAGGGAATAACCTCAATCCTTCTTGTTGATTATGTACAAATAGAATAGAAGTGTATGGATCTGATATATATTTTATAAATTTTAAAGCAGTATCCTATTGCCTTTATGTGAGTGATTCGCACTTAATATTATCTGTTTAGTGCATTCTCCTGATAGAAGGGACGTCACAATTTTGAATGTTCATAACAGAGGAACAAAAGCCAACCATCTAGGGTCAATATATCCGTTATTTATGGAACTCAAATGTCATCGTGAGAGCATCTGGTCTAGTGGTATGATTCTCACTTTGGGTTCAAGAGGTCTTGAGTCAATTATCAGAATGCCCCATTTTTCTTTTTTGACCTATGACCAAATTTTTTCAACACATGTATCTATAAGTCAACACAACAACTCATCTGGTTAGTGGATGCTGGATGCTTACAAGGACCATAAAGATGAACTTAAATATAAAATAAGAAAAAAAGACAGTAATACAAAGCAATAAAATTCACATGAGGGCATTTGGTCTAGTGGTATGATTCTCGCTTTGGGTGCGAGAGGTCCCGAGTTCGATTCTCGGAATGCCCCTTTTTCCTTTTTTACCCTATCCATCAAATAATCAACAGAACTACCTAAAAGTCAACTCAAAACCTCAGGTGGTTAGTAGATGCTTACAAATACCATAAAAATGAATTTATATTTAAAACAATAGAGTGAGAAGAAAGTTGAAAAAAATTGATAGTTTAATTCTTTATCCGAATTATAATTTTTTTGGTTAATTTATCTGTATTATAAATTTCCCTAAGCAATTGGGAATTTTCTTGTATCAGATCAGTTTCAAATGTTCGCTATAATAAAAATGCAACATAGACTTAACAGAAAATAGTAATGCAATATAGATTAGAGAAGGTATGCAGAGAAGTATGACAAGGAATATGGATGCAAAAACAAAGAATCTACAGTTAGGCACATGGACTACTCCAGAATCAGATAGAATTGCAATATTAAGTCACTTAGATGGAAGAGGTCCTGAGTTCATGTCTCCTAAAGCTGCATCTCTTTCTTTTTTTATTTTTTATTTTTTTTTTCAGTCCGGTAATCACATAAAGCAACAAAGCCAACCAAAAGAATGGACACTGGAAACATATTGGTTACCATATAGAATATGTGATTAAAATATGAGATGTGGAAATAGCTGCAGCACAACTACAATTAAACTTGTCACAAAGATTCCCTCAAAACCACCAACAGCACCAACCAATACAAAGTTTTCATGCCAACACTTCACTTTTACTTATTATACAATCACTCAAGTGAAGAACAGAATTGGGGAAGCTGGTATGAACAAAAATGGACTTAAAAAGAGCTGGGAGAAACATAAGCGTTTAGATATGAAGCAGCTTGGGAAAGGCATAGCATATAGCATAGTGAATTCACTAACCCTTTCTTACTCCCACTACTTCATCACCTGCGACAGCAGGGACGGATACAGGTACTCGCTTACTTGATTGGCTCAAAACCTTACCTTGGAATTTCGCCTGAAAATCGATATTTCGTAGCAGGATTAGAAGAGAAGGTAGTTTGGTGTTAAGGAACCACCCTCCAATTCATATTATTTATTCCCCCAAGCCGGTTCATCTTTGCTACCTTTTAAAAAGAGCTGGGAGAAACTTACATACACATATAATATATATATATATAAGAAGAAGAAGAATCAATGTCTCGGACAAACAGATCCTAAAGGCTTGCAAAAAAAGTAATCTCAATGATTCGGACATGGAAACGGATGAAACAAACAGACCCCTAATACACATAGCAGAAGTCCACTGAAAAATCAGAGGTGTACTAACATCATTAGAGAGAGTAACTCCAGCAATGGCTTGTCAACATTCCATACTATGTATAATCTAATGCACTCATACTTATCATACTTTCATCTTCATTTTACAAACATATCCATATTGACCTGATTGCTTTTATTTTCTTTTGCAACTGATGTAATCAATCTGACAGTAAATATACTTAAAAAACTGGATGCTCTATGACAAGGAAAATTCACTTTACAAACTGCACCTCCAGATTTCAGTAAGCACAAACACAAACATAATGCCAAAAAAGGTGTATATAACAAATATGGGATGATGGAAAATTCAGCCAACTTTAAATTTAGTAAAGAATCATTGACATGAATATCCAGCCTACAAGCGTCCATTTACTTCCACATTAAAAATAATTGCATTCACTATTGCAGTAAGTGGACAACAAAAGTGAGTAGTATTAGCCACCAGCACTAGCCTGCATTACTAAATTTGTCCTTATCTTCAACTAGCACAGACAATCATCCTTAGCTGAAAAGGTGTTGCACCAGCCTCACCTGGCTCATGCTTTGGATACACTGTTTAATCAAGTAACCATACGTGCAACACAGTGAGAGTAGGTTCAACTTCATCATAGCTGAGAATGCTGGCTTGACCTAGAGGAAATCCCATTAGTTGATCACCAGGCATCTCATATATTTATTCCTATGAATGCATATCAATCCATCTATAGCCAAATAATCCCAAATAAGAGAGGAAAATAAAAAGCCAGCTTTTCTTTTTTTTTTTTTTTTTTTTTTTTTTTGCAATTGCACGGACAAATACATTTTTCTTACATAAATGCCCTATGCCCTATGTGAATATCTATAATCCGCATCCCTCCCTTCAACCTTATAACTACATCAGCTACCACCTTGGTCACTTTCTCCACAAACAAAGGCAGAGTGTCGAAACTTAAAACCACCCTTCTCTTGCAAAGCGAGGAGAGGCCAAATTCGGCAAAGCAAAGGCCCAAATTGAGAAATCATGATTGTTCCCTCACAAAATCAAGGTGGACACAGTAAGGCAAGATTTAACCTTGTGATAGGGTAAACCTATCAGGAGATCAAACTAAACAATGAACAGAACATCCATGCCTCAATCCTTAAATTGTGTAAAACAAAGCTCCAACATATGCTCGTCTAAAATGCCATTCCCTCCACTAAAAAACCTCCACTGACACCTCCACTAATATATGCATATATTCAACCACCTCATCCTCGAAACCTGAAACCACCCTTCACCCTTCCTCACAAGGCAAAGGGAGGTCCACGATCAACGCAGCCATAACCCAAACAGAATTGTTTTTCCAATCAAATGATCATGCCAGTCACAGTAATATTCAATTTTAGAGTAATTATAAGATTAAATTAAGCAAACCAACACATAAAGAACCCCTTATCATCACTACTTAATTCTCTAAAACCAAAGCTGCCTCCTTTATTACTCTCATGCAAAATTAAACTATTCAACGATCACAGTAACCAAACATGCCCTAATATATTCAACTAAAAGAAGCGCAAATCACAGTAATAGACAGCAAAAAAGATATTGAAGAATTTAACGCAATAAAGAACGAAGATCATTGAGTACTAGAGTAGAGTACTCAGTGTAAGAGTAAAGAAACGTACTGGTTTGGAGTAACCGGTCTGTTTGGCTACCAAGATACGTGGAAAAGAAAAGAAAGAAGTGTGCCACGGGGGTTTCAGGTGTTGGATTTTGTACGGAAGTAATGTTATTTTAAAACTTAATCCGAAAAACGCATTACTTCTTTAATGTATTTTCCATATGGTTTGTCAAAAACGCAGTCAATGGTGCGTTCGAAAATCCATAATAATAGCACACTAACTGAATGCATTAAGATGAAAGTTATTTTTTTTCAAAATAAGAATGAACATATTCATTGAATGTGTTCATAGCATTTTTATATATATTTTTTTTTTATAAATCAATTGGACGCATTCTGTTAATGCCTTAATCTATTTTTTTTAATATTTTCTCTAACACATTCACTAAATGCATCCAAAAGCACTTATGTTTTTTTTATTTAAACAGATTTTTTGCCAATTCGTTTCCTTCGTGCTACAAGAAAATAAAAAAACAAAATTTATCCATCAATGATACCTGCCATGCATTCAAACATCATCCTTATCTCCAACTTGATATGTAAATAGCTCATGGCTGCTTTGTGCCTCTCTTTTGTTCCTTCAAAGTGAGCACCTATCATAGGATGAGACATCCGAACTTTATGTGCCATATCCCTTCACTTTTAAGCTCAAGAAGACACATACTCTAAAACTACAAATATTACATCCACCACAACAATAATCACAACAAGCATAATAAAAACAACATATCCAACACTAACATTAGCAATCCAATACTAACATCAGTCCAAAATGCATATAACTATAAGGTATACGTTAAACTCCAACTTTAATCAACACTTTCCATCCAATACAAAATAGCTCTAGTGAAGCCATAACCAAACTTATTATAACAATATGACCATTTCGAATCAGAATGGCATTAACCATGTAAAGTTTAAATACAAATTACATAAATCAAAAGCAACCTCAGATACAATAACTAAGATATAAAAAATGAGGAGCAATTGGTTTATTTTTTCTTCGAACGTTTTGTAAAGGTCTTTCCAAATCTCCTAAGTATCAATTCTTTCTCCTTTCCTTTATCCTAATGATCACCCTTTTGCGCACTTGCTTTACTAGAGCCTTCTTCAAAATCCCTGGGGGCTACTAGATTATAACGCGATGGAGGTAACTGTTGTGTCAGCTGTGTTACCCATTCTCCCATATTGGGCTCATACAATATAGAGTGGCCGCTCTTAACGAGATGTTGGAGGAGTAGCAATTGACTCATATAGATTATAGCTGTATGAAAGAGTCACAAATGCAGTAGGATCATACATTAACCTACCCATAAGGTCACTTGGGTATATGCTACCAGAAGGCACATCGGAAATGATGCATGCACGGGGTATTATTACTGAGTGGGTATAGAGGAAGTGCTTTGACGTCCTCCATGAGGCCTATCTAACCTTCGGCACCTTGAACATTGTGGTTCAAAATTTACTTCAGCTCCTTCCTTTCGTAGGGTACTTGAGCTTCGTCCTCCGGATGTCTACCTACAAGCAAGTACATCCTAATCTCATTCTTCGCCTTTGCAGTTGTCATTGATTCATTTGCTAAGGCGTGTGTATGATCCAAACTATCTGATCGGTTGATCTCGCCTATTGTGCTTATCTGCAAAATTGAAAAAATAACCCCTTTAAGAAAATTGTGCCATAGAATAATATTGAAAATAAATTGAATGTTTGGGATCTCACCATGTATCTAATCAATACTCCCGTATAGGAAACGTATCCACGTGTGATGCACCAATACTAGTTCAAGTATTTTACATCCACACCGGGTCCCTCCTGAATCGCAATAAGGTATGCATGGCTCCATGCCACATAGCAACATATGCCATGTAAATTTGAATATGACCTACCCCATAGGTTAATGTCATGAAGAGCTCCATTCGTATTAATATTTTTCGGTATGTGTGAAGACCTCTAAACTGTCGTGCCACTCTTTCTGGGAAGTGCTATTCAATGATGGCAAAGCAAATAAGCTGGACACAGGCTGTCTATATTTGTTGCCTTGCAATACAATATAGAAAGAGTCTCTCCAGCAAGTTCTCGAGGTATGGCTCCTAGTCCACCTACATACAACAAAAATGTTGGCATTAAGTAAAGAAGGAGTTAGCAACAAATGTAAAAATTCGTTAATAAAACGTTACATGTGTTTCACATGCCTGGTGATGTGAGAGTTGATTTGAAGCTAGCCGAAATGCAATGACTATGTGTGTAGGATGGTGTATGGTATTCATATGCATTTGCCATCTACACACTAGTTGTTGACCAGAAAGTATCATCATACCATATCTATTATGAGGATCATACTAGGGGAATCTATCCCAACCCTATGCTTGTAGCAATATGGCCGCACCTGCTATCTCTTGGGCAATCGATACAGCTACATGACATAGTTGCATGCACAACCAAGCCAAACATGCAGCTTGCCATGCATATTGCCCTGCCATGTTTAGATCCACTAATGCACTGAGCAACATAGAGTGAATTAGGTTTCCTGATTTGTCGACAAAAAAAAACCCTCAATCAGCTAAAGTATATATGCTCGCATGTGTCTAATAAGCACTTCCTTATTAGCATATTCAAGTATTTGATCGAATTGGTTAGCGATCAAATTTAGGTTAATTTGCCTTCCCTTTAATTTGGTGCCCCCTAGTACAACTTCCAATAGATTGTAACATACTATTGGAATGTTTAGTTTGCTACTCCCTATCATAGGTAGCCCATCCATCTGCAATCCTAACTGAACCTCCACATCCTATAGAATTATCGTCATCTCACCTATCGGTATATGGAACATATGTGTCTTAGGTCTTCAACGCTTGACAAGTGTTGTAATGAAGTGCCAGTCTAGCTGAGTGAATAGTAGTGTACTAGCTCCATAGAATACAACCTACTGAAGATATGAGGATCAAGACGCCTAAGACTCATCTCTCGACATCTAATAGTTAGTGTTTGAGATATAATGATAGGTTCAATATTACCCTGTAAGTTCCAACAATGCAACTATTGGTTGCTTTCATAAAAATACTTACAAGGACATGTTCTCCCAGCATTATACCTTGGCAGTCCACAAATCCTCAGATTGATGTGTCGCCTGCTATGTCAACACCGATGGATCTACTGGCTCGAGCTCCATCTATCCTGTAGATGAGAAGTAATAAATGTTAAAAAATGACATTAAGCATACAACCATCACATTTTACAATTAGTAACTAATAAAAAGCGATTTATGGTCTTAACTCTACTTGTTTATATTGAGGCATCATTTTTCTACGGTTAGAGCGCTACGTCACTACTTACAGTCAGACAAAAGGAAGACCCCAAGCAAGAAAGAGGAACTTTAGTAAACTAATGCTTAAGACATCAAAGTTCGGACATCTAAGCCAGCTCAGGTCCTTCCATCTACCTCTATCTCAATAGCTTTTAAATTGAGTGATTTGATTAGCTTACATCGTAGGATGGTCTAAAGCTAGCTCTTGCTATCAGTCCAACCATTACTAAACTAATGCCTAGTCCGCTTAGTCGGTTGAGTAAACAAACTCAGATTCTAAGTTGAGTAATGAGTTCCACTTTCTCTTCCGTAGCAAGCCTAGCCTACTTTCGTAAAGTTAGAAAGGTCTTACATTTACCGTTGCTCCCAGTCTATGGCGTATACCACCATAGCAATAGCATAACCTTGCTGGAGGTAGACACTACATGTGACCCTGTCTAGATGACCTCTAATGTCCATCTCCATCCAAGATCGGTGTGTTCATGGTTTACCCTTCGCATGAGTCGTCGTACTATCAAGCACAAGGAAAGAGAAGTTGGCTGGTGCAAGCCACTTCAATCTATCCCCGGTAGGATAAAAGTGTGCTCCATGGCACCGAGACTAATTTGTCCATTTATACAATGGTCCCACTAAAGTTGATAGATCCAATCTCATGTGACCTGCTACAGCTAGAGCATGTGAACATGGTATCCTGTTAATTTTGTCATTTGTTGAATTGTAAATGTTTGTTTCCCTAGTCAACCTTCTACGTCTAACTTCCACACTTCAAGCCACTACCAACACGACAAGGCCTGTTCATACTTTGAATAATCCAGTATTCTTATTGAAACTAGTGATATGTTAGTTAGTAGGTCGTTAGCCCTATACCTCTAGCTTTTCTCGGGCATATATAATAAAACATGATTGGCCTTTATAGCATCAGCATCCTCTATGATCTTATTCTCCTAAATCATTACACAATTGTAGAAAATTTTCTTCACAAATGCTATCACAGGAAGGCCCCTTGCACCTTGGATCACAAAATTATAAGCCTCTACTATGTTTGTAGTCATGTAACCGAAACGACTGTTAGCATCATATGCCAATGTCCATTGTTCTTTAGGCAACGTGAGTGATCCACATACCTTGGTCTTGTTAAACCATTCAATTGCTTCTTCATTAATCTCCTTAACCAAACCCATGAATTTTTCAAACTTATGCAGTTATGCTTAAGAGGCAACATATGTAACCAAATTTTGTATCCTCACGTTCTTATACACTTTGTTGAAATTACTGGTAACATGTCTAACACAGAACCTATGAATAGCATATGGAGGCAACCACCTGTTGGATTGTTCTTTGTATGATGAGATAATCCTCGATCCCCATCTGATATCAAGCATATGATCTCTTTACCATGATGGCCAATGACATATCGCTTCAATCGTATAAGGAACTAGCTCCATGACTCCGTTGTTCCTACTAGAGCCAAACAAAATATCAAGGGAATAATCCTATTGTTGCCATCCACCCCACATGCAACTAACAGCACGTGTTTATACTTCTCGTAAAGAAATGTTCCATCCACACATACGATAGGTCGACAGTACTTGAAGACTTCCACAAAAGGGCTAAGTGTTCATAATAACCACTTGAGGATCGATTTACCAGGCTCTATAGATCTTGTCCATCCCACTTAACTTGTGTTCCAAGATTACTGGCTTTCATTGCATATAACAGTTTCGGGGGTTCAATATATGCTTTGTCCTAGTCTCCATATACCATGGTCATCACTTTCCTCTTCCCTTCCCATAATCTCTGTCGTGATATCTAGTATCCAAATAGATCTTGTGCATGCCCTTTTATATCCACATAATCCTTAACCATCGTCAAGAACTCTCTAGCGAGGACATTAGAATCCATTTGAGAATAGTCTTGACCAACCATAGGGTGAAGACACGTGTGACGTCCTTCTAATCTAGTGATGACAAAGAGGCCCTCCAACTTCTTCGTACAAGCACGCAATCTCCATTTAAACCCCTCGACTCGTTGGATGCAATAGGCCGACCATGAAGTTTTGGACAATTCATCCACCTAAAAGTTACAGTATTGCTTCACATGAAATGTTTTCACATAGTTAATAAGATCTACTTTGGTGTTAAACATCATATATTTGTTGAGATCATCTAGGTTTGATATGTTTCTACTCATTGTACCCAAGATGTCCTTGAAAATTATGTATGCTACTAACTAATATTGAAGAAAGTATTTTATCCCTAACATTACCTTGAGAGACATCATTACTTAGAGGAGTTTCTCTTGAACTGGAGGGTTGTTGTGATATCATCCCAGTCACAACATCGACATGATGCTCATTCATCTGTTTGGGAGTGTCATCATCTTTACTGCCACTTTGTTTGTCCTTTATTGGATCTCTATTCTCATCCACATAATACTGACCATCCTAATTTTCATTTGCAATCCTAGGATTTAGAATTGGAGTAACTTCTTGTTCAATACTCCTTTCAAGTTCCGTTATTCCTTCTTCCACGGAGGTCGGCTCATAATCTTCAAAGTTCATAGGAGAATGATGCACAATACCTTGTGGTGTGGAGCCTAGTTACACACATCAACCCCACTAATAAGGTGAAAACATGTGTTCTACTAGTCTTCCAAGTTTAGAACCTCTACTTGTTTCAATTGAGATGGCATGGACCCGGTTTGCTTACCAGACTGTCCTTATATCTACACATACAACTCTTGCAATAGACCTGGACCAAGTTCCTTAACTTAGTCAATCAAGTCTTCAACACCTTGATCATCTACAATAGAAAGCAGTATGAATGATGGCCCATTGGCATGTAATGGGGGTATCTATGGATTATCTGGACACCTCCATAATTAGACCTACCTCGACACTACTACATATCTTGCTCAAAAAATGAATAAAATCAGCATCAGTTCTCATCCGGACCTTCTTGATCAGATACTCTGGACTGTATTTTCGAATCATAACATTCCCATGAGCATACACAACGAAGCAAACAAAATCCCTATTTTCAATCCTATACAAACATTTTATCGAACACTTATCAAGCATGTGTGGGAATCAACACATGTTAGCTTACAAAATCGTCATAACACAGCTTAACAAACTCAAATTAACACCAAAGACTAAGCATTATTAGCCAAATATGTCAATATACTCTATTTTCAATTTTAAGGTTTCATATTGAAATATTTGAAAAACTGATGAAATTAACTAACAATTATGAGAAATTGATTTAATTTTTAACTAAAGATGATCTTATGGATGCCTTAAATGAATTTGTGTGAGCGATTTCACCAAAAACGAGCTGTAGAATTTCCTTAAATTGAGAGAGAAAGGGGAGTGTGTTTTAGATGTTTACGTAAGTGAATGGCAAGTTTGGATCATGCATTAAATATGTATTGCATAAAAAAAGAAAAAAAGATTGAACACATTCATGAATGTCCGAGAAAATAAAAAAATAAAAAAAAGATTGGATGCATTCATTGAATGCATTCGACTAATTTAAAATAAAAAATAAAAAAGCTACAGACACATTCATTTTTTTTAAACTAACTTCAGCCTTGAACGCATTCAATGAGTGCAGTATTAGGATGAATTTTTTAGTGCACTCACTGAATGTGTTTTTGGCAAATTATATGAGGAATATGTTTAAAAAGTAACGTATTTCAGATTAAGTTTCAAAAAGAACAGTACTTCTGTGCAAAACCCTTCAGGTGTTACTCAACTAAAGTAGGGTCAGATTTTTTAGTCTAGTTGTATCTTCGTTATTGGTGATTTTGGCTTCATCTTTTCATCGTTTTTAAGCAGATTGTTTATTAAAAAATAGTTACTAATAAAAAATAGACATTGATGGCAAAAAATAAATAAATAAATAGATATTTTTGCTCATAAACTAATTAAATAGACCAGATACTGATATAAAACAGATATGATACATACAATGATGAAAAATAGATTATCAAACATGCCACTAGCAAATTTAATATAAAAATTATTTTAATTGTTTAAGTAAAATTAAATACAAATTCAAACTGTTAAATAATATAAGAGAATTGAATAATTTCGAATTTTTTTAACAAATTAATTATCAAGAAATAGATACAAATAAAAAAAAGTTGACAATTCTCATGAAAAGATTAAAAAGATAAAATATAGATGTAAATTGGACATGTTTATACATATCATTTTGATACAGATGTAGATATAGATGAAAAATAGATAATCTAAATAGATCCTTAAATGCATGGCCGATTGGGAGTTGGGTTTTTATTCTACTACATTTGAAAAAAGAGTGTGCACTTATGTTTAAGCTTATGATTGCATATATTTTCTTCGTAGTACCATATGACAATGAAATAAAATAATTAGTTTTATTTAATTGGTATCATTATTCTATAAAAAATTATTTTATTAAAATTAAAGAAATTAATTTTTGAACATGTGTTCGTATTTATTCATAAATTTTGAATATATATATATATATATAATCATTACTAGTCTATTCCATTATCTAATTGTAATTTTATCTAGATTTTATTTCATTCGGCTCAGAAACTTGACATTGATATCTTAGAATACCGAGGAAAAAAATTAGCCAGAAAATAAATTTATGGGGTAAAAAAAGAGTTTACAATATGGTTAATTCAATTTCAATTGGTTTTTAAAATAAAGTATAAACAAGTCTAATTTAATAAGAATTTGTTAAGTATTATATCTATTAACTTTGTTGAATGAGTAAAAGTACATAGTTTTTACTATTGAAGAATAGAATAGAGTTGGAATTTTATTTCTTAATTTTTTATTGAAATAAGGGCATTATGAGAAAAATAAATTTCAGCATTAAATTACTATTCATAAGTTTAAATAATGAGAGTCAATCTATGTTCTAATAGTTTTTTTTTAATTATTATTATACTCAATTAAACTTTGTAATAACTAATATCTCTCCATATGAAATAAAATTATAATAAAATTTTCATATATCAAAGTAAAAAGTCAATTGATCTTATAAATACCTATACAAGGAACATGCTTGATTCAAAGTAGTATATATAAAAAATAGTCTCAACCAATGATCCATATAATCAATCTTTAATTTTGATTTTTAAACTTTGTTAGAGTAGTGTTATTAAACCTATTCATACCATAGAATAAATCTTAAAACTTCTACATTCTCCTAATATATATTTAAGTCTTTGGAAAGGTTTTGTTTTTTCATTATTTACTAAGTAGATTGTTGGACAATGAAAACCCTTTTTTTTTTTTTTATATTAATGTAACCACGTGAACGAACACTTAATAGGCATTCTTGAGATATGATAATAGAGAATGTTTTCGCCAAGTCAAACTATTCAATATAAACATTTGGGTCATCCATAAAGGATAAGAAAAAAAATAATGTTATAATAAAAAATTATAAAATACCTCATTTTTAAAAAGATAAATTTGAATTGTAATGAACTCTTTCCTTAAGGGGATAAGTTTAATGGGTTTGATACATGTTTACTATTTTTAGACAAAAAACAAAATATCAATATACAAGTAGGATGAAAATTAATTTTCAAAATATAGTTGTTAAATTGTGTTTAGAAAAGGAGATAAAAAATTATCTACAAATTGCAGGTGTAAATCGTGATATTAAGTTTCATTATCGTCGCTATATCACTTTTTATTTAAGCGATAAATCTCTTCTGTAGGAATATCGCCATTGGTTCTCATGATATACATACGGCACTCCTAGACCATCTTATTGATTCTTTTTTTATTTTGGTTTGATGTGTAGATGTGGGATCCATATTATTTTTTTCCTTTTCCTACATGCATGTAGGGCATGTTAGTGATTGTGCCCTAGCTAATTACTGGATATTGACATTTGATATTTATATATATTTATATATATAAATAAATAGAGGCATTTCTTTTATATTGTTTGCATATTTATTTTATAATAGAAATCCAAGAATTATTTATTATTCTAAATGTTCCTAGATACTCATTATTATGGAATAATAATGAATTAAATCTAGTATGAGTTTTTATTTAGTAAACATGGGATGTCTATTTGTATGGTGATACAAATCAAACTCATAGGCACATATTAGATGACTGTGTGCTGAACTGACCCACTATGAGATCACTACATGGAATATTGTCATAAGTGATTTTCATAATAATTATGTCAGCGTATCCTTTGACCTGAAATCACCATAGGTTCCAACATGAGAAACGTTATGTTTCAACTCAATCAAATGTTATCTTTAACCGGATAATTATAAAGGTTAAGTTTGGGCATAATATATATCATGTAGAGGAAGTTGAGTGATTAAGATGGGATTTGTCCCTCTCGTTATGAGAGAGATATCTCTGGGCCTCTCGATAAATGAGACTAAGAAATACATGGCCATGCTCAAATGAATTGATAGTGTGACCAATTTCATTTGTATTATCAGATCACTTAGAAATCAAGAAATAATAAGATTGAACAATAAGAATGATATTTTCCATGTCTTATGTTCAATCTAGATATCATGTGACAAAAGAATAATGGCATAAATTATAGATCAGATGACACTGGTATAGGGTTTTCGTTTTTCCGTTGTGTTTTTTACAAAATTTTCGAAATTTTTGTATCAATAAAACCCTACAGCAGTGTGCTACCTTTTCTTTTTGCATAATTGATTTGACTTATTACTGGCAGAGGGCAGTGTGCTACCTTTTCATTTTGCATATGTGTTTGACCAATTACTGACAAGTGACCATGTTTACTTTTTTATCTTGACTAGATATTAGCTTACTTTTTATCTTACACAGCATGTAACAATGGTAGGCTGTGCAAAAAAACCGACCGAACAGTGAACCGAACCAGACAGAACCGAAATTTGGGTTCTTCTTTGAAATAGTTCGGTTCGCGGTTCAGTTCATTGAAGAGCAAACGGTTCGCGGTTCAATTCGGGACCATGAACCTAACCGAACCGAACCTAACCGTTTCATATATAAAAAAAAATTAAACATATTATTTTTACTCTTAATTGTTTTATCAATGGTACATATCTATGTCATAATTTTAAAAACAATTAATTTTTTTAAATAAATTAATTGTTTTTAAATTTTTTCACTTAGATATGTGTTAGTCATTAGAATAAAATTAGATTTTTTATAATACGTTTCAATTGTTATGTTATCTATAAGTAAGATAGATTTTAGAATTTAAACTCTAGTATTCTAACTTAAAAAAATTAATTGTTGTAAAATTTTTTTACTTAGATATGTTTATTCATTAGAATAAAATTAATTTTTTATATATGTTTTAATTATTATATTATCTATAAGTAAGGTAGATTTTAGAATTTAACCTCTAGTATTCTAACTTTTGCATATTTCTTTCCATTTATCTTACTAATTAATCTAGTTCTATTATTTAGTTACTTATTGATTTATATATTGTAATATATTAGTTAAAAGCATACAACGAATTACATTTATGTCTTATATTGAGATAAAGTCTAGTATATCATTATAGTTCAAGATAATCAAAAAAATGAGACTATCATAGTTATAATTTATAATGGATGAAATCTTTTCCTTCCTATAAGTTTTACATGTTTATTTGATAAATGATTAATTTTAAATATTATTGTTTATATTTGCATTAGTGATAAGAAATATGTAATCGAACTTTTCGATAGAATATATTTTTTATTTATGAAAAAACGGCTCGAACCGCAAACCGAACCGTACCCGAGACCTTTTTTTTTTTGTTCGAAAAAATTACGAATCGAATCCTATAGTTAGGTTAAAATTAAAGAAAAACCGAACCGTAAATTATGGTGCGGTTTGGTTCGAGATACAAACCGAACTGAACCGTACCGTGCACACCCCTAATGAATGGAAATCATATAACAAATCATGATGTAGAAACAATGATAATTATTTCTATATCTTATTTAATAAACGTGATTTTGATGCTGTATTAAGTGATGATTATTCTATTTTGACCTTTTATTTTTAGTTAATGCTATTTTTAATTTCTTTTAAATATGATTATTTTTTTCCTTAACCCCGCGTAAAAGAAGATGTACATAATAAAAGGGGAAAATAATGCTAACTAGGAAATTATGCAATAAACAAAACAATTAAATTGATTGGCCGCTAAGATGAGGCCAATTCTTTTTCTTCTTCTTAAATATATTTTAAATGGATATAAAGTTATATAGTAAAAACTGTCATCACTAATTTCAAGCATTAAGTAAAATATATTGAACTTCAAAGTGACCCTTTCAAAAGTGTAGGCTAGGGGAGGGTGAGAAATTATGTCATATAAGATGCCTACCCAAATTCTGCTAGACCAGATAAAGTTCTAGAGGGTACTAAGAGCTATAAGATAGGGTATGGATATCAATTTTTTGAAACCTACTCTCACATAGTAGAATATGAATATGAATATGAATATGAGGTTTTCAAAACCTGTATCCACCCTGGAACTTGTACTATACTGTAGAAAGTATAGGTTTCAAAGTATCATGTATCTACTTTATTAAATTCTATATAACAATATTAATATATAATAAATAATGAAATTCCATATTTTATTTTGCAATAACTTATATTCAAGATTATTATTTGTAGACTGCATTTAGAAAGTTTTATTATAAAAGGATTTGTATAATTTTATTTTAGAATGACTTGTTATTTTTATTTTAAAAGAACTATGATTGTATGTACGTACTTAACCTCCCAAATTATATAAAATGTCGTTTAAATTATAACACTAATTAATATATAGAAGTTGTAAGGACAGGACAGACACTTTATAAAAAATTTTACATGCCAAGTCCCCAACCACGTATAATACATGAAAATATTATATGTAAAGTTATCCGAAAGGGAGGATTTTATGTCCATTGCTTGATCAACTTATTAAGATACAAAGCTTTACAAATCCTACTCATTTAAGAGTAGATAACTTTATATAAATATATAAAATAGCACCATCATCCATGGTGCTTCAAGAGTTACAAAACCAAACTTATAATTTACATGATAGGAAAACTTAGGTACTTCACATAACAAAACATAGGCTTATGAGTAAGCCGTAGTCTACACTATTACATTACACAAATAAGGTCTTATATAAGTCTTCTTCGAAGAAAAACAATATGTAATAGTCTAGCATCCTAATCGTCCCATTCATCAAGAAAAGCCTCCCAATCCGTACCATATCCCAGATCATCAAAATACTCATCATAATCATTACCAGGAGGAAAAAGTGAGCCAATAGCCCAGTACATAGTAACATAAACAAATACAAGGTGGCACATAATCCTAACTAATGTATGCAATAAGTAATAAAATTAATTATCTTCACTTAAGTAAAACAAATCAACATTGGAGTATCCAAACTTCGATTACAATCCTGAAGGAATCTAAGGATCCTAAGTAACAACAGCTACTTAGAGGGTTAATATAAGCAGTCCGAATACTTATATATTTTACATAACTGTCACGACCTACCACACGGGGCTCCACCATAGCGGAAGGGGTGCCTCTAGGCCTTCAGGCTACCTTAGGCAGAGATCGTGATGCCGAGTATACTAGCTCTCCCGGTGCATCCTCAGGCACAACAAAGACATTAGAGGCACTATGTAAGACTCGGAACTCTACCTACCGAGGTATTTTTTGCTTTGGCTATATGCCGCAAGGTTTTATCCTTTTGGTATCAGCGTTTTCTAGGAGTCACCTATCCTGGGATTACTCTACCTAGAGCACGCTTAACTTTGAAGTTCTGACAAACTCTAAGCCATTACACCAAAAAAACACCTCTATGATTAGAGTTCCACCATCTACATTTGAGGGGTATCACATACTCTCCCACTTATAGAACTGGTGTCCTCATTAGTTTTGTTACACAGGTTTAGAACTGCTGCTCTGATACCATTTGTCACAACCTGGCACCCTATGCTTCACCGCAGTGGAGGGGCCGCCCTTAGGCTTTCAGGTTACCTTAGGCAAGGATCATGATACCAGGTATACTGGCGCTTCTAACACACCATCAGGCACAACCAGGACGCCAGAGGCACTGTGTAACGACTCGGAACTCTACCTACCGAGATATTATCTTCTTTGGCCACATATCACATGGTTTTATCCTTTTGGTGCCAGCGTTTCCTAAGAGGGTCACCTATCCTAAGATTGCTCTTCCCAAAGCACGCGTAACTTTGGAGTTCTAACAAACTCCAAGCCATTACATCGAAAAGGCACCTCTATGGTTAGAGTTCCACCATCTATATTTGAGAGGTATCATAATAACTTTATAAATAATAATCTCATATAGGATTCATAGTCATTACTCAATTTTGCTTAACTTAATTCATAATATTACCTAGTTCAATCATCCCCATAAATGTGAAATAAATCATACTATTTCCCCTTAAGAATAACCAATCATTACACCGATATCATTCTTTCTATTGATTACCTACTGAGCCACTTATGAAAGTTATTGCATCATGACAGGGTGGCCTAAGCGCCTAAACTACCATATCAACCTTGTTAATAAGGTTGTTGCTCTTCGGACCGAATTCAACGACATACGCATAAACAATTCAAACAAATCTTTAAGCCAATCTTTAATTAGAATTGATTAGATAACGCCTAGCCTAGCATTCAACAGATAAGTTACTGCGTACCTAGATAAATGGTTTTATCAAACAAAAGACCTATATTCGAACCCAACTGAGTATTGGAACCTATCGAGGTAAATTATTTCATATGAAATAATGTTAATCCATAATTAAATACTAAATCATTAAACCTTCATTAAACTTAAATAAAGTTCAAATCATCACATAGTCTCATATTCATATACATACACACATACACATCACATTCCACTATTCATTCATCTATTATTTATTTACTTATTTATTTATTTTTATTATTTATATATATGAACAGTACCAGGGGATCTATCATGTACGTGACAAGGGTTGTGATGGATATCACAGGCACAATCACAACCGTGATCTTGGGCCGTGATGTATGTTATTGCCTTGTCATGCTCGTGATAAGAGATTACGCCCCTTATCAGGGCCGTGATGTAGGCCGTTTTAAAGAATACGCCCGTGATAGTTTTGTTAAAAACTTTTCGAAAAAGTATCCAAGGAGATCAGGGCCTTAGTAAAGGCCGTGATCAAGTTTTAAAGGCACACAGAGGAGACCATGATTTCGAAGGAATAACAGCCTCGAACAACTCGTGATGGATAAGGCATTGAATTTTTAGTACTTGATTCAAAATTTTCAAAATCTTATACCTTTTAACTCCTCACTAAGACCTTATTTGTTTGTAAAAACACGTTAAAGTAACTTATAACCACAATATCAAGTATCGTCAAGGTTACTTGTACTCTCATATTCATTTCACATGTTTATATACAACATTGTTGACCTAAAAACATAATAACATTATTCATGCTTGATGAACTCTACTATCAACCTAATTGCTAAAGTCCTACTTATCACTAATAGTATCAATACACACATTGTTTCATCATAAACTCAAAAATTTATGTAATATACAAATAAATATTTTATATTGAAGGGAAAAGATGTCATTTGATATAAAATAAGAGGGTTTTATGGTCAATCCTAATGTTTAAATTAATTACTTTTGTTGGTTATCAAATACATAAGAGAAGGCGAAGAGACGGAGGGGAAATCAAATGGGCACAAGGCTAAGCTGTTTAAACACTATCAGCCTAACTTTCTATGCCGCCGGCATACATATTGAAAACTGCCAGCGTATGTAAAGTGAAGGAAATGAAAAAGCCACGATTTTTATTATATCTTTCTTCTTTGTTCTCTATTCCAACATAATCCTAAACCTAGCAGACATCCTCTGACGTATTCATAGCCGTCAAGACGATTCGGTAATCTAGATCGGATAATGAAATCATCAATTTTCCTTTAGGTTTCATGGATCTATCAAGTTCTTAGAGTTTTTATATTGTTTTGTAGAAGAATTGGAGAATCTGAAGATTTGGTGTTTAAGGAAAGTTGAGGATCAGATCCAAGTAATTTGATAACCATTCTTTCTTTAAGATCTACAAATCTATAGTATCCTCAAAATTTGTTGGTTGTTTTTTAAGGGAGATTAGAGAAAACCCTGATTATATTGGAGATCCGGATTTGGTGTTAAAAAGGATTTTATAGTCCAGATCAGGTAATCAGATCCATATTTTCTTCTATAGGATTTTACATATATATTAGTTTCTTAGAGTATTGTTTATGGTTTTGAATGAACTTTTGGAAGAGGAACCTTAATTGAGTTGGAATCTAATTTTTGGTGATCAAGGAGAATCAAGAGTCAATTATAGGTAAGTTTATATATTCTGAACCTTTATGATTAAAAAGGAATGATTTTTATTGGTTTTGATTTAATTTGTATTGAATGGATTCTAGGGTTTGGAGGAATTGTAGAGGAAAAATTTGATCTTTTGGAAATTTTGTGATTCTATAAACAAGGAAGACAGGTGAGATTAATTTTTTCAACCCTTTAGATGATCAAAAATACAATCTTTTGTTAAAGTTTTTGTATTGGTTGTTAGGAATCAAAGTTCTTGGAGATTTGGGAGAAAATCCTAAATTATGGTGTTTGAGGATTTTGTGGTTTTACAATTTATAGAAGAAAGGTGTTTTGGTGAATTAGGGTTCTATTCCTAAAGCGAAATGAGGTACAACCATTCCTTGTTTGTTGTATGTGCTTGTAGCTTTAGATTTGTTTGTTGCATGTGATGTAGGATCAAAATTCTAAATCGACTTAATTCTATACGACAATAAGAAATTATGTTTGCTACTTGTGTTTGGCTTGGATTAGTAAAGACCAGATAGAGTGTGATACTAACGAGGCACCCTGATGATCTATGTGTGAGGTTGTCCTGAGTGGACTCGTGCATAGAAATGATTTCGGTAGATTAGGTGTTGGCAGAGGTCGCGGTGTGTGGATGATTCTCCAACACCAATATATGTATATAATTACCTATTTTCAAAAATTGGTTGATTTTCAGGGGTTTGAGTTACTCCAAGTTTGGAACTAGGGATTCATAGTTCTAAACTATGCTATTTGACTGGCTTAATAAAGATAATAATATGATTGGTTGCATTAGAACAAGTTACATTTGATATATATGTTGCGTGTGCATATGCATTTGTTTTGTGGATTGGCGTACCGAGCGTTTTCGCTCATTCCATTCATTTTTCGGGAATAGGAGAAGATAAGATAATTTATGATCATACTGAATATGACATCTTTATAGATCATGGTGATGGAGATAGTGAACTTAACTTTCTTGCTAATGATCAATAGAGGTTGATTTTGGATACCTAGAGATAGGAAGACAATTTAATAATCTATGAAGTTTAATTTGAAACTATTATTAGTTTGAAAGATTTTATTTACTTTATGAGTTTAAGATTTCTTTATAGGACTTTTCAGTTAAGTTATAAGTTAGGATGATATTGGCTTTGATTTATGCCAACAAGTTAATTTAAGAGTATTATTTATATGATGAATTATTTAATAGGAACCCTTTATATGTGAGTATTGGAATTGTATTTTTGATATAATATATGGATTAGTATTTCATAGCCTTGGCGTGATCTTACAAAGAGAAGGACACGTGGCGGGTTGTAATGTCCTTATTTTAGGGTGTTGTAATTTATTTCTTCAAACACTTAGAGTACATATGTCTATTTGCATATCCAGTTCAACATACTTGTTAGCTTATTATTAATTTGTCTAAAACATCAAAGTTCTACTCTTATGCAACATTAGCATCAACCAAAACCATAATTAAACAAAACATGTAAGAAATCAATCTTACTTACTTTTATAGATGTTAAAATTATCCAAGCTTCACTTTCTCCTTTCTTTGCTTGAATTCTTACTTCTACTTATTCATTATCTTGATCCTTTACTTAGCAACTTATGGAATAATGTTTATAAGAGATTTTATGGTAAATTTTAGCTTGTTTGTGTTTGGGAAGAGGATGGAAATGGAGAGAGAGAGAGAGAGAAGATGGTAGGGTTTGTTTTGGAGTTGATTTTTTTTATTGCCTTTTGACTTTGAGGCAAATTTAGAAGAATATAGAAGATACTTGGGCATGAGCTTGGGCTTTTTTGTGTGTGTATATGGGCTTAGTTAGATAATTAAAGATGGGCTTTGGGTTTTCCACGAAAAATTGGAGTAAAAGGTCTTCTGATTTTTCACAAAACAATACACATCATACTATTTTGCAATACGATTCCCTATATTTCACTACAATTATCTAATTACCAACACATTTTCAATTAAATTTTAACACATTTCAATACTAGTAATTTATCATATCATCACTTAAAATTATTATAACTTAAATTATAACAGTTTATTCATAAAATTAACAAACAAATATAGATGCAATTTAATTTAGTAATTTCGGTTTAGCTTATTTTAGAAGTATTTCCAAGTTTTTAATTTTGAAATTTTATGCAAATTTTATAATTTTATTTAATATCACATAAATAGGTTCTACAAGTATTTACTGTAAGTTTCAATTTTTACACATAAATATATTTTATATATTATAGAACTTGTGATATTAACAAAATACTTTTTAATTTTCTTTTTGCGTGTTGTTTATATTGAATGTATGAAAACAAGATAATGTTACATGTTACATATTACAGGAAAACATATCAAAGACTATAAACTTGATGTTTTAAAAAGAAAGAAAAAAATATAGAGATTTAGTTAAAAAAAATTACAACTTCCACAGAGCATCCTATACCCTGTAGATTTTATAGGGTACAGGGCGGTAACAAGCCACATTGTAGATTCCAGTACAAAATTTAATACTGTATACCTTACAGGACAAGGTACAGGTAACGCTTAATACCTTACCCACCCTGTACTTGCTAGGAGTGTAAAAAAAAAATCGATGAAACCCACAAACCGAACCAAAATCGTAAAACAAATTTGAAAAATAAGGTTAATCGATCCATTGGTTTCGATTTAAGATTACGATTTTATTTTTTTCCCGTTTTTGGTTTCGGTTTCGGTTTGTAACCACAAAAAACTAATGGTTAACGGTTAACCCTTTTAATATTTATAAATATATTATATATATGATTTACATATACATATAATTTACCTATGTTAATATTCCTTCGATTTTGATTAAAATATTATTGTCCTTTTTATGGAGTTAATGTGGTAATTGATTTGGTTTGATTTTATTGATAATGATACATCCAAATGTTTATTTTTTTCCCTTTTTCTTAATTTGATTTTCTTTTTTTTAAGCTCTTGTAATATATATAATGATTCAAAGAAAAACTCTATGATAAAGGCTAAAAAATAAGGTTTATTGCAATTATCAATTTGATTTATTGAAACTATTACAGTAAATGATTAAAAACCAAAAACTGAATAAATTAACCAAATAAAACGGTTAATCGTCAAGGTGGTTAACTGTTTATAATATATCGGTTAAAGATCAGCATATTAAAAAACTGATCATTACAGCTAGGCTCAAAAAATAGGGCCACGGATTGGTTAACCGATCTGTGAACACCCCTAGTGCTCGCTCACCTCAATGCAGTGTTGTTTCATTTTCAATTTTCTTAAATTTTCATTTAATTATTTTCCAAATTTTAAGATATTTACTTTTAGAGCTTGGCATATGATAGTAAACACATGATAGCCATATAAAAATATTAAAAACATCTCCTTTATATATAGGTATTTAGAAAAAAGTTTGTAAGCATGTGTTTTATCTAATATGTCAAAATTAAATATTCATATTATGAAATTATGAACCTATACCAACTTCTACAATCCAACAATAGATCCTTCAATCCATTATGTATCCATAATTTGATCATGACAGATAAAAGAAATAATTATTTTAATGGGTCATGGGTGTTTATAAATTTGAGTTATTCATTAACTTACGTTATATAATAGAACCATTAAATTTTCTTAAGAACATAATACAATTACTATATTTTTATATACACAACTTATAATATTAAAAATTAATTTAAAAATAAAATAAAAAACGCATAGATACTATAAAAAGTTTCTATTATCTCCATTACAAATCCAAATAATGAAATATGAGAGGGTAAAGGCATTTGACATATAAATGGGTTAAATTATAAGGTAAATATCAATTGGTACTGAATTTTGAATGATTCAATAGAATATATTCAATTAGACATTTTATTATTGTCTTTACTACCTCCATGTTTTGTTTGCTGACATGGAAAATGTAGCCCATCATTAAGTTTATACTATTTTTTCCTAACACCGTCTAGCACTGATAGATTGTATTTTCACTGTCAGGAAATAAAGTAAATAGTTTTAATGAGATGATAAAAATAGCTACAAAAGGTTTGATTAGGAATTAAATTGACTACTCTAAGGTTCAAGTACCAAATTGAATCTTTATTCAAAATTAAAGTATCGAATTTGACATTATCCCTGAATACATTTATACATATAAGAATAAATTACACTAGAAGGTATCAACATTTTAGGTGAGTTTGACATTATATCTAGATGAGTTAAAATGAGGTTTTAATATTTCATAAAATTTATTTAAGGTATCAATGTTTGGATAGTTTTTTAATAACTTTCCTCAATGTTTCTTGACAGATACCTTATTTGACTTAGTTTGTGAAATATTGGTTCCTCTTATTAACTACTCGAAACATTGATACCTTAACTATAAAATTGATATTATGGTGTAATTTGCCCAATAATGACTATATTACTTCTCTTTCTCTCTTATACATTCTCTTTCTAATTCAGTCCCTCATCTTTTTCTTCATGCTCATTTGAATCTATCTTTAGTCCATCTCTCTCTCTCTTTCCTCTCTAATTTTTTTATTATTTTGGTAATTTAACAATTTGTTTGCATCTCTCTGATAGATAATAGTTATGGTGGTATCACTCAAAAGCTGTGGTAAAGTACATGATAATGAAAGTTTTAACTATTCTATTAGAGAAAAATTCCACCTAATATTGGATAATTGTTTAAGATTTTCAAACTCATGATTCCATGTACAATCCTAAGAGAATTTATTGAATTAGAACATAAAATTGAAACGTAAAAACGTAATTTGTACAATTTATGCAAAATAGCTTTAAAAAACTATAGATATGTTTATGAAAGCTTGTCAAAACTTGATATACACGGATATAAAAAAAAATTAAATTCTTTTTTATAATATCTCTTAATCATTCATAATATAACATACATAAAAAAGAGCAAGTATAGTCAAAACTAACTTCTTTTTCTATTTTGTTTGAAATAATTTATGAACTAAAACAAAATAAAACTTTTCAACTTGTCTTAAATTGTTGATTAGATAAATGGAATGAATAACTTGTCATGTAAATTTTATAGCTATAGTTTAACTTGACTAAATTATAAAAATGTGGAAGAGGAGAGTTGCAGAAGGAGAGAAAGAGATAAAGAGGGTGTAAAAATAAAATTGAAATGTAATAAGAAAAAAAATATTATCAAAATATTTGATGAGCATATAAAAACATAGTTGCTTTATGTGTATTATAAAAACATAGTTGGTAAAATTGGCAAACTTGGTTAAAAACAAAGATTCTACTAAGTTTATGTGTAGACTCAGTTGAAATCATAAGATTCTTAAAAGAAAAAAAATTCTACACACATGAGTCAACTTAGAAGGGTCTTCTATAATTATAAACTTATAAAATTGTATAGGTAAAATTGCTATTTTAACAATTATTTTTGTTATAGAGTCCCTATTGATTACAATTATCGTTCTTATTTATTATTGTATTTCCCAAATACCTCGCATTCCATTGTATCCCCAAATCCTATTTATTTCGAAACACCACCACTACCACGTTTCTTTATATTGTTATCACTCTTCCACCACCACTTTTAAGTGATGCCACCACAACTACTTTTTTCTTTTGCCTTATTAATAGAATAGGAGAGAGATATGCACAAATAAATGTTGAATTGCTAGAATGATGAGAGGGAGACTAAATTAAAGAAACACATACAGAGAGTTAAGTTGAAGATGAGTGATGATTTATTTTTATATCTATTTTATAAAGGATATTTTGCATTTATATAATTTAAGGGATTTTTTTTATGGATATTGTTACTAAATTGAATGCATGTATTTTTTTTTTTATTTAAGGGATTTAAGAAAATAAATGAAAAAACTTGAAAATAATTTATTGAATTTTGAAGATTTTGGAGCTGATGAAGATTACAAAAAATTTAATTAATTATATGCCATGAGTTTATGCTAAGACAAGAGTATTTATGAGTCATTGAAGTGCTAAATTGAAATGTTTGGTTGATTATTAAGTTATTGAAGACTAAATCTCATTTGTTGCTTTGTCATGACATGCACAAGTTGATGCACAACCATGTCTAAAGCCATTATTTCTCATATCCTAATTGAGATATTTTGTAACCCTACCTTTGCCTTAGTTTATAAATAGTTATTTAGGATTTTTTGAGACATATAATATTTTGTATTTAAGTTTGTATTTTAGAAGGAGAAAGAAAGTGAGATTTGGATTTATTAGAAGAATTGTTGCATTTCAAAGTTTTTAAATAGAATTAGTTTGTTCTTTTGATGGCATTATTGTTATTACTGTCTCCTATTATGTGTTTGTTTATTGATAATGCCTTATTCATGAATTCAATGGAGCCTAATTGCTTATTACCTAGGTATGATAATCACAAGAGCTATGTGATTGGATATGAATTTAATTCAATAAATTATCCATTATCTTAATACTAACTGATATTGTGCTAACTAACTTTTTTTCAGATGGTTTCAATTACATGGCCATACAAAGAAACACACTTGCTATCTCATGAGGATATGAAATGGATGCCACTAGACTAAAATGCATTGATTGTTAATTAACCTTTTACGTCCATATAAAAGTAGGTTAGATCTTAAATATAGTGGATTCACTAGGCTACAAGGTCATTAGTTGCCAATTAACTTTATGCCCATTAAAAAGCATGTTAAATCTTAAATATAGTGGATCCACTGGACTATAAGACTATTGGCTACTAATTAACTTTTATGTCCATAGAAAGCATGTTAAATCTTAAATATAGTGGATAATATTTCATTTCTATAAGTAGGTTTGCATGATTAGATAAAACTACGAGCAATCCAGAATATTAGATAGGGATAAATTTGTCACAAAGCTAATAGAGGAATTTATATATTGCATTAGTTTTAATGAGTATGTTTATCAAATATGGTAATTAATCTAAAATAATAAATTAGAAAAGTTCCATTTAATTGATGGAAGATCAGCAGTTGTTAGATTCAATAGATCTTTACTATAATCAATATTAGGAATTTCCTCAATTAAGGACAATGGTATAATAAAATGAATATTTTTTTATTAATTATATAGCTAGCCTTAGTGATTATTCACAATGTTAGGTATGCTTTGATAATTGATATAGAATTCTAGTGAGTTAGAAAATATTATTAATATTAATATTTTAATTATCACAAGGGTAGATAATAAGAAAGCCTTCAATTTTTATCAATAATAATTTTGTTTCTTTATGGGTTTGAAGTTTTTCAATTTTTTTTTTGTCAATAAAGATAAATTTCATTTATTAGAAAGAAATTACACTAATTACATAAATTGATATAAAACTAACAAATGAAGAGTTAAGGGTATAATGACCCAACTGTATAAACGAGTATATCTCTTCTATGGGAGCTTCTATGGTCCCGAAATAATCTAATTGTTAAAATAAATATAGTAAATGGAATATTAACTATTTTAGGGATTTGATCACGGTTGGGCCTATAATCAAAATCATTTGAAATTAATCAAAGTAAATTAAAGTTGATTTAGGCCTCAAATAGTCAAGTTAATTTTTTTTTTCAAATCCAATTTTGCTCATAATTGGGAACTTCAATTGTTGAAAATTCAAAAACAATTTTAAAATATCATAAAAAGTAAGTTAGAATTTAAAAGTGTTTTTGGATGAAAATTTTACAAGAAAAATCAAAACAATTCAAAACTAGTCAATTTTTACATATGTATATAAAGGTTAAATTATACTAGAAGGCGTTAATATTTGAGAGTAAGTTAATTTAAAGTATTAATATTTTTAGTAGTTAAAAGAGAGAGTGTTTTTTTTTTTTTTTTGTGGGGGGGAAGTGTAAAGACCCGACATGCTCAATTCTCAAATTAAGCACACCAAGTCCCCAACCACGTATAACTCTTGCGAATTATACGTAAGGTTGTCTTAAAAGAAGGTGTTTATGTTGAACATTACTATTCAATTTTAGATTGTGAAATCGTTTAATTAGATTTCAGATAACTGGATTTAGCAGCGGAAAATCATTTTTATAAAACAACTTATAACTTCTACTCCCTACAGAGCAAACCAGTTTTCTAAGAAACTAACTTTTAAAAACACTTTATGATCTACTCTTAGGGGTAGATAACCATTTACAATCAATTGGGCATTAACAAGCCCTTAAAGAAAATACAATGTATATAAATATCCAGTCCTCTTACAAAAAAAAACAAAACAAAGAAGAAACAAAATACAAGAAATGTCTCGATCCTATCACATTTCACTCATCTCCCAAATCTTCATAATCGCCCAAAACCCGGGACAAACATCATCACATCAATCATCATCACCATCACCATCCTCATCAACAACAATAAGAAGATCAACAACATCAACAACCTCCACACCATCATCAATTTCATCAACATCGTCTTTATCAACAACAAAACCTGTAAAAGAATAACGACAACAAGAATGAGCCGAAGCCAGTACACAGCAACACAATCACACACGGAGTGACACACGAGCTTAACTAAAATGCAAATGCAACAATCACAGTTATTATCTTTCTTTAAGGTAAACAAATCAACACGGGAGTATTCAAACTCCGGGCAACAAGGATAGTGGGGAATCCTGAGTAACAACCTTGACGCTCAGGGGGTTGATATAAGCAGTTTGGATACTTATATCTCCTAGATAATTTTACAGAAAACACATCTGAGCAGGGTGCCGCTCCCCGAAGGATACCAATTCCATCCCAGGCTCACCCAATCTGTGAGGGGGCGCCCTAGGCACTCATGCCACCCTGGGCAGGGTTTGATTTAACGACGTAAAACACAAATCAACACTCACAATTAAGTTTTTCTTAATATATATAGTTTTCATAAATGCCTATCCTAACAGAGACAAGCTAGTTACTGGTACTTGAATATGAAATCCAAACATAGCTTCGGAAGGAAATTTCATAAGATAATCCAGAAGATAAATCAGCTATCCACTTCTGTTATAGAAAGAGTTCGTATAGAAACTAAACTAAACTAATCATCCACTTCATCAAATTCATACAAGAACTTTTATCAATTATTCACTAATCTTAACTTTTTTTTAACTCCTATTTGATCAGACACTAATGTGGAACCCCACTATGGCTGCGAATATCGCCCCGCCAAAATATGGACAGTTCTCTTTTGTCTGTCAAAGAATTTCTTTTCACTTTAATTATAGTTTCTTATCAAAAACATAGCATATATAAAGCATTCATACATAAAAGCATTTATATTCAAAGCAAATAAACATTTGAAACAACATATTCCCATGTTATTCAAAGATCACCCTAACACATTCATTTAACCAGTTATTTGTTACTAACCCATTTTAGCTTAACCTTAGCCGAATTGATTAAAGGTAGTCATTTAAGTGATTTACAAGTCAAATTGATTAACCTTAGCCATTTAATTCAAAAGCCAAGCCAGTGGATTAAGCTTAAGAAATCTAGTTCATTTTAGTTTAATTGAGTTCATTAAGTCAAACTCATTAGAATTATCATTTATCTAATTACTAAGCCAAAGTAATTAACTAACTCAATCTAATTTTATTTTAACTCATTCAAGTTATTTAATCAAGTTGAACTTAAGTTTGTTAACTAAGTTCATTTTATAACTAACTTCTAGATTTAATCTAATTATTTGTTAAATCTATAAATCTACTAACCCATGTTTAATTACATGAATTAATTCACTCAACACATCCATATCACTTTTCTATCTCATTTTATCTCAAAAAGATCCATTTCCTAAGCAAAAACATTTAACAAACAAACAAGTTTTTGACTTTTTTTGAAAAGTGTTGTAGCTGGAAAGAATCAAAATTTAAGCATCGATAAGTTTCGAATTTGTAAAAACTCAAAACATGAAAATTGTAGATCTCTTTTTGAGCTTTCCAACGCAACTTGAATCACCTCAATCGGAGGTCGGATGAAAAAGTTTATGGCTAAATACAAATGGCTGCGAAACAGGGGAAGTCTGCACGACCGGGTACACGGCCCGTGTACCGAGGACCGTGTTGGGTAAAAAAAATGACCCGAGAGCAACTTTTAAGAATTTCAAGGCCTACTCGGCCAATGTACACGGCTGTGTACACTGGAACAAAAAATGACGAAATCCCCTGTTTTCAAAATGCATTTTACACTTCTTAAAATTCTTTAAAACTCATTCCAAAGTTACTCTAAAGCTTGTTACATGATCATCCCATCATTCAAACAAACTCCAAACATCTCAAAACTTCATCAACTCAAATCACTATTCTTCTTCTTCCTCCAACAAAACCCCAACTTCCATAACCATTAAACCAACAATACATAAATAAACGCACTCTCAACCCAATTCAAATCAAATTCATCAATTCATCAATGTAAATAACAAGTTAAAACAAAGAGAAATAGAAAAGGAAAACTTAGCTTTTAGAAAAGAACACAAGTTTGAAACTTCATCCTTTAGCTCGGTTTCCTCCATCTAGTTCATCTCTAGTCTTGATTCATCCTCTAGTTGGCTTTAATCTTGAGATTTGTTGAAGAATTTAAAGAAAGAAGGAAAAATGAAGAATGAAAGGAAGAGAGGAAGAGACATCGGTTGGGGAAAGGAAAATAAAGGAAAAAAAGTAAAAGAAGAGAGAGAGAGCAGGAGATGAAAAATAAATAAAAAGAGAGTTTAAAGGCTTAAAATTAGGATATTTTAAAATAAGGGTATCGAATTTAGAACTTTCAGATTAATATCTTTAGTTCTAAAAATATTTAGGAGATGATTTCATAACCAATGGTTAGAAATTAAGAACTCAAAGTATCAACTTAATTTTAGAAATTTATTTTGGATAAAAGATATTTATTTGAGTTCGGTTTAAGAACTGATATTTTTATTCAAGTAAATGAACTCAAATTTTACCGAGATTTAGGAATTAGTGTTTAGACTAAGAATCAAGATTTAGGAATTTCTCTAAACACTTTGATGACATGTTAAGGAATTTGAAACAAATCTCAATTAATAGCTAATTAAATTATATCAACTTGTCTAATTAATCCTATTAATTCATTTCATTTATTTAATCTATCTAAACTCAATTTCTAATCTTGGTGAAGATTTAGGGTATTTCAGAAAGGGTTGTGCTGAGAGAAAAAAACCTTCATTTCATCTTATATATTCATAGATATGACATGAAAATGAGGTATCAATATCTTGTATAGTTCATTTTAGACGTTTGGATTAGTTTTTAATTATTATTTTTTTGTTATTTTTCCATTGATAATTAATTAATGATACTTATTTGACTCACTTTGATAATTATTGATACCTCTTTTTAACTATTTAAAATGTTGATATCTTAAATGAACTTACACTCCAAACGTTGACACCTCTTGTTAATTACTTGAAATATCGAAACCTCTTTTTAACTACTCAAAACGTTGATACTTTAAGTGAACTTACTCTCAAACGTATACATTTTGATGTAATTTACCTCATATAAAAAAGACCTCAAAGGTTATACTACTTGTCACCATATAACAAAGGCACTAAAACCCTAGTATAAAATTCCCCTTTACCACTTGCCTTTTCCCTCTCTTCCTTTCCATTTTCTTTTGTATCTTTTTAGTTTTACACCTTGTAAAACCCTATCTAAAACTCTAAGGTAGGTATGCTTAAATTAGTAAACCTTAATGACATATTTAGTAATAAATAAGTGAGATTAACTCAAGATTAGCACTAATTGATTACTAAACTATGTTTTTTCCTAAGAGCAAATTATGTATATGGAGAAGAATTGAAAGATGAAGAATCTATTTAAGATCCACAAAATTTCGTAATAAGGCAAGGATATTGATTTAAAGTGAGATATTGTGAGTAAGTGTATCTTCTAGATTAGGAAACATTTTATAGAGGGCTTAATGTGATAAAGTGCAACAATAACTTGGGTCTCACTACTTAGGCTTAGTGACAGGGCTTAGAGACTCAAGTCCACAAAATTGGGACAACAAAGAGAGACTTATCATGGTAGATTTAGAGTAAAGACTATTAGATTAAATTGACTTGTATACTCTCAACAAGTCTTAAGGAGTCTCATACACCTAATAAAGCTTCAAATGAGCCAAAGAGCCCATATAAGATTCATTAATAGGAGTATTTCTCTCGTCCATTAGTCTTTAGTGCAATTCAATGGATGTCAACAGGAGACAAATTTTATAAATACCTAGAGCTCCTTTTCATTGGGAGAAATTTTTGCAAGAAACACTATTGTGCTATTAGAATACTTTCATAGAAAATCAATAGACTCATAACAAAAAACAAGTTGCCTCTTTTCATGAACAATAGGGTTGATGATTTATAACCTTTTCATCTGATATTAGTGCATTTGACTTCTTTAGCTTGTCTAGTCTTCTTCTTTATCTTCTCACTTTTAATCATTCTTTATGTGTACCTCTATATCACTGCTTTGAGGTCACGTGTAAAATGAGACCATAGTTATCAAAAACCATGAGTTTACAATACGATTTTACAAGTTTATGATTTTGTATATTAAAATGGAAGCAAATTTATTTCTATGCAGACTTTAGGTATAATAGTGAATCTAGGTATACAATTCTATTAAGTTACGATTTTATTGATTTTGCATGGTTATACAAATTTTATATTTTCTAATGAATAGTAAAATTGTAAGTTTGACAACCATGCGTAAGGCATACACTGCATGCACGTGACCACGACAACCATTCCTACTACACCTTTTAAAAGTCTACCACTAAGCTAATGACAGTTGGCTAAGTGGTTTACTTGCCTAGCTAAAATATACTGGCAACCTTAGTAGTTAATCATTAGAACAGCAAGAGGTTGCCGAATTGTTGGCAAGTAAGATAGCATAATATAGCCTTATGATCTTTGTTTAGAGTCAGTTCATAGTACAAACAATTTGGTTCAATGTCCCACAGATTGACGTATGGCCTAAATAGATTGGATTGATCCTAGGAGAATGCATGACTAAAATTGTCTATGGATAATTATCATGCATACAAATTTATTTAGATAAAAAAGTATGCTTTACTTTATGAACTGACCTAAGTAAACCCAAGTTTTATATCTCTAGAAAATTTCTCCTACGGATTATGTGCTTTGGTTCGAAGCAACAAAGAAACAAAACCTTATGTGTAATTCGGTTCGGTAAAATTGAATCAAACCAAGTTGCGTCTTCTACAGTTTTAAACTTCCGAGGGTGGTTATGAAGCGTAACATGCTGTGATTGGATTGAGTCAAGTTGAAAAGTGAAATCAAATAACTCATAAAATAGTGAGAAATGGTTTAAAATTTGTGTATTGTGGCAAATAATAATACCTTGTAGTTTAAGTAGTATAGACATTGTTCGCTTATAAGATGATACTAGTGGATTCTTACATTTGTCATACGTGTGTAAATTTAATAAAATTAAATTGATTGGGAGCAAACAATGTTTTTTTCCCTCAAAATATACTGATGACACAACAATATCATAAAGTATTTACTTATCTATAATATTTACTATCTCAACAATTAACCCCAAAACTAAATAAGTAATAACATAATTTAGGGTGAATGTCAAATTTGGACCTAAACTCTGTAGCTTTGCGAAACTCAATTTAATACCCGAATTTTGAATTAGTTAATTTAATATCCAACCAAACTTTTCATGATTATTTTTATTACATTTCTAATTATTAGATTTTCTACCTCTCTCAATGCCATCAAGCACTAATAGCTAGACTTCCTCTTCTTTGTCACAAAACGTAGTAAAGTGCTAGAAGGTGGTAAAGTTAATCACGAAAAATTTGATTGAGTATTACATTAATTACTTTAAAAGTCTACATATATATTAAATTGAATTTTCAAGAAAAGTATAGACAATAAATTTGACATTTTTATCTATAATTAATTCCTATAATAATATTAAAGGAAAGAGGTAATATTGACGTCTTATATCTTTTATGAATATATCCTTATTAAAACGTATGGAAATATTATGTAGAATCGGAAAATTTACATATATATAAGGTTCAGCTAGCAATCATATAATTTTAGTAGGTGGGCGGAATCGCCGTCTGGAGTTAATTACACCCATTATATGCATAGATAACGTTTTCCCAGTTCCCACCTTCCCAATTAATTCCTGTCTAACAGACTCAGCCTCATCGAGTTTGATAGGTGCAAATTGAGGAAATCAAGAAAATTGGTACAAATGATAGGGAATTCACTTTGAAATTCAATTTTTTCTTTTCAAAATTAAAGATAAATGGGTAAAAATTAATGAAAATATTTCTCTTTATAGTATTTTATTCTAAAATTGAAGGAAAATGGATAAAAATTGAACATATAAATATAAAATTACATTTCTAAGAATATCATCAAAGAAAAGTAAAGATAATTTTGTTAAAAAATTGTTTTCATTTTCTTTTTCACAGTATCAACTAACTGGAGCAAACGAAAATATTTATCTCATTTCATTGGGTTTCTTTGCTTTTATGCTTTTAGTATAGGAAAGAAACGTGTAAAATGGATAAAAAAATAGAAGGAAATATCTTTTTTTGAAGTTTATTTATTTATTAATTTTTTTTAAATAGGAGAGAATTGGATGAACATAAGATAATAATTATAAAATTATCGTCTAACAATATTCATTAAAAATTATAAAAGTACATATCAAATAATAGTTTTGTTTCTATTCATTTCCTTTACCAAACCAACAATAGCAATGGAAAAAAAATTTTTCTCTCCATTTCATTAACCTTCATCTATATATTCAAACACAAAGCAAAAAATAATTTGATTTATTTTTCTTTTCATTTTCCTTCTCTTTTTCATCCCATTACATCACTATAGCACTATCTTCTTCTTATAACCTTAATAAATAAAAATGCATATTGCATAATGATATGAAAATTAAAAGAAAACAATAAAAAATGAAAATTATATACACATAAGTTTATTTCCATTTCCGTTTTTAATTCATTTCTACTCGATATTCTCAAGTCTATTTATTTGGTTTTTTTGACAGATATAGACATTTTTTCAAACTTTTTCATAACAAATTATTTATAAGAAATAGACATAGATAAAAAAAATTGATAGTTCTCATCAAAAGATCAAATAGATCAAATATAAATAAAATATATATACAAATCGAACATATTTATACATTTATTTTAAAAAAATATAAATACAAATAAAAAATAGAAATATTTAAACATACCCTCTTACCCCAAAACAAAAGAATTCCAAACATAGTGCGAATCTTGTCCATAAAACCTAACGTATGGTAACATGGGCCATGCCTAAGTGTACTTTCCAGTAGGACCCTCTTCCGTAGGAACACGAAACATCTGGAACCAACCTTAGATTTGTTATTCTCAGTATTCATCACATCACCACCACAACCTCCATGAAAAATGAAATTTCCAAATACTAACACAAAAGCAAAGAATAAAATATCTCCTTGTCTAGACACACTAACTACACCCAATATATATATATATATAAAATAACCCTACTCCTCTTCTAAAGTTATTACCTAAGTTTCACCTCTTCCCGTAAGCATCATACCGTGTTCTCCAGATTCCAGAGCCATCAACACAAGGAAGTTCGAAATCTGTAGCAAAGTCTACAATGGTATTGCACTGGGATTCGACTAAACAACATATTTCGATGACAACGTAAGTGTTTTGTTTTAGTCAGTAAAGGAACTGGGGGTTCTAGGAATTGGTTGGGATATGGGGGTTTTAGTGAGAGTTTTTGGTGGGATTTGTATGTTCGTGTCAACTTTATGGGAATTACAAGAAATGAGGTTTAGTAACATCTTTGATGAAGTAAGCTCCCTTGCAATGACTGTTATCATTGCTAGTGTATCATGTTTTTTAGCAACAAGGAGGCTTTGATTGCTATTTTATAATTACTATGTGTATATATGTCTCTTTTTTGATTCTTCATTCTCTGAATTTCTGGACACAATATCTGAAACTTTTAGATTTCATTGTAATCACAAGTTTACATTCCCGATTTTTCATTTCAGTCGTATTTTTTTTTTTTTTTTGGCCTGAAAAGAGGAATTTCATTCAATATAATGAAATTCGATATAGAGAATTTACTAAAGAAGAATTAGGATACAAATTAGCCACATATATTTACTATACATAATACATGAATATGTCATGTAGCATGGGTTTGTATAGATTAGTAACTAGGATAAATGAGCCAGATATGTTTGCGATTTATTTGAATTTAGTTCGGCTATAAATTGATTCGAGTTTGGACCATTTAAGTAGATTGTAAAGTCATCTCGATCTCAAGTTCAATGGTTTATTTGACGGTTTATTTTTTATTTGTAATTGTATTTTATTTATATGTGATTTATAATGTTTGTTTATTGATAAAAATATATATTTTTTATTTGTAGCTGTTTTGGCAAATAATTTAATTAAAATGAAGGTAAAATAGATGTCAAACCGATGTTAAACTAGAACCAAATTACAATGTAATACATCTTCAGTTTCGAATATCAATTCTATCCATGCAAGTTTGCAAAGTCAAATTTCTAAGCTTAACTGTTCTGTAAGAGCTTGGGCTCAACTTCATATGTAATCTACATTATATTATTCGTCAGTAAAAATTTCGACAAGAGTGGCGTTTAAAAGAATTAAGTCTTAGCTTCTCTTCCATAAAATGGCAAAATAAAAAGAAAAAAAAGGGGATTTTGAAGAGGCGAGTTATTTATCTCAATACGTTTATGAAATCGATTTTTTGACCCAAGATGAAAAAAATCATGGTCAAATCATTACAATCTGTTTTGGCTTGGAAAAAAAATAATTAAATAAAGAAAAAGAATCTTGTTCGAAATTGGAAGGGACTCATAATGAAATATGAAATAAAACAAGAACCAGGTAGCATAGCACACGGGAAAAGAAAAAGGTACTTGAATAAAGATGCAAGTTCTATCAGTCTTTATATATTTTAATGGTCTCTATGACTTACGCCCTACGAAAGGAATATGCGTCCACAAATAAATGAATTCCTAATGCACCTACTTTTTGAGCGGCAACTGCTATTTGGATTATTGGATTTTTATTTGTATCGTGTTTGTATTCAATCTATATTGTCACTTATATGTATTATATGTGTCTTACATTTATTTGATCAATTTATAAATAAAACTATCAGTTTTTCATCTATATTTGTTTTTTTAACAAATACCAGTTGGATGAAAAACAATAAAAATACATGTCGAAATGATCAGAATAAGGTAAATTACATCAGAATGCCACAACGTTTGAGGAAATGTTCATTTTGGATTATAACGTTTCGAAAAGTTGAAAAAATGTCATAATGTTTTGAAAAGTGTCTTACGAGATTTAATTAAGAATTTTTCTATCATACATGTCAATGAAGTTCTAAAAAAAGATTTTTTAAATTTTAATTAAATATTTATCTTATTGCCACGTACTCATGATGACTTCAATTGATTTACTTTTCTAAATGTTGTGATCTAAAATGAACTTATCTTTAAACATTGTGATTTTTTAGTATAATTTACCCTATCAGAATATAATAGAACAAACATACTCAAGAGTAATTTAGGGATAAATAATAAATATATTTTGTGGGCTCTTATTTTCCATCTCGCGTATATTTTTACCAATCACACAGATATATATATATATATGTATGTATGTATATATGAATAAAGAAAAACTAATTTGTAGTTTTATAAATTTGTTCTATCAGACGAAACGCATGCTCGTAATTGTTTGAGACACAGAATTTGAAATGACAAATATTTATATAGATTTAGGATTGCAGAGCAAACATTTATATAAATGGCTTGGTGTGCATGCCGTACAAGTGTCATGTATGCCATGGTGCTCTATTATATGTTTATGGTTTCAGCGGCAGTAACCATACTGGCTCCATAAATGAGTTCTGACTGACGCAAGCGCAACCATGAAAGCAATAAATGGATTCTCGGTGCTCTGGCCTCACAGAGTTTTTAACATTTAATAGAGAGGACGTCTGATGGATTATCTTCTACTGCCCTTTTACCATGCGGTTGAATGGAATCGCAATTCCTTCAGTAATGGTCTATTTCAGAAAATCATAATTTTAACTTTTATAAATATATATATATAAAATATAATAATAAATATAAAGCAATTCTGTTTTTATTCTCACATATCAAATATTACATAATTGTTTGAAATGTAATCAAAGATTATATATCTTGCTAAAAATTAATATGAGTAAATCACACCTGAGGTGTAATCAAAGATCATATATCTAGATAAAAAAATAATATGAGTAATCTCACCAAAATATCAACATTTAGATGTAAGTATTTTTAAAGTATCACTTTTTGAGATGTTAAATAGAGGAATTAATGTCTTTAGGTTAATCAAATAATCTATCAACATTTTACAAAGTTCTTTATTTATTTATTATTTTGGCCAGTAATGTGAAGTTGATTTAATGTATCAACCTTTTAAATTTGGTTTCAATTAAGTTTTCTTAATTTTTATTAATAGTCAAGTATTTATAACTTATTTCACTTACTTTGTAAAATGTTCATAACGTTGATACCTTCAATGAGCTTATCTTGAACTGTTAATACTTTCTATGTAATTTATCCAAAATAATTTTAATCCCACTAAATTATAACCACTTGACTTATGGGATTTATACACCTATAGTTATGTTCCTTGTATAAATTTTAATATCTTACACAATATAAAAACGATATAGTTATTGAATAGATTAAGAAATAAAATATTTTTGAAAAAATTATGAAAATTTCATCGAATAAAAAATAATCTAAAAGATAGGCAAATTAATTCCATCTTTCAAAGAGACAAGCTCAATATAAAACCCATACTTTCTCTTTTTAACTAACAATCTTCCAAACCAAAATAACAAACAAAAGTTTAAAAAATATAAAATTACAAATTTCGAAAACATAAAACAACCCATCACAAGCTTTAAATAATGTTTTTCAATATCGAAATGGGCCAGCCTAGTTGCCTCACTATATGGCTCAAAAATCAATACTTGAAATGGTATAATAGTTTTTGTAACTTCTGCCGAACCAAAAGTTATATTTGTTTAAGTTGCTATTGGAAACTAATTTTATATTCGATTTAGTTTTGGTATATTATTTGCTCTAATGGTCTATATGACCAAGACTAATTTTATTCACATCAATTGAGAAAGAAAAATAGGTAGTTCTATTTGTTATTGCAACAAACAAGTCAAACTCTTATTTTTTGGATTATTTTTAATCCTGTATCAATTTTATATTTATTTTAACGAAAAAATACATTTTTAATCCTCAATGTTTCATCATTTTTTTTTATTTGAATCCTAAACCTTTATTTTTATTTTCTGTTTCAATCCTCAACATTTGTAAAAATTTACAAATGAGTTTTTTGTTTAACATTGTTAACTTTTCCGTTAGTTTTTGACACCAAACATTTTGATTAGTCTAATGATATTAATTTAAAAAATAATGATTAAATAAATAAAATAGAATAAATTAAAAGATAAAAAATGATAGAAAATTTAACCAAATCCACTTTACCCGAATAAACCAAAATATTTTTTATTGTTGTTGAATATGCTCTTTTTTCAAATCATCTTCAACCTTAGTACACAACACCTTTCATAATCAATATTAAATAATCACTGAGCGTGGTTTTACTCAACCTCCAACAGCTTTTTTTGCAGGTAACTCCATAAGAGTGGGATTAGATAAGATTGGTGTGAAAGAGAGTCATCTTACCCCAAGATAGTTATCATAAGCACTTGAAGAGTTAAGTTGGAAATGTAGATACCAATTTTAGATCATGAATAAGATTTCCTTTGACATTCAATAAAAATGTAAGCTATTTATGACTGTTTTGATAGATTTTATACAATCTTATCAATTAGTGGAATGTTGAAATTCTATAACTAATGTTATGTATCAAATATATTCATATATCATAAATAGCTTTAGTAATTACATGTTTAATAGAGTCTTGTGAACTCTGACACACAAGACAACTATCATGTAATGGGTGCACACGTGATATAGTAGCTTCTAATAAATCCTATCAAGCCCTATTTAGGGATAAGACATATAGTGCATGTAAAGTGGCATAAAGAGTGTATTTATTTGCAATCTAGAACAAAATCCTTGAAATTTTATTCCATAACATGAACCAAAAAGGTTTGGATTCGACCATTTTAAGGATGTATTAAATAGTTGTCTATATTATTAAAAGAATGAGGTAATTTTGTTGCCTAGTAAATTTTACCCTTGTCATATTTATAATTAAGAAAAAAAATTGAAAATTATAAGTAGGATAATATATGGGACAGATGCAAATATTTAAGCTGTTTATGAAGATACATGTTTATAATTTCTTATGGTTGATAACCATAGTCTAAAGGATTGCATATTCTTAAACAATCTTATAAGCAATTTATTTATTTATCAAATTTTAGTGAATTTGCATCATGTATGAAGCATTGGACGGTATTTATAATTGAAATATTAACAAATCATTAAAACTCGTAAGGTAAATTTATTTTCCTTTTAACTTTGTGAAAAAAACCTATATTATAACATTATTGTAAGTAAAATTTGGTCTTAACTGTTTCTACTATCCTCTAGTAAATTTGAAAACTTTTATGAAAAAAAAAAAATAAATAGAAATATTTGATTAATAAATGATTAATTATTGGTAAAAATATATAGACATTAATGAAAAAATATGGAAAAAAAGCCTGTAAATAACATGTAATTTGCAAATACAACAACTTATGTTATTTCAAGTCCACTTAAGGATCTAGACTTCACTTTTTCTATTAATTAACTATGTGTAATTTAAAAGTGTTATGCCTCGGAGGGTACCTTGGTTGTGACAACCCGTCACGAATGCTTATACTAGTTGTAATAGTATTTGTGAAGCGTCTTAACAACAATACCTACGAATTAAACCAAATACTTTTAACAAAACCAAGGATTTATAGATACCATTTTATCATCACATCAGTTGTCTTTTTTAACTGAAATTACTTATCAACAAAAGATATAGCATGCCTAAAAAGACTTAAACATCAAGAGATAATACTGATAGTTTCTCTATCTAGCATCTCTTGCCAAAAATCTCCCCAAGAATCTTAAAATCAGTTAGCTTACTGGAGTGGTGTGCCTGGCTAGGTTATAAATCTGTCTTGGGGTACTTGCACAATGAGTCACATTATAGGGGGATAAGCAAAACCACAACTCAATGAGATGGGGGTGTAATGTCCTCATTACTACTGAACAAGTAAGAAAATAAGTTATCAAACATCTGCTATGCATGTATAATCATATACAATATAAACATTGCATGTGGTCTTCTGGTAACCGGTGTGAAGTCGAGGATTTAACCCCTCATTGACTTAGGATTTGGGGAATACTTCGTTCCGTCAGCATCCAGGTCATCTAAGCTCAAATTTACTTATCATAAGCCATGAAAACCTTAAGTACTCAAGCTGGGGTGGCTTATTATTAGATTCGAGATGATGGCTTGACATGGTTTATAGACCGTGACTTTCTCGTATCATTTAGTTCGTTCTATGAAACCAGAACTTAACTTAACTTATTTTTTCCTCATGGAGACCTTAAGTGCTCAATCTGAAGGTATCTCAACTTAAATGAAGTGGATATATTCATAACCTAAATTTTCCTATCATTCCATTATGAGACGGTGCGACTTATAAAATGCAATATCATGTAATGCATATCCTTATTTTTATTATAGCCTAATAATCAATAATTAATTTAGGGTGATCAACCATTATGCATTCCACTTTAGACAAATAAAATATTGATAAAAACAACAGTTCAAACCAGCATTAATTCAAGCAATTCATTTATCAATATCAATGCATTATCACGCTTTATGTTCTTCACATAATCCTTTTCGAACTTAAACCCATATTCTTAGTTTTGAAGATTAATTCCATGTCTTAAAGTGCTTTGTTAAGTTAATGAAAGGATTTAAGTGGATTACCGAAGTGGTAGTAAGAATTTTCAAGAATGAGAAATTTATGACATACACAACCAAGCTATATAACTTGTGTAGATGGCTATTTAATAGTGGAAATGGCTTACATGGCTTGAAGATACTGAAACATATTCCAAATATTTATATGGCCATTTATGTACGGCCGTGCTCAGGGTGGGTTAGAGTAGGTTTGGCGTCCATTTTCATTTATTTCATGCATTTTCAAACATACACCACCAACATACATGGGATGTGTATGGGGTCGTGCAAAACCTCATTTATCTTAGAAAAATACACGTTGGTATAGATATACAAATATACAACCTTTGTACATAGGCCGTGTATGGGGGTCATGTAGGACACATTTTTTGACCAGAATGCCTTGAAAAGTAAAGAAATAGTACATGCCCATTGTACATGGCCGTGTAGGGTGGTCGTATAGGGTTACTTTCACTTCAAACTCATTGTGGATGCTCCAATTTGTTTTTCCAAGTATTCTAACATCTCTATAAGTCTTTTTAACTTAAAAATTATCACTAAAACAATGTGGAGTAGTAATACAACAGTAGTATAACACATAGTCAAGAAGTAAATCATTAGAAACCCCACTCATCGTGGTGGCACTGTTAATTATTGAAGTAATTCAAAGGTTGGCAAGAGAAGTCAAAGTTTTCCCCTATACAATAAAAAAAAAAAAAAAATACTCTTCTAAGCTTAATGAATACAATGTATTAAGTAAAAACTAAGAATTTAAAATTTAAGAATATTGAATTAACTTCTTTGCCAAAAACTTGACGCTTCGATTATTCCTAAATTTGGAGGCTAGAGAAACCTTATCAGGTGTGCTCTTGTTTTGAAGAACACAAAACTAGGATCATAATGTCTCTTACGAATTTGGAAATAGAGTATTTTATGAGTTATGAATTTTTTGAAGTTTTGGAGTTTCATCGTTCGTAATTCGTGATTTCTAGAGAAAGAAGAAAGAGTTGAAAGAAAAAAAAAAAAAGAAAAGAAAAGGAAAAGGAAAAGGAGAAAAGGAAAAAAAGAAGCGACAAATTGTATACCAAAGTATATATATTATATATATATATATATATATGCGGTGAAGCGGTGAACAAAAGTCATTGCAAAATTTTCCGATACGGGTATAATGTCTACGTGATATGGTATCTTATCACAACTGTATACCCTATGGTGTTTGGAGGTGAAAACTTGCGTGTCTACTAATTTGGATATTTTGATCACAATAGTATACATGGAATTTCAAATTGAAATTCTTAAAATTTGAATTTTATTATATGCTAAGGTTTAATATAAATTTAGGGTTTAAAGTGTCAATTTAATACCTAAAGTTTATACATTTTTGCAATTAATTACCTAGACTTTATCAAAATTTATAATTATTTACATAAATTTTATCTACTTTTACAATTAACTACCTCTCTTAGGCATCTTGACTTAAAAAGTTTATACTTCTAAACTTTAGTCAATTGCACAAATGAGCAAAGTTTAAGTACTAAATAAGATATTTGCCCTATCAATTTTTGTAATTAAGTACTTGAAGTTTGAAAGTGTCAATATTTGATACTTAAACTTTGTTTTTGTACCTAAAATTTCTTAATTTTTATAATCAACTACTATAAATGACCTCAAAAAAATTGTAGGTTTTAAATTGATATATTTAAATTTTAGGTAGTTAATTGTAAAAAGAAGTAAAGCTTAGGAACCAAATATGACATCTACTTATTTCAAAATTTTAACAAAGTATCATTTCCTTAAATATTATTGCATTAATATATTATATCATGAATATGAAGAGAAACAAATCAATAAACATCAAGTTTGTGTTGGTCCAATTGCTATTAGAATCAAGTTAGCAAACAAGAATGTTATTATATGCATGAAATTTAAAAGAGGGAGGATAGAAGAGATTCCACAGTAGTTTACAAAAGTTCTGCTTTCTTGTGTATATTGTTGTTAACTTGAATGAATTTTTTAAACAAAATGTTTAACTCCTGTCGTGTATAATGTTGTAAGATTTGTAGCATTAACGTATTTTTAAAATCGAACTGAAATTTCTTTTATAATTGAGCCTCCAACGGCTAGAACTGGGGAAAAAAAAATGGCTGCAATTGGAAATAATTATGTAACCACCTGATATTGTGGACACATTATCTCTTCATTTTTTTCTTTTTATTTTGAATTAATATGCCAACATTAAAAATATCTACTTGAGTAGTGCTTCAAGAATCTTCTATAGACCCTGCATAATTGTCCTCAGAAAATTAAAAATAAAAGAACTTTAATGGATTGTCAAGACACACCATCCATATACTTGATTTTATGAGTATATCTGGCCTTATCTTTAAACTTAGATTTTTTAAATCTTTGAACAAGTAAATCTTTAAATAAACTTGCTGCTTATCTTATAAAAATCTTTCAAACCTGGTGGCGAATATGATGATAGACAAATCCAACAAACTTGAGCTTGTCAACTTGCTGATTTTGATGTTCTTGAAATCTGAATTTAGTTTGAATTTTCAATTCCCTAGATAATTTGTCATATTTAGTGGAATATATTAAATATATTACCTAAAGACATTCAATCAAGGAATGTTAATGGGTATAACGTTTGTCTACCAACCATATAAAAGAAAAATTATTTAAATATAAATTATATAATTTTAATTATCAAATAACAATACAAAATTACATTTAAGAGATGAGATTTTGGTTTCAACACATATTTAACATACCATTTTAAAAGTTTAGTACATTGTCAAATTATAAAAATCACTTGTAAAACACACAATATTTATTGAATATATGTGATTTTACATGGGTATCTTGATAACTATTTTTATAATTGATATTTAAATAAATAATTTTCCAACAGATGGTGAAATCCGCAATTTTCTCAAATCTGAGCCTTTAGCCATTCCCTAAAGCCTAAGTTTGATTGATCTTATACTGATTCGATATGAAAGTGATCGTTTCAGTAAATACCTTCTAAATCTGGTTGACTTTATATTTTTTCAAAAAACTTTCTAAATTACTTTCTAACTTATCTTCCCTTTCAGATTGATTTCATCACGAAATTTGAATATCTTTAGGAAATCATGAATTACCTCACATATACTTTGACATTCTCATATTCCTTTATTAAATTCATCTTATAACTTATTAGCACACTTGATAAAATTTGTTAGTTAGTTAAATTAGTTTTATTATTATGAAAATATCCAATTTGGAATTTAAAAAAAAAAGGGGGGGTAAACATGGCAACTTAAATGTTGCCAATAATACCTCAACATCCAATTTTGACATATTATGGTAGAGAAACATGCAAAGTGATGGAATGTAGACTTTAAAGCCACTATCGATTATAATTAAGGTAAATATCATATTTTGTATTTGAATTTTAGTAATTTATGCAATTAGCTATCTAGAATTTAAAAGTGTTAATTTACAACCAACAAAGTTTATGATTAATTTATAACAAGTAAATGAGGTAGTTAATTATAAAAATAACAAAATTTAGATAGCAAATTGACTTTTAAACGTGGAGAACATTTACGATCATGTCAACACATATTTTAATCAATCATATAACTATTAAGATAAATTTAATTATTAATATATTAATTATTTTTTTATGGTATAATCACACCCACAATTAATGTATTAATTTTAGCCTAACACAATTAATGCATTATAGAAATTTTTATTAGAGAAATAAAGAATAAATAATGCACTTTGGTTATGCATATTAATGTAAGGTGGACCGCGACCGACTCCAAGGGAGTGCAAGCTGTGGTTAACATGGGCCACGGGCTATGACTTAGGCGTTTTCTCCATTTGCCACACAAATTGTAATATGGCTTTTAAGAGGAGCTAGGGCCCTTTCGAGCACTGTATCTATTTAACTTTTTTACTTTTGAAATTATGCATTAAATCATTAGAAATATATATTTTAATTACTTGGGAGATCTGTATCTTTTTTTTTTTTTTAAGATTTGGAACTAAGCCTACAATATTAAAAATAAATGGGAAAATTGCATATAAAGCAAATGTAAAAGGGTGTATTTGCAATTTGATAAATATCATATTTCGTATTTGAACTTTATTCATTTGTACAATTAATTATCCGAAGTTTAGAAGATAGTGATTCATTATCTACAATTTTTTCTTGAGGTATTTATATTAATTAGATGGGGTAGTTCATTGTAATAAAAAAAAAAGAATTTTGGTAGTTAATTATGCAATTTAACAATTCATATAGTTACTTTAAAAAAATAATAAAAATAGTTAATTGCTAAAATTGATAAAATGTAAGTATTGAATATGAGTTATCTTTACAATTTACCTTATTATTTATGCTCGTAATCGATTAAATTGGATGCACACCTTTGTAAATTGAATTTGCAAGCACTTTTTTAATGATAATGTTCCCTTTCTTTATTGTCATGCTTTGCAAGATATTACAATCATGCCAACCAATCATAAATATCTTAATAAAAAATAGTACTTTTATCAAACACTGTCCACGGGATTAAATTGAGTAGATATTTAAACCTTTTTTTTTTTTTTTTGTGTCAATGTCACTTCTTCTGCTAAAATAATTTTCGAAATAGTGTTAGTTTATTTAAGTCAATTATCAAAATAGATTATGAGGAAAATTAATTTCCAAAATGATCTTGTTTCCATAAAAATTCTAAATATATATAACATGCGATTTTCATAAAAAAAATTTATAAAAGAAAATCACATATTTAAGATGCGATTTTACTAAATTATTTTAGTAATTAATATCTATTCTATCCTATTTTAATAACTTTATTTTCTAAAGAACTTAAACCTGTCATAAACTGATATGAATTTTTACCAACAGAAAATAGAATTTGATCAAATCTTTTCCGGAGACGACTAATTTAGTTTCTAATATTGAGTTGGGACTAAAGGGGTTTTTTGCTATTGCAGTTGTACGATATAAGATAATGAGTTAACCATCTATATATCGGCGTATGCGTATAACTTACGTCTTGTTGTGGATAATCAATCACTCGTAATATAGGGAAAAAAAGCGTATAAAATTATGACGAAATTTTTATATAAGTTGTCAATAAGTACATTAACAACACCTGCCAACCTTTTCCGTGGACATATCTAGGTTTATTGTAAAATTCAGTCACCAAGCGATGCTCGCTGGTGGAACAAAATATTATTATTAGTGCTACCGTTGCTGCTACTACTTAGGATGGATGGTGCAAATGGTATTTAAATTTCGATAAAATATATAATTAGATATTTAAAATTTAAAATTAATCAATTTATATTTAAAAGTACCTTTTATGCTTATGGATTGTTTTTTCGTTAAATTGGCTAACGCCATCATCTGATGTTGTATTTTTTACTAATATAACAGAGGTATCATTGACGTGTACGAAAAGTTTTTTTTACATATTATATTGATGAATTTAAATTTTAGAATTAAATCGATTAATTTCAAAATTCAGATATCAATTATAAAGTTTGATTAAAATTCAAGTGCCACTCGTAATATTTAGCCCTTACTTATTTTAAATAGAGTTGGGTAACTCATTTTGCTAATAATGGGCGGTGTCCTAAAACATTGCCATGAACTTAATTATCTATTCATTAATATAAATGTAGTAATAGTACATAAATATTTGAGTATTATGATCATGGTTCTTTATGAATTTAATCTTATAAATAATCAATCCAACTAGTTCCGCAAAAACATAAAATGACTATTTCATCTGTATGTTTCTTCTTCTCCTCATGTAGTTACTCTTGATTCCCACTCTGATCATGGGCGACTTATATCAATAAAACAATTTCTTGTTAAAGAAAAAAAAAAAACAAAGAAAAATATACTTGCTGAAAAGTAATGTTCATAAATTTTGAGTCTATTATCCATTTCCAAAACTTATTTATTGCTTTCGATTATGTATGTTGAAATATCTCAAACCCCCACCTAAGTTAGAAATTGAGTTTAGATATATTAAGTAAGTCAAATGAATTATAGGATGAGACAAGTTGACATAATTAGATTAGTAATTAATTAAGTTGAAATTTGATATTTCAATTACTAAACCTAAACATGTTGAAATGTTTAGTGGATTCTAAACTCTTAAACTTTAGCTAAATTTCAATTCATTAATCTTATAAAATTTAAGTTCCTTTGTTTGTTTAAAAATGTCAGTTCTTAAAACTGAACTCAAATTAAATATCATTTTGATCTAATTAAATTCTAAACTAAGTTCTTATTTTTATTTCTTAATTTATGCTATTGATTTTGAATCATTTTCTAAATACTTCTAGAACTAAAGATATTGATATGAAAGTTCTAAACCTAATACATTTATTCTAAATATCATGATTTTATCCATATCCTTCTTTTAGTTTTTTTTCCTCTACCTCCTTTTCCTTTGAATTTTTATTTCTCTCTCTCCCTCTTTTCTTTATCTTCTCTTCCTTCTCTTTTCTCTCATCTATCATCCTTAAAATCTCAATTTCAATAAGAAATAAAAGAGAAATCAAGTAGAAGAGGAAATAGAAGAAGAGAAAATCAAGGTTAGAAGTAGTCCAATAACAAGAAGAAGTGTAGAGAAGATTAAGAGTGCATGTAATTGCAAAAAGAGAAAAGTTTTGCTTTTTTTTCTTTGTTTTGATTGTTGTTTATGTTTGTATCTATTGGTTTAATGCTTGATACATGTTAGGTGGTAAAGGAGATGATGAATAGTGAATTTGGGGTTTGATGAAATGGTTTAGAGATGTTTGATGTTGTTGAATGAGTATATAAGTGTTAGAAGTATGAAAACTAGCTTGTATGATGTTTTAATTGAAATATGATGTTATAAGTTGATAAAATTAAGATAAAAAGCAAAAAAAATGTAACAGGGATTCCCCTATTCATAATGGTCGTATCACGGTCCATGATCTTCTCAGAACAAGAATTTTCGAATGAAATAAGCCAGATCATGGCCATGACAGTGAGGGTTATCTCTTCAGATCAAAATTTTCTAACACGACATTATTTTGTAATTTAATCATAACTTTTTCATCCAAAGTTGGATTAAGGTGATTCAAGATACTTTGGAAATCTTAAAAAGAGATTTACAACTTTCATGTTTTAAATTTTTGTAAATCCTAAAAGTATTAATGCTTAAATTTTGGCTGATTCCAATTGCTACATTTTCCGAACAAAGTTAAAACTTGTGTTTGCTTGTTTAATGTGCGTAATTAAGTATAAAATGAACTTAGCTAATAAGCCTAGGTTCAACTTGACTAAATGAATTATGATTGATTGATTAAGTTTAATCAGCTTTGTTGAAATTAAGTTAATAAAGACTTAAGTCAATATAAATCTTAGGTATAAAATGAACTTAGTTAATCAATCTTAGTCTAACTTGACTAAATAGACTTTGATAAGCTAAAATAAGTTAGATTGACTAAGTTTAATCAAAATGACGTATTAATTGAGTGAATTGATTAACTCTAATTAATTTGGCTAAGATTAAGTTGAAATGGGTTTAATAGCTAATAATTGGATTATAATGATATATTAGGATAAACTAAGAATTCTATGGGAAATATGATGTTTCAAATGTGTGCTTGCTTAGGAAATGAATATTTTTGTATATGAATGCTTTGTTGATGCATTTGTAATAAAATACTATAATCAAAGTGAAAAAAAAAATACTTTGATAGACAATAGAGAACTATCCGTATTTTAGCGGGGCGATCTTCGTAGTCATTGTAGGGTTCCTAATTAGTGTATGATTAAATAGGGTTTTAATAAAAGTTTGATATAAGTGAATAATAGCATAATTTCTTATATAAGTTTAATTCTTGAATTTACAGATATGGATACTTGATTTATCTTTTAAGATGGATTCTAAAACACTCTCTGAGTTTCTATTTGGTTTTCATAGAAAAGGTACATAGTAACTTATGTGATGATTGTTAGGATATGCATCTTAAAATAAATTAAAACTTAAACTCAGCTTAGTAATTGATGAGTGATGGTTGTACGTGTGCCGTTAAATCCGGTTCGGGGAGCAGCAACCTTATCCAAGCGGACATGGTAGTTAGGCGTTGAGATATCATGATACAATGACAAATACCATGATGCAATGATACGCTATGATGTAATAGCTGATTTATATGTGGCTTAGCAGGTAACTGATAGGGTAAATAGTATCGGCGTAACGTCTAGTTAGGCTCGAAATGAAGTAACATGTTTTAGTTCACATTTATGGGACTGGATGAACTAATTGATGTTATGGACTAGGATAAGTAGAGTGTGTGTAATGGCTCTTAGATGAGGTTATTTTCTCTTTTTCGATTAGATATAGGAGATATAGGTACCCAGACTTCCTATATCAACCTTTAAGCAGCTTCTGTTAGTCAAGACCCCTAGATTCCCATGGATTGTTTCGAAGTGTGAGTGCTTCAATGTTGATTTGTTTATTTTAAATTGAAGATAATAACTTATTGTTTGTGCATTCATTTATCTAGGCTTGTGTGTCATTCCACATGTGTCTGTATTACTGTGTACTAGGCTTTAACTCATTGTTGTTATTGTCGTTCTTTTTCCAGGTATTGTGTTGAGGATGATGATGATGATGAGTTGATGAGGATGATTGGTGATGACGATGATGTCGATGTTGATGATGATAGTGTTGGTGATGATGATGTTGGTGTCTGATTCGAGTTATGGGTGATCCTAGAGATTTAAGAGGAGAATTAAAGTGAGTTACGACCGAAGATATATTGTATTATACTTATGTTTTATTGTAAAGAGCTGGATCTATCTTTTGAATTCATATATTCTCCTTTAAAGGGCGAGGTGATACCCATATGTTTGTAAATATTGATCTACCTTTGAGAGTATATTGTAAAATGATTTTATAAAATTTTGTTTCTTAGAAAGTTGGTTTGCTTTGGTGGGAACGGGATTTTTATTATGTTTTTATAAAGTTTGATTTCTCTGTAACGAAATCTAGTTGCTTTAGAAATCTAAATATATGATTTCATTAATTAAAATTGGCTAGTAATATTCAAAATGAACAAATCATTCTAAGAAGTTTGGGTGTATAATACATAAAGTATTATACGTTGTGGTAATGCCTTAATTAAAAGTTAGGGCGTTACATATGTTCTAATATTTATTAAACTATATGTTCGCTATCCAAAAAAATCCCTCAATTTCTTGTTTATGTTATTGTTTATTAGATTCTACGCACTAAGAATTAGATTTCAATTTTGCACTAGCTAGGTACAAATTAATCCGACAACCTTAATTTGTAGAACAATGTGAAATAGATTGGATACATATAAACCAAAGAAGGGTTTATTCTTTTGTTACATGAATAAATGGATGAAAATTTGGAATATATAGTACACCATTGTCCTTATTTACCTAGTTAATCCTAAACTTGAAGAATCAAAATCTCCTGGGATGTGTCTTCAAAGTCTACAACAAATGATTGCATATTGTTGCATCATTCGACCCAGGTTGCATAACTTTGGCAGAATACTCCCCATGAACGAGCGATGTCGCAATGAAACCTTGGGAATCAGTTGTTACTAGTAATGGCTTTGAGCCTTCCCACTCTTTGAGCAGCTTGTCAACAACATCCCCAGTAGGCAAATTCCTGAAGTTGCTGTCTGTCAAACACATTCTGTAACATCCTTCGGGATTCCATGCTGACCATATGATAATGCCATTGACTTTTGGATGTGCATATGCTTCCCTTAGAATTTGCTCCAAATACCATGCCTGCTTGGATAAGGCACAAGAAATTTTCTTGATTAGTGACTATTACTGAGCTAATAGCCTAAACGGGCCTCTCATTAGGTCCACGTTAAATCAAAAGTGAGAGATACCTCATTAGTTGCAAAACCCGATTGAAGTTTAATAAAATATACAATTAGTTACTAATACTTTAAAATTGATCAATTAAGTTTTGAATTTTGTAATTGATCAATTTAGTATATAAAACAAAAAAAAAATTGCATATATCAAACAGTACTTCTATCATATTAGTTAAAATACCACATAAAATGATAGTATTACAGATACTATTGTCACGTTCGAAAAGTTCTTTTAGAAGTTAAATTTATCGATTTCAAAATACGGATACCTAGTTAATTGTATATTTTGTCAGGATTCACATACCATTTGTAACATTAACCCTAGATTAAAAACCTATTCCAAATTTTATTATAAGTTTAAACTTTTAGATGAATAGGTTATGATACTAATTTCATAGTACATTCTTATATTCCTAGCACCATTCTAGGCGGCTCTTAATTGTCCCAGTTCTAGAATAATCATAAAAATCCAATAGAAAACACTAGGAAACACATGATAATACCTGGTTTGTGGCGGTGTTGACATCGACTTCAGTGAGCCATATAGGGAATCCCATAGTGCCAAGAGTATCAAGAGCTGATCTCATGTAAGGAAGATTAGGTTCCTTAAAATGTCCTTCAAGCCCGATTGCTAAATTTCCACCTGTCCTTTGTTGCATTTCTCTTATTTTCTTGATGTACTTATCAGGTGTACTAGCAGCATCTCCACTATACTCAATCGTGTTATATTCGTTCAGGAACAAGGAAGTTTTCCGTCTAGATATTTGGTTGTTTTGTAGATATTCCCAGATGCTGTCCCACCAAGCTTTCTTTCATAAAATGAGAAATGCAAGTTCTCATTAACCACATCCCATCCAATGACTCGGTTTCTGTACCTTTTAACAATGGATATTATCCTCTTTTGAACAGCTAAAGCAAGTTGCTTCGGGTTCAAGGGAATACACCCACTTTGGTTGGTAGTGAGGATCATCCCAAATAATAGTGTGGCCTCGAACGGATATTGAATGCTGCTGAGCAAACTGAAGCATGGCATCCGCAATGGATATAGTCTTCATGCCCTTGGGATGGTTCAGTACTATACCATTTCATTTCATTTTCGAATGTTGTGGTCTTGAATCTAGAAGTAAACCAATTCTGGTAAGCTGTGTTTGTGAGGATATGCTTGTTGATTGCACAGCCAAATGGGAATTTCATGTTCTTCTGCTTAAGAGAAATGGTAGCATTGGCAAGAGGCATGCTTTGCTTATCAACCAACTGGATTTTAACCCTTTTCTTGTGTTTCTGCAGGTTGTGAAAGATTATATTAAAATGATCATGGTGTCAAATTCAGTAAAAGATGTTCATAGTCAAGAAATCGGCTGAAAGCAAGGATTATAACATTATTGCTAGAAGGGTTTTCTGTGTCAAGTGTACTCAAGGTACATCTCGATTTGAAACAACCTTAATTTCCGATGGTTTCTAAATTTACCTTCTCAATACTCTGCTCCTGATGTGATGTCCATTCTTCTTCTGTAAATGGCTGCAGAGAAACACCATCAACCCGGATCTCAACAGAAGTGTTATTGCTCTGAAATTCATAGGACATTTTTATTAATCATCATTAGTAAAGAACCCTTTATTATTCCTTCTTTGTTATGCAGCCTTATCCTTTAAACAAGCACATTGAAAAGCCAAGTCTTGGAGAAACCTGAGTATACATGACAAAGAATTCACCTCAAAGTAGAGCTCAGCAGGACCTGATTCATCCACTGTAAGTCCACCCTTTAGCATGGACCAACAACCTGATTCAGCTATGACAACACCAGCGAATTTGAATCGGTAGTTGTCTTGAAAACAGCTTTAACCGGAGCAGTTCCTTCACTAAGTTGTATCCAAGCTGCATCACAACATTCATGCAACAATGTTGGATTTCATGTCATCTCATATGCTCAACTTTCTGATTTGATTTGAATAAGAAATAAAAGAATCATTTTATAGTGCTAAGTCATGAATTTCCACAAAGATATAGGATTTAGAAGACATTGTATTGTGTCTCCCAAACAATCTAAGGCGGCTAAAATCAACCTGACTTTTTGTAAGGTAGTCTATGATTCGCAAATTCATACCTGAGAATGTATAGATATAATCCTTATACATGTAAACTTTTTGTGACATGCTGTCATAACGATTATTTCTATTATAAGCAATAATGAAGCTGTTGCCCTGCGATACATTGTGATCAATTTTGGCATCTCCAAAGTTAAACCATCCATTCAAGCCATCGTCCAGATCCGGGTTTTGAATGATTCCTCCATTGTATTGAGCTCGAGGGGCATCGGGCAAACACTGAATTTTTATTACATAAAGTAATCAATATTTGCTATGATACACCAAATTTAAGATCGACAAGGAGAATTGGATAGTGTAGTATAAGAGTATTGGACAGAATAATTCTTTTCTAATTGTATGCTATATATGGTAATGAACAACAATGGACATATTTTATTTTTATCTAGTTCCACAACAAAATTTTAAGTTTTGTTCAGTTCTATAAATAAAGTTTTGTTCAAGCCCAAAATATGGTACACAATATTTACCTTTTTTCTAGTCCACTATCATAAAAAATGGTGCAACCACAAAAATGCTACCTAAGGAACACACCACAACTGCATGTACATAACAATTTAATGTCTTAAGCATTTATTTTTTATGTTTGGACATTTAATTTAACTACAATTTAATGAAAATTTAGATACTATATTACCAACTAGACATAGGCACGGTTCAATTCGAACTGAAATCGAAACCGGCTAAGGAACCATTGGTTTTTCTCTTTCTAGATGGTTCTACGGCCTAAAACCAGGAACTTGCGATTCCAAGTGGTTTTATTGAAAAAAATAATTAGAGAAAATTTTTAAAAATTATATTAAACATATAATTATTAATGTTTACACTATTTTATATAATAGTAAAATTTATTACCTGTTTATTATTTTTAATGTTTTATTATCAATAATACAAATAAACATAACTTAAAATAATATGTAATTTAGTTTATATAAACTTTTCCTAAAAACAAAATTCATTACTTAATAATATGAGAATATTTTTTATATTATAATTTTCTTATTATCCTCTAAAGTATTTTACAATCTCATATTACTAACTATAATTGATATTAGTTGTATTTGTATATAAATAAACCATTCTAAACAAATTTTAAAATTTTTCCAAATAATTTAACTCTTGTGGACCCAACAATTAATTATTTTAAGTTTATAATTTATTTTATTAAAATCTAAAATTCATTTTTTTTACTTGAAAAAAAAGGTTTTGCAATTCTAAAACAGGAACTGCCGGTTCCACAGAACTAGACTGAATCATGAGAAATAGTTCCAATTTCGGTTCCGATTCTCCATTTTTAAAATCCAAAACCAGTAGTTCAGGTTCCAGATTCATGCCCATGTCTACCAAACAAATAAAAGTATAAATATTAGATTATAATCAAATTGAAAGTACAGATACTGAATATTGCAATTATAAAAACTCAAATATTAAATTTCAAAGAATTTAAAATATATGCACTTATAATATATCTACACAAACAATAATGCATTTTCAATCAACTGGATAAAAACTTGCCTCAAATGTGGCCGTATGATCATAATGTAAAGCATTAGCACTAATTCCTGCAAAATGAAGGAAATTTATTATTGTTATATCGGTGTAGGTTTATCCTTTTTGATAAGACAAGAAGACTGTACTAAAAATTTGAAATATGACCAAAAGCAAAAAAGTATATACTCATCCATGTATCGTGATGCATGGTTTATCCATAGGCCTACAGGCAGTTTTGCAAATAAAATTATTGTGTCTTGGAGTTACTCAGAGTAAAATGAAATAATTTTACATTTTTATACAATTGGTTTTAAATAAAGTGTATAACTGTTAAAAGGATTTGGATACTCTCTACCTGCTATTTTCCAACTTTCCTCAATTTATAAACTAATGTTAAGATTGCCAAAAATCTTGAAAAATAGAAAAAAGCTTTTAATGATTATATGGGACACTAGTGGATAAAACCATTTAAAAGAAAACAATATTAAATTAATTTTATAAATCCAACATGGTACAAATAAAACGTATTGAATCAATATTATTTTAAAGGAGCCATATGCTACAGGGACATGAGAAGGAGAGATGAACCTGACAAAATAATTGAATTACATAGCATAAGAAGGACAGCTATCTTAGTCATCCCAGCCAATCACAAAAAAGATAATGCTTTCAAGTACTAAAAGATGAATAAAAATCTTGGCTTCATAAGATTATAATGTCATATGTGTCTGTATATATATATATAGTGTGTGTGTGTGTGTATAGGAAAGAAGGGAAGGAACAACTCATGTAACCATAAAGGGTGTAAAGGTACAAATTTTGTTTTAGATAGTATCCAATTTTACCCAAAAAAAGGGCCTTGTAAAATGCAAATAATCAGGGGCACAACTTTCTCTAGTTATTAATCTTGCAATGAAATTGGCAAATAAAGCCTTATGATGAACATGCAAGTGGAAATTATGGAATGTTTTGAATTAGAATAATGAGGCATTAATGAATAGTTCTCTTTTATAGATACTAAATAGGATTTGATTTTTACAATAAATACCATATTTGTCAATTTTCTTTATAGCACTCGATAAATCTGACATTTTCAATCCTTCCATTTGTTAATACAAAATTTTTCAAATTAGATAAAGTAAATTCTCTAAACTAAATCAACACTTTATTGTAACCTACGGTCTCGATGATGGAACCCTCAAGTCAATAATTTAACTGTTAAAATAAATATAATAATTGAAATATTAACTATTTTAGTAATTTGATCACGACTGAATATAGTCTGGACCGTTGGATAGTGACAACACTGGTCTCATCAAAATTAATGATAGGACGATAGAATTTTTCCACTTTATTTTAATCACCACATTGAGAGTACCATTATCACCACCACCATCAAAACCATCATCAACATGTTTGTTTATTTCACTTATTTATGTAAAATATTTATTGAAATTTAGATATATTGTTGTGACTCCATTGAATGTGTTATTTTCAGTAAATCTATTACTAGTTGGTTGCTTTTAGTTACAAATCTATTCTTTAAAATCTTTTATTGTAGTTTAGACATGGATTTTAAACCAAACTCTTATTTAAAACTCCCCCGTCCTCCATGCGTATGTCAAAGATTGAATCCTCTTATTTTTTTCTCCCTTGATATCTGGTTAAGATTATCTAAATTTTTAAATTCCTTATGATGTCATCTTACTCCTTATAATATCAACTATTCATTACATGATAGTATGTTAAGAGCGAAAAATGAGGAAAACAGAGAGAAGGTAAATGGAGGGGATTTACTCCTATAAGAGGTCCTATCAAAGAGTACAGACATATCTTCCTTTATTATTTTTTAAAAAACTTGATTTTAAAAGCATGTCATAGTCACATTACTACCATTATTATTAGAAGGCTAATGTTGCCACCATCATTACTATTATCACCACACTATCATTACCACAATTACAAGAATATGCCATAACATTAATTGCAATTAACAACACCACCAAAATACTTTCTTATTTAAGATGCTTATTAAAATTAATTAATTAAATAAGATCAAAATAAAATTAATTATTAAAATATCATATTAAAATCACTTTGGAGAGACGAGATATCGGTAGAGTTGTTTGTGCATAACTATTTTGTTTGAAAAGCGCCATTTTTGTGCAGTTATAAATGCTCAACATATACTAGGGCTATTAAATGAAAAACAGATCCATGATGACATTTATCGTGGCTATTAAATGGAAATCAGATTCATGTGCATTGCCCTTTTCAAAAAGTGATATTTACTGATGCATTCCTTTCTAAAAACGTGATATTAATTGGGTATTAAAAAATTAATTGTGCAGAGTTGTATCATAAGGATAAAATGAGAAATTAGTACAAAACAACAAATCCTATTTTTCAAATACGATTTGGCGATGATATTAAAATATTATATCACATTTGATACATGCGATTCACATAAAAAATTATATATCTCATTCAATAGATACGATTTTAGAGTGGTATTATCATAATTAATTTCGTCCATGTTGTATGTTGGTTATTTTTTTTTTTTTTAGCAATGACAGACATGTATCAAACTTAAACAACACCATTGTATCACTACCAAATGTCAAATGCCATATACAACACAATTGCCATTTCATTATATCATCACTTCTATTGTAACAATTTCATCATCATTATCTCTACTATAGCCACTAAATTCGCTATATTATCAATTCCTTAATTGCATTCCCACACCATTACTACTATCACATTCACATAGTCACCACTCTATCATATGACCATTATTACTATAAGTGGACCGATACATGCTACTATCATCACCATTCTTGTGCTATGTTGGTAATGAATTGGTAGAGATCATGGATCATGGATCACTTGGATGACCACTCGATTTAGTGATAAAGACAAGTATCGAAAAATAATTGTCAAAGAAGATCACTCCCGCCTTCATGCCCATGATCCAGACTGTGATGGAGAAGACACCCGTGTTTAAGCCTATAATAGAGTCTGAATATGAAGATTGAATTCAAGTGGAGATCACAAACCTCATACTGGTCGTGATCCTGGTCGTATTCAGCATCACACCCATTATAAAGGGCGTTATCATGTCATCGTCGAAGGAATTGAGGACCAAAGGAGATGATGGGCTTCATTTCGCCTGTGATGGTGGCTGTTATTAGCCATATCATGCCTATGACAGCTTAGAACTCGAAGAGATAATTTGATCCAGAGAGGATCATCGCCCAAGGCACGACCGTGATCGACAAGGGGATCACCTGCTCTATTTAGTACATTTTTAAAATGTTACTTTCTTGTTTTACTTATTAAGTCCTTATTTTTCCATATTTACCCTTGCCTCGACTTGTGGGAGTATATAAAGATTCTTACTTATATGTTTAATAGTTTTTGTTGCTTGTTTTACCCTCGGTAAACTTTGTAATATCCTTTGTGATAAATTGCCTTCTTGAATAAGATTGAGTTTTCTATTCAAGATTGTTCTTCATTGTTTCTTGTTATCGGCGTAATATCGATCGACTAGAACAATTAGTTCGATTTTATTTTTGGTGCATCATATCCAAGGATTGATCGTTCATATCTTTTAATTTTTTTGCTTCACAAATAATAAAAAGCCAAAACATACTATAAATCCTAAATCACAATTGAAAGCACTAGATCTACAAAATTACCTAGATTCTCCCATCCATATCATCTTAGTATCACGGCATAAGGTTACAGATTGTGACTTAGGGTTCGGTATTAGATTCCTTGCTCAGTAAATTTTGTTATTTTAATTGCTTGTGCTGCAAGTTTGATTTCTTTTGAGGATGTTTGTAAAATCTGATGTTAAAAGTGGATATGGCAATGCTCCTAAGAGAGAAAGCACTGATAATATGGGTGAGTTAACGAATTGTAGGAAGGAAATGATGTAGGTAATGCAACATGTGATGCAACAACAAGATGAAATCCGAAGGAGTGCAGAATGAATTGTTAGGAGAAACTCTCAAATCCATGAAACACAAGAACAACGGCATATTGAGGAATTAGAGGATAACCTTAGGATTCAAATTCCCCATAGTGGAGTAGTAGATGGTCGCAGAAGGGGAATAGGGATGTGCATCATCCATTGCATGGTTGTAGAGTTAAAGACTATAAAGATGATTTTGATGATCACCAAGATGGGTATAGGCCTAGAAGATTACACGATATAAAGACTTTAAAACCGAAAGCACCGTCTTTTAATGGTACTAGTGGAGTAGAAAAATATTTTGATTGGGAAGATCAAATTGAAAAGCTCTTTAACTATCATGATTGTGATGATGTATAGTGAGTTAAGCTTGCTGCTATTGAATTTAAGAGTTATGCTTCACATTGGTGGAATAATGTATTAGCTAGTAGAAGGAGGAATGGAGAGAGAGAAGTAACTACATGAGCTAAGATGCATGAGTTGTTGCAATGGCGGTTTGTTTCGGATTACTATAGCCAAGAATTGTTAATGAGTTTGCCACTTTGCAACAAGAAAGTAAAAGCATAGTTGAGTATATTCAAGAGTTTGAAATTCTCACTGTTCATAGTCAAATCATGAAAACTTCGGATCAATCAATTGCTAGATTTATTATAGGTTTGAAGTTTGAAATTTCTGATGTTGTTGAGCTTCAATGAATTGATACTTTGGAAGAAACAATGTTGATGGTAGAAAAGGTTGAAAGGCAATGCAAATCTCACAGATCATCAAGTAACTCTTCTAAATATGAAAGTAGCAAAAAGTCTTATTGGCATGATGATGAAAAAGAGAGTATTAGTAATCATAAGGATGTCGAGAACCATGAGTCTAGTCCTGAGAAGTCTAATGATGAGAAGATGAAATCGGTTTTTAAACCGAATGACTCTAGTAGTGTTGGGAAGAAAACTAGAGAAATTAAATGTTATAAAGGTTTTAGACATATGGTTTCTCAATGATTGAATAGGTGTGATTTTTATATTAATGGAGATTGTTTTGAGAGTGATGATGAAGGGGAAAATGTCAATTATACTAATTATGATAAGGAAAGTGAGGAAAGTTGCCAGTTGCACAATTAACAGGGCCTGCTATACCTTTGAATGTGTGTTGAGGAGGAGTTTAAGTGTGACACCAACAATTAATTGCGAACAGTAGGAGAGTATATTCCATATTAAGTTCTTAGTGAGTGGGGCTGTTTGTGTAGCCATCATTGATTCGAGTAGTTGAATTAATATCATGGCTATGGCACTTTATGGAGAAGTTACAACTTCTAACCACTCCCCATCCATAATCATATTGGTTACATTGACTCAATGAAAAAGGATCTGGTCATGTCACTAAGCAGGTGTCACTAAGCAGGTATCGGTTCCTATTTCTTTACCCAATCATTACATTGATAAGGTTCTTTGTGATGTAGTGCCAATGAATGCATCCTATATTCTATTAGGACGTCCATGGTTATTTGATTGAGATGTGAACCACAATGGTAAGGATAACAATTATACTGCTTTGTTCAATGGAAGGTGAATTAAATCATTTCCTAAGAGTCTCGAAGCTGTGAGACAAACACATGTAAAGTTGAATCCTCCTATGAAAGAATCATTATTGTTTGCACCAAAAGCAGCTGAGAAGAAACTTGCTAGTGAGCAAACAAAGTACATGTTACATGTGGGACATAATTTGGAGATAGGGGTGATTTTTTTATTCAAAATGAGTTTGATCAAGATTTAAAAGCAAATCTCCCACTAACTATCACATCATGAAAATGTGTAATACCTATGCAAGTAACATGCTCATGAAATACTTTAAGTGGGAAACTCTTAGTAAGCCAATTCGCAACCATGATATTTATACTAACGTGTTCAATTGTCACTTGAGAGCTTTGAACTCTTTTTTTAACAACAAGAAACTTTGTGTCAATATGCTTTGACTTTAACTAACTCTTATTGTTCTTGGAATATAGTTCTACAACCTTACTACCATAATGAATCCTTAATGGGCTTTCAGTATCATCTATAAATTGTAATCCAATGATAAAATTTCATAACCATATTCCTTGGTTTGATGCCTCATAATGAGGAACAAATTCTACCTTCGTGGTGGAGGAAGTTGTAAGTGCTTATTGAACACTTTTTCATGATGCAACCCTGCCAGCCATTGCAAAAATATAACATAAAGTTGACTTTGGGCTATTAAGGCATCCAACAAAATTAGAGTTGGATCAACCCACGATCTCTAAATGATCATGAAATGACTCAAATCTCTATATATATTAGAAATTGAGTTTAGATAGATTTGGATAAGTTAAATGAATTATAGGACATAATTAGACAAGTTGATATAACTAGATTAATAATTAACTAAGTCGAATTTGATATTTGAAATCTAAATTCTCTAAACAAGTTATTAAAATGTTTAGAGGATTCCTAATCTCTTGATTCTTAACCTAAACACTAATTCCTAAATCTTTACAAAATTTGAGTTCATTTGCTTGTATAAAAGTATCATTTCTTAAACCTGAACTCAAATTAAATATCTTTTATCCAAAATAAATTTCTAAATTAAGTTCTTACTTTAAGTTCTTAATTTCTAACCGATTGGTTTTGAAATCATCTCCTAAAAATTTTTAGAACTAAAGATATTGATCTGAAAGTTTTAAACTTAATACATTTATTTTAAAATATCCTAAATTTTATCCTAATCCTTTCCTATTTCTATTTCATTTCCCTGCCTTGTTTTTTTTTCCTTTCCCATTACCATCTCTCTCTTTCTCTCATTTCTTTCTCTATTCTTCCTCTTCCTTTCTCTCTTTCATCACTTAAATTCATCTCTCTAAATGTCAAATTCAAGAAAACAAAAAGAGAAATCAAAATTAGAAGATGAAGATAGGAAGAGGAAATCAAGTAGAACAAGGAGAAGAAGAAGTAGTTGCATGATTTAGCCAAAAAGATAGATTTTCTAGTTCAGTTCATATTTGTTTTATTTGTTGTTTGCTTATCTAATTAATGAATTGATGTTGAAATGAGTTGGGATTGTTGTTTATATATGTATATGTTGGATTAATGTTGTTGGGAGTTGAGTTGTGATGAAGAAGATGATGAATAGTGAAGTTGAGTTTTGTTGAAGTAATTGAAGTTGTTTGATGTTGTTGAATAAGTGTAGAAGTGTTGTTTAGACTTGATAATAGTATATAGCTTTTATGAAGTTTTGATTGAAGTAGAATGTGTAAAATTTTGATAAAATAAAGTTTAAAAAACAAAAAAAATTTGTAACTCAGGGGAAACCATAAATCACGAGCGTGATTCAAGTCTTAATAGGCTCGGGTTGGACAAATTTCATGAATCGCAGACGTGATTTTGAGAGAAAAAGATCTGTTTTGGGATGTTTTCATGAATCACGGTCGTGATTCATCCCCTGGTAGCCTTGGGTTGGTCAAAAACTTTGAAACTCAAAAATCATTGTCGTGATTCTTAGCTCAAAAACCATTTTATGACAGCTTTCCAAAAACCACGGCTGTAACTCGTGTTTTCCCTAACGCAATACTATTTCATATTTTAATCATAACTTTTTCATCCAACCTCGGATTTAGGTGATTCAAGTTGTGTTGGAAAGCTTAAAAAGAGATCTACAATTTTTATTTTTTGAGTTTTTATAAATTAGAAAAGTATCAATGCTTAAATCTTACTTCTTTTCAGCTGATATATTTCCCAAACAAAGTCAAAACTTGTATTTGCTTTCTAAATGTTTATTGTTAAGTGTAAATGAATCTTTTTAGGTTAAAATGAGATAGATAAGTGATATTTGATGTTTTATGTGAGTTAATTGATGTAATTAAACATGGGTTAAGTAGATTTATAAATTTAACAAATAATTAGATTAAATCTAGAAATTAGTTATAAAACGAACTTAGTTAACAAACCTAGGTTCAACTTGACTAAATGAACTTGAATGAACTAAAGTGGATTATATTATTTAACTTTGATGAATTTGGCTAAGTTTAAGTTAATGTAAGCTCGATTTGACATAGATCGTAGATGTATAATGAATTAGTAATGAATCTAAGTACAACATGACTTTATGAACTTTACTAAGCTAAAATGAATTAGATTGTTTAAGTTTAATCAACTTAATTTAGTAAATAAATTAAATGAATTAAATGACTAATTCTAATCAATTTGGCTAAGGTTAAGCTAAAATGGGTTAAGAGCTAATAATTAGCTTAGATGAATGAATTAGGATGATCTTTGAATAATATGGGGAATATGTTGTTTCAAATGTATGTTTACTTGGAAAATGAATGTTTTTGGTATATGAATTCTTTATTGATGCATTTGTAATAAAACACTATAAATATAGAGAAAAGAAATTCTTTGACAGACAAAGGAGAACTGTCTATATTTTGGCGGGGCGATCTTTGCAGCCATAGCGGGGTTCCGATTTAGTATCTGCTCAAATAGGGCCTTAATAAAATGAGTTAGAGATTAGTGAATAATTGGTATAAGTTCTTGTATGAGTTTGTTGAAGTAGATGTTAATTTAGGTTCTTATAAGAGTTGTTTCTTGAACCAGTAGTAGATATGAGATATATCTTCTGAGATAGCTTCCGCCCTACCTTCTGAGACTCTGTTTGGATTTTATATTCAAGGTACGTAGTAACTTACATAGTGATTGTTAAGATAGGCATCTTAAATGAACTAAGAACTTAAACTCGGCCTACTAATTGTTTGAATTGGTTGTCTATTCCGCTGTTTAAATCAGTATCTGACCCGGTATGGCAAATTGGTATCCCGCTCGGAGAGCAGTATCTTGCTCAGATTGGGGGCATGGTAGATTATGTGCTTAGGCCACCCCTGTCTTTGATAAAACTTTCCTAAGTGATACGACGGATAACTGATGGAGAAGATAGTATTGGCTTAACATTTGCTTACGCTTAGAATAAAGTAGCATGATTTAGTTCAAATGTTTATGGGAACAGTTGGACTAGGTGATGTTATGGACTAAGATAAGTGAAATCGTGTAACGGCTGTCAACCCTAGATGAAGTTATTTTCTCTTTATTGGATATATCATCTAAGAGATATAAATATCTGAGTTGCTTATATCAATCCCCTGAGCGTCGTGATGCGTTACTCAGGATCTCCTAGTATTACGGCTACGATGGAATGTGGGGTTGCCTAGTCTATATGAACAGTAGGGAACACTTAGAGAGGCGGACGTGATATTAGATTCTTGATGTCCGGAGTTTGAATACTCCCATGTTGATTTATTTATTTTAAAGGAAAAATAATAACTTGTTGATTATGCATTGCATTTAATGAAGCTCGTGTGTCACTCCGTGTGTGATTGTGATACTGTGTATTGAGCTTTGGCTCATTCTTGTTGTTATTGTTCTTTTTACAGGTATTATTGTTGATGAAGATGGTGACGATGAGATGATTGAGGATGATGTTGATGTTTGTTGAGTTGTTATGGTTGATGATGTTGTTGTTAATGGAGTTGTTGTTGATGATGATTGATGTGATGATGCTTGACTAGGGTTTTGGGCGCTTGTGATGATTCAAAGAGGATTTGTGGATGAGTGAAGTGAGTAGGAGCGTGGATGTAGTTTAGTTATTTTATTTCTCTTTGTTTTGTATTAGTGAGAGCTGGATTTATGATTTAAACTTGTTACATTCTTTAAAGGGCATAGTGGAGCCCATGTTTTGTAATTATACTTTTGCAAAGCTTTGTTTAATTGAATAATTTTCCACTTGAGAGAGTAGAAGTTTTGAAATATCTTTATTTCGAAATTGTTTTATAAAATTTATTTCTGCTGCTAAATCCAGTTGTTGCCAGAATCTAACTGAATGATTTCATAACCTAAAATTGAGTAGCGATATCCAACATAAAAAATTCTTTTAAAGAAAGCCTTAGCGTGTAATACTTTAGTGTATTATACGTGGCAGTAGCGCCTTAAGTTATTTAATTAATTGAATTAAATTTTTGGGGCGTTACAGATCAAATCCTCGATATGTGAGCATATAATACTTTGTTCTCTATAAGTATCGCATAGCATGTTTTACTATCTAATGATCCATCTTACGATCACTTGGATATGCTAAGTATTCTTACAATGTACACAATATCTACATGTGTACATACTTGAGCACACATAAAACTCTTTACTACTAAAGCATAAGGAACATGCTACATTACCTTTTTTTCTCAATGTCACTCTTAAGACATTGAAGTAAATTGAAACTACCAACTTTTGCTAATAGGAGTAATGAATTTACTCCCACCGATCTTGTAATACACACATTAGTCAACAACGTTTTCCTTAAATCCAAAAGCAAAAATCACTTGGTCAAACTTTTGATACCATTGAGGTTTTTGTGATTCCTTAGTATGAACAAGAGTTTGTCCCCCACTTAATAATAAGAGGAAACCCAAGAGAATTTTGAAAACCCATATTTACATCTTGAAAAGTACTAGGTGTAAATTCTAACACATTTTCAATTGCAACTGCAGGAATGTTGACACACTCCTCAATATTCCTAATCGGTATGTGCCCACCATATTCAACATCTTTAACAAGCTTAACATTCCTAGTTTCATGAAAAGGATTTACTTGAACTCCTTCTATACTCATTTTTCTCTATATTTGTTCATTTTCCCTTAATGCATTCATTACATATATCAAAATCTAAAAAATCAAGGAAAAAAAGAATTCCTACTAACATAAGCTTGTGAATCCTTTTGCTCGGAAATATGTCCTAAACAATTATGCCACAACATAGAAGAATTCTCATTAATTTCCAATTTATATCATAATTGCTTGTATGCAAGATTTCTACCATATACGAGGCATACAAATCAAGTCCATCTAAACTATCGATCAAAATACTAGGTAATAACATTTGAATATTAAAAAAGACAAACCATTTCCAAAGGAACAAAGATAACCAGATTTGTTTAAAGAGGAAGAAAAGCCAAATTTTATCTAGATGATGATACATAATAAGTCTTTGCCAAATCCAAAATTAACCAAACTTTAATTGTAATCTAAAAAGGACAATAGCCTCAACCAGAACCTTATAGCCATTACCCGTATAGATGAATCTTTCAGTATCACTCGACGCTCAACTCCTTAAACAACCATGCATGGGCTGGCATTAAAGCTAAATTAGCTTCTTAACAAACAAGGTTAAAAAATTTACCTTTCTTTGCAAGCCACTTTGCATAATTAAGGCAATCTTTCTTCACATGACTAGCTTTCTTACAAAAAAAAAATAAGTAACATCCTTGTCTTGTTTCTCTTGCATGTGTGAAGTCCCAGTATCTATAGCTCCTTTACCCTTAATTAAATATTAAATCAAGTTGAGTCGAGTCGAGTTCGAACTTATCGAGTGTTAAATATTCTTTATAATTAAATCATATTTAATAGAATAATCGAGTTTAATCGAGTCAAATTCGAGTTTAAACATCAAAACTCGATCGAGTTTGAGTTTAAATTTTTTATTCAAGTTGAATTCGAATTTGATACTGTATCGACTCGACTCATTTACTGACTACCACACCGTAGGATGAAGAGTATTTTTTATATAATAAATATGGTATACGAGAGTTTATCTGGACTTATATTTTAAAATTTACGGATCAAATGCTACTATAAGAAATAAAGCCGGTAATTTAGCCTATGCCATACGGCCATACGGGAGTTTATCTGGACTTATATTTTAAAATTTACAAGGCAAGTGAAAACCAGAATTGGAGAAACAGTGAAACTGAAGATGGCTAGACGTAATGTTGTCAAAGCCAGTTTGGATGCTTGACTAGAAGATACCAGAAGATTAACGATAAATAGATATTAAATCTAAAGTTAAATTGTGGTTGAATCGATTTGTTAATAAGGAGGGGTTAAGTTTAATGAGGTTGAAGCAGATGGGTGAATCTAGATTTAATAATACTGGATAAATGATGAGTAAGTTTTATTCGAGGTACCTAATTATTTTGATTTGTAATAGAATAATATCTAAAAAGAATTATACTATGATAGTATTCAAACTTTTTAAATGTTTCACGCTTAGTACGTTTGGTCAGAATTTAACATTTTTTTGTTCAAAACTAACGTGTAAAGGGGATCCGAATAAAAAATTACTTTCTCTATCCTAATTGACCTATTTATTTATTTATTTATTCCTTTTTTACTTTCTCCTCTTCTTGTTCCTCTGGACTTCAATTCAAAATGTAATATGAAAATCTAGTTACAAGAATATTTACTTTGTTGACCGCTTTTATGGTTTAATACATGAATAAAGTTGAACAACAAATGCGTGGCATTTACTCCAAAGTACCCATGTTCACCGAGAAGCCTTGTGATAAATGCAAATAATCAATAGCACAGCTTTTTTCCAGCTGATTAGCTTGTAATGAAATTGCCAAATATAGCATCATAATGAACATGCAAGTAAAAGTTAAGGAATGTTTCTTCAGCTTTTGAATTTTGACACCACATCTGAACTTCGTACAATATGGTTACCTTATATATAAAAATTTTTTGAGGTATTTTGTACTAGAAAACTTGTTACATATGCTTACTGGATAATTCTTTCTTTTAGTATTCAATACTATAAAAATTATAGGATTAGATAAAAAAAAAAAATTTAAACAAAACCCCAACCAAAACTTTTGTTTGATCATCACACTGTGGTCAGCAACACTACTATTATATTACCTCCATCCTCACTATCACACCGCCACCCTCTTTGCTACACCACCACTGTCATCACATCTAATACTATTACCATTACTTCACTATCATGGTTTGTCACCCCAGTGGGTCTATTTTGGAATTGTTTGTTTTCATATACATACGATACGCACCCCATCTATATAATTTATACATAAGTGATTAAAACTTATCTTTTTTCCCATCTGTTTTCCGTCAAACACGCAGGTTGGAAAGAGCAAATTGATATATGAGTCTGTTTGGATGGTCTGTTTTTCATTTGTATCTGTATCTTTTTTAAAATGATATGTATAAATATGTTCAATTTACATTTATATTTTATTTATATTTGATCTATTTGATCTTTTAATAAGAATTGTCAATTTTTTTATTTTTATCTAATTTTTTATAAATAATTTGTTAGAAAAAAATTTAAAAAAAGTGTCTATATCTATAATTTGCCAACAAACAAACATACTCATTATTTCAGTACATCATTCCTACTATTACCACATTTTACCACCACTACCTTAGTTGCAGTTGATGTAGTCACTATACTAATAAATAAAATTTCATGTTCCAAGTTTACTATTCTCGTGAATAAATGTTATGAAGTGCTTCCATTATTTAATTTTTTTTTATTTTTTAAATTTAGTTGACAAAGGTCAAATATTTAGTGGGTAAATTACGCCAAAAGGTTACATCCTTTGGAGATAAGTTCATTTTAAGTTATAAAGTTTTAAAAAGTTCAAAAGACGATACAACATTTAGTAAATAAATTCATTTTAGGTCACAACGTTTAAAAAAGTAGATCAATTGAGGTCACCATTAATATGTATCGATAATAAAAATATTTAATTAAAACTCAATAAACCGTCCTTTTAAGGTCTCATTGACATGAATCTATAGAAGAAATACTTAATTAAATTTCATAAAAAAACATTTCCAAACCTTATAACCTCTTTTAAACTTTTCGAAATATTATAACCTAAAATGAACTTACTCTCAACTGTTATAAGCTTCTGATGTAATTTATCTTATATTCATTTATGGAGATATAATAGAAACAGTGAGTTGGGGACAACAAACTCCTTTTCCTATACTAACACCTATCACACAACACTATTGCCACTGTCACCTTTGCCACCATCTCATCATAACTATTACTACTGCTAAGAGATTAACAGATGCTACTAGACATCAGCACGGTTCGGGTCGGTTCCAGACCGGAACTGGAACCGGCAGAGCCAGGGCAGTTCACGGTTCCAAGAAACCGCCGGCTCTGGTTCTGGTTTGGTTCTGGTTCTGGTTCTAGTTCTGGTTCCACGTGAACCCTTTTTTTTGTGAAAAAAATGAAAAAAATAAAAACCCTACCCCCCACCACCCCCTCTCCCCCCCCCCCCCAACGTGCCTAACTTCCACCAACGCGCCATTCTCCTTGCGCAGGTTTTTTTTTTTTTTTAAATTCAAATATATGGCACGTTCGAACCTCCGGTTTTGGGTCTGGAATAGCGGTTCTAGACTCCGTTGAACCGCTTGTTCCGCCACGCCTAACCACTTGGACCCGTCGGTTCCGGCAGGTCCTTGGACGGTTCGTAATCGTTACCGACGAGGCGGTTCCCGAGTAAGGAACCGTCAGTGACGGTTCAGGGTGGTTCGCGGCTCAGAACCGCCCCATGGTGATGTCTAGATGCTACTAAGTTAAGTACTATGTTGGTGCCTGGTAGCAACAAGTCACATAATGCACAAATAAATGGTTTCAAAATTTTTTAATTTTCTATACCTTTCATAAATAAAAAAAAATGTGGAGATGGAATACCATTTCTTCGGAGAATAAATTTTGCCGGTCTAAAGTGTAGAGTGCTTAGCATAAATTCTTAAAAGAAAATCTTCTTTATATTTTACATTGTGATTGGCAAACAAGGAAAAGAACAACAAAGAGTACATTAGAATAAAAAAAATAGTATTATTACCATGTTAATTTGGGAAGGATTTGACAAAGGGAAATAACAAACAGGGATTATATTTAAAATTGATTAATATAAATTGATTAATGATGTATAAATATGCTAATAGAATTTTGATATATAATGATTTTGTAATATAATATAGTATATGAATAGTAACTTTTTTTGTCATTATAATGGGGAATGGGAATTCAAATATGGGGAAAAGGAAATTAATGTTTATATATTTTTTTAAATTACAAAAAAACCATTAGGATGAAAACAATCCCAGACAAGTTGACCTCATCTCTTCATACGTGATTGATTTGGTCTTTTCAAGAGACTAGGTTGTTGTACTTTATAGTAACCTCGTCTCTTGAAGAGACAAGATTGTCGTATTTATAGCGATCTCCTCTCTTGAAGATACGAGGTTGGCTACTTACAAATCCCTCTGTACAAAAACAAAATCCAAGAAATAAATAACTTAAATTCGTTTCTTGAAAAGATGAGGTTAGCCACTTGCAATTTTGTCTCTTCAAGAGACGAGTTTAAGTTGTTTATTTCTGGAATTTTTTTTTTCGGATGGAGGGATTTGTCAAATTTTTTTTGAAAAAAGTCACCATTTTTATTTTTAATCCGTCGAATATGATACTTCTCACTTAAAAAAATAAATTAAGAAAGATATGTAAGCTTCGTAAAATTCCCGATCGTTGATTCACTGAATCGATTTGATCAAAAATTTTAAGAAAATCAAGTTGATTATAAATTTCTTAATAACCTGATTTTTTTTATTAAATTTATAATATACTTTTAAATAGTAGTAATTAAAATTTTTATTTATAAATTCTTAATTTTAAATTTTATCTGAATAATTGAGCTTATGTGATAAAAATATTGTTTGATCAACCGTTTTAATTTTTAAACCGCACTATTTTGTTTGATTTGGATCTTTTCTATTTTTGATTAAATTATTTTGAGACAATTTAATTAATGAGCAAATTAGTAAGATGCATATTGTGATCAATATTTTTTTTTATATACTATAAATGTATTAATTTCTGCAAAGTTAGGTTTTAGTCTTGTAAGGGTTAACTTTCAAAGGCTAGTTTTGTCTTATTCATATATATATATATATATATACACACACACACATATAGCTGGCATCTCCTTCTTCTCCTTCTTCCCACGACCTTTTTTTATTTTTCTTCTTCTTCTTCTTCTTTTCTTCTTTTCTTCCTCTACAACGACAGCATCATCTGTTCCAGCAAGTAAGTTATAGCATCTTTTTTTTTCTTTCTTTCTTTCTTCTTATTTCTACTGCTTCTTCTTCTTCTTCACCGCTCCAGCACGTACATACACACCATCGCTCATCACTCACTGCACAGCACACGCACACGAACAGAGCATGCTCTGTCTCCACCATCGAGCACAAGCATACACTCGCACACATAGTTCAACGCCCACAGCTCCTTCCCGCGCGCGCGCATGCACATAGAGCCGAGCACTTTGAGCGCTTGGAGCAGCGCTCAATGAACGCCTGGTGCAGCGCTCATGGAGTGCTTGAGCTGCGCTCATGCAAGCGTTTGTGGTATGCATCTGGGCAGCCAACGCTACTGACCTACAGCAGTGGCGCAACAACCACTTTCCATGTTGCAGTAATCAAGCTGCACCTGTTTGATGTCTATATTTGTGTATGTATACATATGTATATTTATCTGTGTGTGTGTGTATATATATATATATATATATATACTATATTAGATGTTACATTTCTTTTCTTATATGATTATATTTCATATTAAATAAAAGCTAAAATATGAATATAATGTATTTATTTAGTATATAATTTTTTTTTATGCATGCATGTACGTATGTATGTGTGTATATATTATTATTATTATTATTATTATTATTATTATTATTATTATTATTATTATCATCATTTATTGTTTATTTTAATTCCTTTAACATTTCGATAGGTACCTAGGTATATTTATTTATATATGTCATTTAATTGAGATTTTCTTTATTATTATTTTATTATTCTGCTTATATTCTAAAAATACCACTAAAACAGTATTAAATCGTCCTTTTATATAAAATCGGAGTTAAACTGAAATAGTTATAGTCACATACGGTTTTAGTACAAAAATTACAGAATTATAGAACTTCTGTAGCGTAGATAGTACATTAAATATCTATAGTCGATTCTTATAGTATATTCCTATCTTCAATTGTATTTAGGTGATTCTGACTCTGAGCTTGACATGCCTGTTGACTATTACGATTGACAAGAAATATGGACAGGTGAGTATATTCCTATGATCTTTATACTTGATTGTGTTTGTAGAATAAAATTAATCAAATAATAAACTAACAAGGGGTTAGGAAATAAATTGTGGTTGATGTTACTTGACTTTGGTTGTTAAAACATCATAATTATATTATAATCCATTGATTGTTCTAGAATAGAAATGAAAGTGTGTGATATTTGCTTGCACACCAAGTAAATGAATGTAAAACAAATTGGCATAATATTTGAATATATTCATGCATGGCATATATGCACGTAGAAGGCCATCACTACTACACTTTGACTTGGATGGGCCACACTGTCCCGTGAGGATGGTGAACATGAAGGACCAAAGTGGTATATGCTTAGTGTGTATCATGGGCCTTGTTTTAAGAGATAGGGAACTAAATCGTCTTGAGAAGACGGCCCTTCTTTTAGAATCGCGTCGGGTCATTGTTTTGGATTTATTGCTTCAATGGGATGTTATTATATGTATATTATTTTCAATATATGAAAATTTTTCTTGATAAATTTGATTCCTGAAGTATAAAAAAATCTAGGTGCTGATGAGTGGATGTACCTCAACCCCGGATTCGGAGGGCGTAAATCCGAATATATATATATATATGGTTACCGGTTGGCTATATATATTTGTCCACTTGATTGATTGCATTACATATGTTTGACTTAATAACTTGCTTAGTTTGTTGAAATGGTATAGAGTGAGGATGATAACTCGCTGAGCCTGCGAATCGCTCACTCTCTTATAGTTTATTGTCATAGGATTATATTTAGTACTAGTCAGGATGAGGCTACCCTCAGGTTAGCTCTCTTATGGAATTTGGGTTCTCTGGGAAGGATATGAGGGTTAAGGAGAGTTCCTTCTTCTTTTATCTTCGTCCTATGAAAGGTTTCTAAAAGTTTATGAAAGGGGTTGTAATATTTTAGGATCAGTAAACCAAACTGCTTTCTTATATGTACTCCTAGCACTTTTACTTCTACTAATATAATTTTGCAGCTGTTATTAGTTAGTTTTGAGATCATTAGTTTCATATCAAGTGACTGATCTATTACTATTAAGCCTATAGGTTATCTATTCAGGATACGCTTCTACACAATATTTATGGCTTTGAGAGATTTGTGAGTTAATCTTAAGCCGGGTATTGTGTATGGCGGAACTGTCCCGTCTAAGATACCCTCAAGGCATGACAAGACATCATTAGGCTGCAAGCCCATTGGCATATAATGATGTCTTGCTAAAGCTATTATCTATCATGATTATATATTGAAATATTATTGATAATGAATAAGTTTTATTATTTGTTACTTTCATCGTTATAGATGGAAATCTTTCATTTTCCATTCCTAAGAGAATTATAAAGGAAAGTGTAGATAATTTTACATATTTAACAACCTTTACTATTGCTTTTTTGTTTTTTCGTTTTTGCCTTTTTCATCTTTCTTATGAACCAAATTAAGGGAAAGTAAAATGACTTCTATCCACCCACTTCTTTACTTACTTTCCTTTCTTCTCAGTTCATCAAGATTTTCAAATGTAATTATCTCCACAATTAACTTGCGTTTCTAAAATAGGATGACTTTTATACGAAGCTGTTGTCTATATACTTATAATAATTTAATTCTTTATTATTTTACAATAAGGTAGGCTGTAACTACTAATCTACCTTGCCTAGATTCCTTAATTTCGCTATTTCCAACCATCATGGAGATAATAGTAAAGCAACATTGAGCTTTACTTCCCCTAATTCTTCCCCAACTTTAGGGTAGATATCGTCACGGTTCTAAAATCGAATCGAAGCAGAATTGAAACCGTTAGTTTTGGATTTTAAAATTGAGGAACCAGAACCGGAACCGTCTTTCACGATTTCGATCCGATTACTTGTTTTGGTTTTGGAACCGTGGAACTGTCTTTTTAAAAAAATAAAAAATAAATAATTTTTAATTTTTAATAAAATAAATTTTAAATTCAAAATAATTTTTGGGTCTAAAAGTATTAAATTATTTAACCAAAATTTTTAAAAATTTATTTAGAATGAATATTTATATGTATACAAACACATTCAATATCAATTATAGTTAGTATTATGATATTATAAAATACTCTTGATGATAAAAAAAAATTACAATGCAAAAAGTAGTCTCAAATTATTAATAAAATGAATTTTGCTTTTTGGAAAAGTTTATTTAAACTAATTATATATAATTTTAAGCCATGTTTATTTGTGTTATTGATAATAATATATCAAATATTATGAATAAGTAATAAATTTTACTATTAATATGAAATAATTTAAATATTAATAATTATATATTTAATATTACTTTATTTTTTATTTTTTTCAATGGAACCAGGTGGAACCACCGGTTCCACCGATTCTAGGTCAAAGAACTGTCTAAGAACCATGGAATCGGCGGTTCCATAGCCGGTTCCGCAACTGGCCAACTGGTCCGGTTTCGGTTCTGAAACAGTCGGTGACAGTTCCGATTCAGATTCCATTCTCAATTCGGAACTGAGCTATGCCTATGTCTACTTGAGGGTACTCATCAACATTCCAAACCCCAAAACCCTTATATATTCTATTTATTAAAGATCTGAATCATTAAAAAAATAAAAGAAGTAGATAATTGTTTATAAACAATTAAAAGATAGTAGAATCAAAGTTATTTTTTCCCCTTATGAGTTTTGAGAATTCATGAACACCAAACAGAATATTAACCTCAATCTCATTACGTGCTTCATATTAAAATTACATGGAAATCGCAACAAACAAGTATTAATGTACCTGAAACCAGTGTCACGCCTAGGAGCAGGGCTATCAATATGTGCATTGTGCTGTATCTCTCTGTCGTAAAGAATTGGATTGTCATCAAGATATAGATAGGAGGAGGGAGATAGACTAATTACACGACTAGGCTATATAAAGATAATCCAAAGACGAGTGTCCACTAGTTGAAGTAAAGTCGCATGCAGAAAAGGAACCTTTACCTTAAATAGGTATATTTTAATGACGATAAATAGCCACTAACCATTAAAAAAAAAGACCATATATAGTCATACTCGTTGATCCGAAGGTTGGAATAGGTTGGTATGCCTTTAGGACAACCATTTTCTTAATCCAACGATATCCTCCAAATAGGATAGTACTCACTGTGAAGTAAATTCGTCATCATTAACGTGACATCTCCACATTTAAAAAATTCAATACTTACACGAACACTCATCTAAATTTTAGATATTATAGAGACATTAGGGATCTAAATGGGTCGGGTCATTCTGTCCCAAACCCGACCCGATAATAAATAGGGGGTGTCCTAGAACCCGATCCGATCCGATTTTTAAGAAACCCGAACCGAACCCAACCCGTTTAATCTATTACATAATTAAATGCATCATTTTATTATTTCATTAAATTATTATCGTAGTGAGGCATGTTGAGGAGGGCAAAAATTTCAATGGAGTTGATAAAGATCCTAATTTTTATTTAAAAAAATTAGAAAATGTTAAAGACAGGTAAAAAATTATTAAACATGAAAACTGAATATATAAGGTAAAGTTAATAACTCAAGACATATCATTGCCTAAAATTATTAGAAGACTTACATATATCTATATATATATATAATACATCCAACTCAAAATAATAATAATAATAATAATAATAATAATAATAATAAAATGATGACACTACACGACGATTTATATATTCTTGATTTATTTATCATTATATATATATATAATATCTCTTTTTTCTGAGAAAATTAATTTTTATACTTTGTTGTGTTGCATGGGAAAGAAATGAATTTTGAAAAAGTGGGAAAGGTTGCACATGGAAATTGATTTTCTCTGGATAATTGGTCAGTGATTATTAATTGTAAATATAATTTATATCTTATCATGTGACTCAATACATGAATAACAAAATAATTATATGAAAAGCATCATTCAACTAATGAATAAGTAAATTCCTTAAACTAAAATTTTTAATTTTTTTTAATTAAATCGGGTCGGGTTTTCCCAATGGGTTATGAGTACAACCCAAAACCCGACCCTATAGGGTTTTTAGCGGGACGGGCGGGCGGGTACCTTATAACGACCCGTCCCGGCTGCATCCCTAAGAGACATCACGAACTGAAAAATTCAATGACTACTCCTCAATAACATAAACATAGGTTCCATTATCTTTACTTGGTGGACAGACAACAAGATGAAATGAACATCAATCTTCTATTGGCTAGAAATTCTATAGTCTCATTACTATTTAATAGTACAAATCATATCTAATCGTGATTAAATCATTAAAATAATTAATATTTTAATTATTATAATTATTTTAAGAGTTAGATGATATAGAATTGTTGGATTTTTTTTTCCCAAGAAAGCAATATACAATAAAATTTTAACTTGTTGCACCAATCTAATCAAAACAAAAGACAAAAAAAACTCAAGCGTTGGATAAGAAATTGAACTGAAAACACGTTATTTATCCTAAATTTATGGATGAGTTGGGCTTCTTTATATCCAATCAGTTGCTAACCAAGAAAAAAATAATGAAATACAGGTTTCTATTAGCGGAGTAAGTTTTGCATTTTTCAAATTTGTGGTGTCTACATAATATGTAAAGCTTATAAGAGCGTGTCTTTACATTTGCCATTTAACTGTTTACTTGATTTTGTTTTAGTAGTTTTTTTTTTTTTTAATGAATTGGTGCACAAGTCAAAATTTTTTATCATATACAGCTTGAAAAAATATATGTGTGTGGTGCGTGTCTAGGTTTTCGCCCACATCAGCTAAATCATCTACCAACTAAATAAATGTTATGGGCCAACATTTCTAAAAAAATTCTATGATCCCAGTTATTATTTGTTATTTTTTATTTTTAAATAGGATCAATCCAATAAGCTATTGAAAAGCTCAAATTTATACAAAATCATAATTCATACTTTTAAAATACTTACCATAACTCTCATATAAATGGTCAAATGATGAATTAGATGATTGTACAGATACAAGCATTGAAATTCCTTTATTCTATAGATTAAAGAGAATGAGAGTACTTTACTTGCCTTTGGTGTTTTTTTTCCCTTTTCATATGCCTATATATTCTTCACCATTTATTTTTTTTAGTTTTTATCACTTCAATTCGCATTGGTATTAATTCAGATAGTTTAAAATTTAAATCATTAATTTATCAATCATATAATTACATTTATAATTAGTTATGTGTCCCAATTCTCATTAGTATCAATGTCGTTAATATCATATTATTTGTCCAAAATTAATAACCAACAATATTAAACCTTGAAGCTTCTACGATCCTGTCATAGGATGTCATTAATATAATTATTAAAATAAATATAATAGATGAAATATTTACTATTTTAGTCATTTGATCACGGTTGGATATGGTGTGAGCTATTAGATGGTGACGAGATCGGTCATATCAAAATTAATAACGAGACCATATAATTTTTCTAAAATATTATATTTTTTGTTGATGATTAAATGAATAAAATATCCTTAATTTAAAATTTCAATTATGGAGTCTTTGAAACTTACCATTAATAATAAGTGTCAATCCAAATCATTATCAATGTTTATTTGTAAACTTTAATATGATTTTTTTTTAGCCATCATTAGTGTCACTCTAGTATATATTTTATTTGAATTAAATGACAAAAACCTTCTTAGCTTCTGATGTTATTGCTTCTTTCCTCATTTCATGTACTTTTCTCTAATTGTTACCCTATGACTACCATATTTACCCCCCGGAAAGACAGCAGCACGTTTTGATCCTAGGAATGTGTTTGCAGACGGAAATCAATTCGGAATGGAATCATCATTCCAAATTCTATTCACATTTTTATGTTTGAACACATTTTTTAAAATTGAAATTACAGTTGTCCAAATTTGACGATTTCAATTTTGAGAGGGTTTCAATTTCGCTCTTGAGAAGGCAGAATAGCAAGTTTATTCCTTCCTCATAAATTATTACTGTTACAATTACCTTTTTATATTCTTACACATTTATTATTTACATTAATTATTGAGGATATGTTAATTCTATTTCATTCCATGATATATCTAAACAAAGGACTAGATGTATTATTCTGATTCCATTCTATTCCTCATATTCCAACTAATTTCATTTTAAATGATTCTTGTATACAAAACATGATACAGAGTAATGAATTTTCTTTTTTTTTTTTATTCTTACATATAACTCCTATATAAAGGATTTCTCTCACATTCACACCACTTTCTCATAAACTATAGAAAAAAGGATTTATTTTATATATAACTATATTTTCATACATGATTAGTAGTATTGATGTTAGTTCATCGCATGTTCTAATTTTTTTTCCTTATAATATGATTCTCATGTGATATATAATGTAGCAAATTACAAAAAGAAAAAAAAATACATATTAATATTTGAACTACCATAAAAATTTTAGAATTTAAATATATGGTTGTGAAGAATTGCACAGCCTAGTTGCTAAAATTAAATAATTTCATACGATTAAAATTTTAACATTATTGAAATTGGAAGTCGTACAATTTAATTGTGAAATCAAAATAAATTCAAGAAAAATTCATTATTTTTAGTACACCTATCGCAGATACACATTACACATTCAATCAGTATCAACTTGGAGTTTTAGTTGTATACATATTAATTCTTGAATTATCAATATTACAAACAATAGATAGAACTGTGATATCCAAAACTTAGCCAAAAAAATTAAGTTGTTATATATACAATCTGCCCAATCCTTTATATCCGCTTTTGAAGATTAGGTTATATGAGTTACAACTTTCAATAAATTCATGTTTAAAATTACAGTTCAGTTTGAGGAACAATGACTTCATCAGACACCATTCACCTTAAATTCTCGAACAAGAATGAAATGGTTATAAAATGGAAAAACCGATCCTACTTAATAATGATGATATCATTAGGTCAAGGTTTTGACACTCTCCTATATGTATTTAAAAAAAAAAAAAAATTGGTTTAATTTTACTCAAAAAGAAAAGAAATTGATTCTCATTATATTGATTACAAAGTTATCTATAGGAGAGTGTAGACAATCTAAAAAGCACTGGTAGAAACCTGAAGGAACTAACTTTGTCTAAATGTCTAATTCGAGCCACCTCGAAGCTCCAAACTGTTCCCCATGAAAGAGAGATGCCTCGTCGAAAAGGCCTTAAGAATGAGTTGACAAGCTCCAAAATTTGACGGGAACATCAATCTGCCACACACATTTTTATACGTATGTAAGGAAACACAAGGCTCAAATCCTTCTCCCTTTCCATCTTTAATCAAGATTTTAACAATTAAAATTTAAATTCCAAATAAATAAGCTATGCCAAAGCACATGTATTTCTATTACATATATAAAGTAATGCATGGGATTATCATAGGCAAAATATCTATACTTTTAATTTTTGCAAATTCAGTGTCTTAGCTTTGGATTTTGACAAGTTAGTTCTTGTACTTGATAAAATCATAATATACTCACTTTTCATTGTTCAAATCGAATTTAATCATTATTGATTTTATAGAAATCTTAAGGAATTGGTACTTATATGTGTTTATTGTGATATTTTAGGTCATGAATGACTTATATAACAAATGCAAGCAATGGAGAAGAGATTCAAGCAAAAAGCAAAAAGTAGGCCGGCCAATTAAGAATGTAGGCCATTGGCCTTGAAAATCGATCTTCAATCATCAAAACAAAAGCTGCCAGTGTTCTTCAAAAATTTCCATTAGCCTTCACAATTTACAACGTACATCAACACATAGGTGGACTTACATCGTCAGCTTTATGGCAGCTTTAAATGTCCATAGATTCAAGATTTTAAGCATTGTCGTCAACACTATCATGTAGAAATAGAGTTCAACCAGCCGTTCATTTTTCTAAATATATGTCGGCTACTAGAACTTCAACATCCCAGCCTTGAACCAGTGTAAAGTCATCTTTTGTTCTTGGAATTTTGTTTACATAATGAAAGCCGACAGTTACAAAATCAAGGTCACTGGCATATAGGAAAATTTTGCCAGTGTATCTCCATGCGTTACGTTTTCCTATATATACATCTTTTATTGATTTTGAGAGGTGGATCAAAGAGAAGAGAAAAAAACACTAAGCAAACACAAAAGCAAGAAAAACATGTGCGTGTGTGTGTTTCAACCATAGGGCACTAAAGCCCTATTGTTCCAACAACATTTAAAGGTGATTTTAGGGTTTTATACAATCAAGCAAAGTCCAATTCATTAGGTTTATGGATTTAAAGACTTTCATGAAAGAAATTTCTCTTGAGGTGTATTCAATCCCAATCTATTATGTTTATTACTTGATTGTATGTTTGAGATGCCATGTTTAGTGTAATGATGAATATGCATTGATGAATTGGACAATTTGACTTATTTTGATATTGCTATTTAATTATTTGGGAATTAACTATTGTTATTTATGACCAATTTGATTAGTTTTGTGCCCATACTAATTAGATCGATTAGGGTTAAAGATAGTTGGGAGAGATTCGATAATCCATATGATTACAACTTTGGTTTTTGAAGGAAATTTGTCATAGGAATATGTGGGTTTTTGATGAAATTCATGAACTCACTTGCTTAATATAGTTAAAGTTATAATTTTGTGTCACTTGACGATACTTGATTTGTAATTTTAACTAGAGTAGTAATTTCGGTGTAAGCAAATCACTATTTATCCAATAATTATAGATAAATTACCTTGACAGGATTATTTATGCTATGATTGAAATTTTGTTACCCGAGAGGAGGGCAAATTCTAGTGAGTTTGTTTAAATCCCAAGTAATTAGTTTCAATATCAACTTCATGCATCGATTCAATTCAAATGAAAATACAAGTGCATGTTTCCTAATTGTTTTTAGCATCTCCTAAACCGAAACCCTCATTTGTGTTGCTAGAGCATTTGATTTAAAGTGTTCAAATCAATTCATTGATTTAAGTTTTTAGTTAAATCACAAATTGATAGATTAACTTAAAATCTTATCTTTGATAGCTTAGCTTTAAAAAAAATTTCGAATATCTAGTAATTAATCATTAGCTCCCTATGTTTGATCTGGTCTTACTAGTAATCTTTGTTGCATACACACCCGGTTTCTATTGGCCATTAATTTATGCTTATGAATAGAGTTTAAAATAAAAAAAAAAAAGCGCATAAGTAGCACTCAGTCAGTACTTTGAAAGCATATATGGTTTAGTGTCTCTGTTAAATAATATTTAATGGACGTTTAATGACAAACTAAGTGTTTGCACTTTCAAATTGATAATATTTAGTAATTTAGTGTCGCATTTTTAGATTTTGGAAATTTTAGTCTAGTATCTGCTATGATCTCGTCTTCAAAATAAATGTATGTCAAGTACTATTTAATAGAGATGCAAAATCGTATATACTTTGAAATTACAAGTACTAATTTACCAAAATTTAAAGATGAGATACTAAATTACTAAAACTTGGAAGTAGAGACACTTGGTCTATAATTATTCTGTAATGCACAATGAGTATCTCAGTATAGAGGGTTATTTCGATAATTGGGCTTTTGGTTTAGTGTCGCATCTTTAGATTTTGAAAATTTTAGTCTAGTATTTTGCTATGATCTCGTCTTCAAAATAAATGTTTGTCAAATACTATTTTATAAAGATACAAAATCGCATATACTTTGAAAATAGAAGTACTAATTTGCCAAAATTTAAATATGAGATACTAAGTTACTAAAACTTAAAAGTAGAGACACTTGGTCTATAATTATTCTGTAATGCACACTGAGTATCTCAGTGTAGAGGGTTATTTCAATAATTGGACTTTTGGCTAGGGGTGTGCAAAAATAAAACAATGAAACCAAAAAACCGAATCAAAATCATAAAATCAATTCGAAAAATATGGTTAACCGGTCCGTTGGTTTTGGTTTAAGACCATGATTTTTATTTTGTTCGGTTTTTTATTTTGGTTTTGGTTTGTAACACCGATGGTTAGCGGTTAACCGTTTCAATAGTTATGAATATATTATATATATAATTTACATATACATATAATTATTTTTTAAAACATATATATACATATGATTTACATATATATGTTCATATTCCTTAGATTTTGATTAAAATACTATTGTTCTATGTTTGATGAGAGTTAATATAGTAATTGATTTGGTTTGATTTTATTGATGATGATATATCCAAAGGTTTGTTTTTCCCTCTTTTTCTAAATTTGATTCCTTTTTTTTTTTTTAGTTCTTGTAATATATATAATAATTAAAAAAAACTCTATGATAAGGGCTAAAAAATAAGATTTATTAAAATTATTAATTTGATTTATTGAAATCATTATATTAAATGGTTAAAAACCAAAAACCGAATAAATTAACTGAATGAAACAGTTAACCGTTAAGGCTATTAATCATTTATAATGGACTGGTTAAGGATCAGGTTATTAAAAACGAACATTAAGGTTAGGTTTAAAAAATAGTGTCATTGATCAATTAACCGATCCGTGAACACCCCTACTTTTGGCCTAATTTAATGCCTTGAGCTGGTCTTCTAAGTTAGTGATGGAGCCTAGAAGACTAAGTCCAATAAGGAATATCATAGGAATATTTGATTTAGTAGGCTCAGAACAAGGATCATTAAACCGATTCATTCCGCTCTCCACCTAATTCGGTTTTCTTGTGCATGAAAAGTAGACTCCAAAAATATTTTCCTAAGTTAATTTGGGCTTTATTTGACTAAAATAAACATTAAGCCCTTTTATATTCAAAATAGACTATTTTAAAAGATTAATAGCCATATAAAAAAAAAATAAAAAGATTAATAGGCTTCTTTTATATTATAAAAGCCCTCGGGCTCTTTCCAAGCCCATTTGCAACCTAGTCTATTACTAGAAAAAGAGAAGGCTTCAATCTCAACCGTTAGATCCTTAAGAATGAGCTAGAGGTTGGTATTAGCCTCCAACATCTATAAATAAGAGGCCTCTCTTCTATTTGGGGAATTCTATGTATTGCTAAGATCGAGAACAACGCGGAAACTTTGTCGAAATAAATCAAAGCAACTACTTCATAAAGAATGAGTCAAGAATGATCTAATTTATTTGATTTGATTTTCTGTCACACTTACGCACTCAAGAATCTGGGATTGCTTGTTTCTCTTTTCATGCCTTCCTGCGACATTTGTGCACGTGTCATCAGTTCAGGACTTTTCTTAAGTGGACCACCAAGCTTATCGTATGTGATCGATAAGCTACAACAAACCCACCATACACTCATTTAGATAGAGGTAGCAATATATATTAACAAATAACATAACAAAGTCTCAGGACCAATAAAGGATATCCATCCAATATTTATAGATGACATGCAATACTCCAATCGTCATATATTGGTTTCATCACCTGTATAAGTTATTGCCAAGCTTGTCTATTGCTACTGATTCTATTAGATCTTGTAAATTCATTTTATCAAATGAGGAATTTAACATGCCATATCACTATGTGAGATTCACTATGAAAAATATCTGAAATCTTAAATTTTATGTTACATGAATAAACGAATTACATTTCTGTAAGAGATTGTTAATTAAGAGGATTGGTTAATAACCTACTACCATAATTGTGAATCATTGACATCTTCTCTGTAGTGTCTCAACCATATCGATTGTCGTTTTATCCTAATCAAAATCTGTTTATACAAAGTGTTTATCGGCTTCGATATTTAATCATCGGCTTCATTTCAATTATCAGCTTCATTTCAATTATGCATTCCATAAAGGTGCAGATATTGGATCGATAATTTGTCTATTTGGAGTGGTTATCAATTCCAACGCATGTGCAGCAACACTTGACAAATTAAAGTCAAACATAACTAGGTTCATTGATTTTTAAATTCCTATAAGTACAAACCATGGATAAAGAACATTCCAGTAACATGCATTTAGCTAAAAAAAAAAAAAAAAAAAGAACTCTATATGATTCAATATGAAATCACTACCTAAAAATATATGCAAGGATTGGGTTTCGTACCTTATACTTATAAAAAAAAAAAAAAAAAAAAAAAAAAAAAAAAAAAAAACAGTTTCTTGAACATTAAAGTCACATAGAAAACCTAGCTAGATGATCAACCATAGCTCAAAGTGGTGGACCGCAACTACAAGTTCATGACTACATTAAGATGTAGTTGATCACCAGAGTGACAATTCCCTTAAAAACTTTCCCAAATGTAGGAAATTCAACCTATAATACACCTCAATTGATCCTTTACCTTAAGACTACCCCAAGAATTCAATTACTTTGGTGATTAAACTCTAAATATGGATCACTTTCCACACCACTATAATTTGGAAGTGGAACACAACCTAGATGAGCTATCACCACCTCTTAATAGTATGTAACATGTATTTTTACCTAGCATCATCTATGCAATTTATACTTGCACAAAGAGGCCAAATCGAACATTGCTAAGATGAGAAGGTCTAATTAGTTATATAAGTAAAATGAGGTAAAATGGGATAAGTTGTTTCATTGCCTTGTGACAAATAGAAGTGAAATGGGTTACCATAGTTGCATTTTAGCTCATTGAACTTAGCCAAATCGATTGTGGTCCAATTAAACTACCTAGGTCACACAAGTTTGTCCAATTCAACTTTAGAAACTAGCTAGGACAATAGACCATCCCATTCTTATGGTTGATTTTGGTTTAACTAGTTAGGTCAATCTAGGTTTAATAATACATTCATGGTAAAATGATAACAAAATTCCTTTGTTCAATTTTTTATTTTGGAGTCCTAATTCTCATGCATCGTGAGGTTTGTTCCCAATGAAGTGTTAAGTTCAACTGGTTGGTGTCATGTGGTTGTTAATTAAGTTGTGTTTCTAAGACTAATACATTAGGAAGTCACTGACCCTAAAATCCAATTATTATATAAATCTAAAGTTTGCATTGGAGCTAAAAATCATAAGTAATTCTATATGATCTTGGTTGTTATTTGTTTATTATTATTATTGACCAATCTTAAGAAAAGCAAAGTTATTATTAGGATTGTTAGACTTGTGGATGAACATGAAAAGCTAAAAGAGTTTAATTTATTAGGATAGTCAAAGATGTATGGTTTTTTACGAAGTAAAATGAAATAACGAAATCCTAAGCATTAGATCGTTAATGCTAAGGCACAAGTAGTAATATGGTGGGCAAATTACCTAAGAACCAGACCTAACGAGGGCAAAGGTGACCATAGCGCTTTTTGGGACAAACCTGACCCATTTCAGATCGAATTTAATTGCGATGCAACACTAAAAGATGAGGGGTATGTTGAAACAATATAGGGAAAATACTTGCTGGTTCTCAGAACACTAAAAAAAAACTATCATGCAGAGACTTAAATTATGAGACAGGAAATTGGTAAATTTTGTTTTATTTCTATAAATAGAATCAGCGACGATGATTTTTGCGACAAAATTTTATTTTTAAAGATAAAATTTTTTTCTTTAAAACCTAGTTTTCTTGTAGTAGAAAAGATTGTCTAAACTTTGATGTTACAACTCGAAACATACATGACCATAAGAGACATCCAAGGCGGAAGCAAGACTAGGAGTTAAGGTTCCAATAGAGTAACTAATGGTTTAGTACAATAATAAATGTACAATTATAATAGTTGTTGTTAACAATGTACAAATCAAACAATATAAATAGGGAAAAAAGAAGAAGAAGAAGAAAAGAACCCTTTCAAAAAGATAATTGATGTGTTGAGGAGTCTTTGGGTTAACTCAAAGAAGCCATAAGATACAATTAATGTTCACCTTACAAACATTAAATTTCATTAGCAAACACGAAACCCTAATTTTCATATTCAATAGTGAGAGAGAAGGTTCAAGAGAATTAACTAATTGAGAGAGAGGAAAAAGGGATAACAAGGAAGTATTGAGGTTTTTATACCTAGGGTATAAATAAGATAGTGGGCTAGGACTTTGTCAATTAAGAGCCGATCCTAACATTTGGTGCTCTTGTTCTTGAATTCTATAATAGTGGATTTTGTTGTGATTTTTAGCTTCTTGTTCAACAATCAAGGTGGCAAAAACACAAGCTCACACAATGGATATGGAAGTGTTAAACAATGCATTAATGGCTCTTCAAACAAATCTTAGACAAATGATTGCAAGAATGCCAAAACTAAAGTTGAATCAGAATCTTGAAAGCAATAATCATAGTATTCAAAGAGATTCAAATTCATCATTTTCAACACAATCTTACAATCATGAGTCCCATTTTATTGACAAGTTGGATACAAAGCCACAATTTTCATTCCTAGCCCTATGAATTGGAAGCTATTCATACATTAGTAAGTAATCTTGATTTTAGAACATATGTTTTTACCTTTTTGTCCTTTTGAGGCATTATTTCTCACAACACTTAAGGAAAGTAATGATATCATATTTTGATTTATTTTTCAAAACATTTTGAAATAGCAAAAAAGAAAAAAAAAATTTGAAGACATGGTTCTAAAATAAAAAAGCACACCACCAATATTAATTGGAAAATTCTATAGCTCGTCCTTTTGCTATTGAGACCAGTCCCATCGATTATTTAACAACTCAAATTCATATTAATTGTGGTCATACTATTAAAATATTTAATATATCAATTACTATTATATTTAATGGTTATATGATTGATTGAATGGTCCGTTAACGGAATCGGAGAAGCTCCTATCATGTTAGTACATGTCTTTCTAGGTTTCTTTGGTTTCCTATGGGCATTTTATTGGAAAAGTTAGAATAGAAAAATAGTTTCCATCCCATTAAAAGGATTAACTAATTTTTCTTTAAAAAAAATCATAGCAATAATTTCCTTTTTAAAATTATAACACCCATGATTTCAAATTGAATACCTACAATTAAGAAATTAAAAAAGTATATATTACAAAATGTCCTTTATAGATATGGTATCATGCTAGATCTTCTCCATTTAGATTGATTTTCTTTAAGGATTGAACTGCAATGTATTTGAAACAATTAGGTTCAAACTCTTAATGAACCGAACACTTTTAATGATTGAGGATTTTGAATCGAACAATTTTACATGTAGTTTGGTTTTATTCGAATTCACTTTACCTTACTCTAACTGATAGTGTTAACATTTAGATGGATTTTCAATCAAAGATTAATGTTTAAAATAAGGAATTTTTGGCAAAAATTTTACATATAAGTAAATTATACCAGAAAATATCAAAACTTAAAAGTAAGTTCATTTGGGGTATTAACATTTTGAGGGGTTAAAAAGAGATATCAACGTTTAGTAAAGCATATCAAATAAGGTATTAGCATTTTATAAAATTCATTTAAAGCATTGACATTTGGATTATTTTTCAATTAATCTCTTTGATTTTCCATCAATAGTCAATTATTGATATCTTATTTAATTCACTTTACCAAAGGTTGATACCTCTTTTTAACCATTTAAAACGTTGATACCTTAAATGAATTTATCCCTCAAACATTAATACCTCTTTTTAACTACTAAAATCTTAATACCTTAAATGAGCTTATCCTTAAACGTTAATATCTTTTGATGTAATCACCATTTTAAATATATAAAATCATATCATAATAATATTGCACATTTGGTGATAGTAAAGTACATGAGTTTATAATAGGATTTGTTTGAAACCGAGAAGTTTTAAAATATTTACAAAATGCTAAGGAAACCAATCAACTTTGGCCACAACATTTAAGGCAAGCATACCTACCAAAGTAGCATAGAAACAATTAAGTCATATTCTAATGGATCATTAGCACCTATCATACTCACTTTCATCTATTATATAGCCTCAAAATTCACAGATGCATTATATACATGGTATCAATATACTAGTTACAAGCTAACTAAGTATTACAAGATTAAGCTACTTATATACCCACTTTCAGATCAATTCACAAGAAGATAAACTCAAAATACAAGGAATAGCTTAGATCTTGCTTTATCAAATCTTTATCACGTGATTTCATAAAACAATCGTAGTGAGATCTTTGTTGAATTTCTTATACTATCTAAATCAAAAAACTACATTAATGCCTCTCTCAAGTGTCATTACATCTAAACCTAAGTCAAACAATTAGAATCTATTCGTAGCTATTAGCAACTTGAATCCGCAATAAAATAAAAAATTCTTTAATTAACAATCATATTTTATGAAAATCAATTAAGTTATAGAAGGATTTCATCATTTTATCTCTAGATGTTATGAGCAATCCTCATTAATAGTTTTGATATATTTAAAGAATAATTTCTCAATCCATTAAGCTAAAATTAGAAATGAATTCATATCGTGTGCACACATAAATTCAAGAAAACTCAGCTAAAGCTATTAATTACAAGTGTTCAACAATATTTCAATAAATGCACGAATGAAATCACATAAGTCAAGATTGAATCCACAAAATCTAAGCAGAAATCAATTATTTCTCCATAAGGTTCATCAAGCTAAACACAAAATTAGAGAAATAATGAGAAATTATGATAGAAAATACCCATGACCACAAGAACCCTTGCAAAATGAACTTGAGTTAGCTCTTGAATTGATCCAAAATGCTTTAGCCCTAACAGAGTAGAAGTTTCTCTCACTATAATTCTCTCTTTAATTAGTTATCTCTCTATTCTCTATAATATCTTATACTCTACTGCACATTATGATACATACCAATTTATTCGCAATAAAATTGCAATAAATAAAGATTACAATGTTGACGTGTCAAATTAATTATAACAAACTTTGTCATAAAATCTCGTGCATATCAAGGGCTCGTTTGTGGTGCAATTGCGGGTGGGGTTCACCCACAAGTGACTTTGAGTGCATTTCATCCTTGATCAAGTCTAGGCATAATGTTGACGACAGGGTGTAATCGCGGGCATGGTTGCAAGTGCAATTAACTTTGTTCTTCTTCACTTCATATTCTCCCCTTTGTTCAATCACTGGGGTTAAGTTGTTCATTGCCGAACGCAAGTACCAACCATGCGCATGACTTCTATGGAGATTCCTTGTTTTTTTTTTTTTTTTGTTATTCTAGTTAAAAATCTTTATCAAACCAACTTCATTTCTCTTTTTAAGCATAATGTAAATAAAAATGACAAATCAAACAATAAATGCTCATTTATGAGGAATTCAACAAATAATCAAGTAAAATAGGTACCAATCCTCTTGATTTGAATAGAATAATTCCAACTTATCAATTTACTTGAAAGATGAGAACTAATGGTAAAGAAAAAAGAGTGAATTGTAGAAACTAAGATTGAGATAAGAGACGACGAAACAGAAAAGGTAAATAGAGTTAAATTAAAATGTTTAAAGAGATTAAAAGTAAAAGATGACACTTTTTTTATCTTTCAAATCCAAAAAGTTCGTTCCATTCCACCTCCCAAATTGAATTGTAAACCTCATAGATCTTCTCTAAGTTAAATCATAATATAAAATAATCACATTTTGCAATTGGATTCAACTCGATTCATTTAGGTTTATGACCAATTGAAGACCTCAACATAGGTTAAGTTTAACCCATGACCCACCACCGGCGAGCATGGTCCGACAAGTTGCTAGGTCTAAGCCGATTTAAGCCTCCAACCCTTGCAACCTATTGAGTCTATTAGGCATCTAATAACAAAAAAAAAAAAAAGAAAAAAAAAGGAAAAATGGAAAAGTGAAAAAAAATATAAATAGAAAAAGAATGTTTAAAGTATTTTCCATGAATAGTGAAAATTTATTACTATTTACAACATTAAATTTATTGTATAAGTAATAAATATGATTAAGAAGTTGTCTAGTTAAATTTTTATAGACCTGCAACCAAAGCGATTTCTTTTTTCCTAATAATGTAAGACTTCTTATTTATCTTTATGGGAGTTGTTTGTGTGATGAGTATTTTAGTTCTACATTATTAATTTCGCAACTACCATTAGATTGCTTGTGTATAAATAAATGAACACATTGAAAAATCCTTTTCAATAAATGGGTTAAAAAAAATAGGGTTAATGTTGAATTTGATACCTCAACTTTGCCTAAAAATTCAATTAAGCACCTGGACTTTCAAAAGTTCAATTTTAGTACCTAATTGAACTTTTCGAGACCAAAATTGGTACCTTCGTTACCTCTGTTAGGTTTGTTAGCATATGTGGCATTTTCAGCAAATAAAAATGTGACACGTGTCTTTTTTTTTAACCTAGATAAATATAAAACAAAAAAAGAAAAAGAAAAACCCAAATCATTATTGTCCTTCTTCTTCATTCGTTTTTCTTTTTAAGCATCTTCTTCTTCTCCTTGCTATTCTTCTTCTTCTTCTCCTCTTCCTTCCCCTTCAAACTCTAACCATTAAACCTAAAACCAAAACACCATGTCGGTTGATGTAAACCACCCCATCACCATCTTTACTCCCCTTCGACACCATAATGACCCCCAACATACCACTAACAATCAAGCTTCTAGCCAAAATTAAAAGTAAAAACCCACACTTGCACCAATCATTGCAACTCTACCAAAGTCTCCTACATGAACTACCTTAACCTTTTTTTAGGGTATAAAACCCCTCTATTTAGCTTCTTCTAAAATCCTAAACCCAAAACCCATCTCTCTCTCTCTCTCTCTCTTTCTCTCTCAGGAACGGCCTCCTCCGCTGTGACTTCGACACCACTATTGAAAGATGAGCTCGACATCGTCATACGCATGATTCGAAATCTCAAATTCCTTAATATGTGGAGGTCATTCTTCAAACCTTATCAGCCGATCATCATTCAAGATCTTTAGTGCTGGGTTTTTTATTTGAAGGTCATTCTACGATGCTTTTTGAGTTTAAAATTTTGGTTTTCCATTTGGATTTTAGACAAAGTTTGAATATTTAGTGTTGTGTTTTTTTATTTAGAGGTTATTCTACGATCTCTTTTGATTTCAAAGTTTTGGTTTTTCATCTAAGTTTTAGATAAAGTTTGCATCTTTAGTATTGGGTTTTTATTAAAATTGAGCCTGTTTTAGTCAATTTGAGATTTTAAGTAGTTTTGATTGGAAATGTTTAAGCTTTGATGTGGGTTTAGTGGGATATTTCAACCAAGTCAGAATCTGTAGTTTTGACTTTTTGGGTTCTATATACAAATTTGAAAAAATTGTTCAACTAAACTTTAGGTTTTTCCTTCTTTTTTTTTTATCTGGATTTAAAAGCAGAGGAAGAAGAAGATATTAGGAAAAAAAAAATGAAAAATGAAAGAAGAAGAACAGAATAATGAGGTACAAATGTTAAATTTTTTTAATTAAAAAAGACAAGCGTCACATTCTTATTGGCTGAAAATGCCACATAAATTAACAAATCTAACAAAGCTGACGGAGGTACCAAGTTTAGCATCGAAAAGTCCAATTAGGTATTGAAATTGAACTTTTGAAAGTTTAGGTGCTTCATTGAATTTTTGGGTAAAGTTGATATACCACATTCGATATTAACCTTAAAATTCATCTTAGGCCAATGTCATTATTAAGTTAAAATTTGGTTTATTTAATTCTTCCACCCCCTCCCTACCTCCCCCCGACGGCCAGTAAGATCTAGTTTGATTCTTCTTCCCTATCTGGTAAGGAAAATAAAAGAATTTGACAAAATGGGTGGGCATTGGACTAGGTTGGTTTACCCAAGATGTTGGAGAAACGTGATGAGGTGGATTCAGTTTAAATGTTTCTTTATTTCTTTTAAAATCTTTTCTTTTATTATTCAAAGTCATTTTAAATTAAAAAGAAAGGAAACATGGGTCGATTCAACGGGTCATGAATCAACCCGTAGACTAGCAATAGAGTCGAAACTAGCCTAACTTGGGCGAGTTTAGCCACGGTGTCAATGTATAACCAATCCTATATATATATATATATATAATATATTAATATCATGATTGTCCAAACCGGTCCGGATCAGCCAATTCGACCAGAACCGGCTCTAATGCCGGGTCGGGGCTCTCCTAAAACTCGTTTTTGTAACGAACCGGCGAGACCCGGATTGACCCGGTCGAACCGAGTTAAACCGATCGACCCGTATAGAAAAGTAATAATAATAAAACAAAATAAAAAACTAGAAATTTAAATATTTATTCATACTTTATTATAAATTTATAAAATATAATCATTAAATCATATTTATTTAATAATTAATTGGTGAATTTGATCCAAATATAAATTTAATTGAGTAATGACACATATATTAATCTTTTATAATTAAATTATCCCTTATATTTTTACTTTTTTATGATCCCGGTTGAACCCGAGCCGACCCCTCGACCCTTGACTCCCTAGCTTGTTCGGTTCGAACCCCGATGATAACATTGATTAATATCACAATAATTATCTATTTTTATCAATGTATCACTCATCTAGCTTGTATTATTAATTTTGAAAATGTCAAAATGAAAACAAAAAGGAATATCTCAAATGGAACAATAAAATTGCATAATAAGGCTCCATTTAATCCGTTGGTGTGGCAACGGCACATCATCATTTCAATTTAAATGGTATATTAAAAAATAAATATAGATGAAAAACAAATATTCTTATTCAAACAGATCACACATATTAAATATAGATAAGATATTAATATATTAAATATAAAAACATAAAAAAAATCAAGCAACCCAAATATGCACTAAAATGATTATAACTTTTTCTTGATGTACTTTTAAAATATTATATTTCTATATAACTTGGCTTAGGTGAAATGCCACCAAAATATTGTTACCAGTACCTAAAATTCAACACCTCTTCAATGCAAATAATTTACACTATATAGGATATATTGATATAATCAAATGCCTACTTTCATGAAATCTTTTAAACATGACTGATTAAAATTAATTATTAACGAGAATAATCTTTTGTGTAAGTATGGAATCACAAAACATGCTTTATGACATCCATTTTTCAAATATAAATCGGCTTCAAAGTAGGATTTATCGCTTTAATTCTACAAGTTTTTATTGGTTTAAACATAATTTACTAAAAATGTAAAAAATCATAACACAAGAACCTAGTGGCCAGATCTGTGCGATTACTGAATTGCCACGTGATCATCAAAATCTATTGCCAGGCTCTTCCTCCTCGGTCCTCACTCCTACTCTTTCTGACTCAACTCAAAAACATCCATGAAACTAAACCATCAATAGCATCATCCTTCTCCATGGCCATGGCAACTAAATTATCCTTAAACAGTCCGAAAACACCGACTAAAATTCCAACAGACACCAGACCCATGTCGATACCAACAATGGTCGACATAATAAACTCATCGAAAGCTCAAAACTTGGACATCCAGCTAAAAACACTAGGACCCTTTTTCAGAATCACAGCAAAAACCTTGGATACAAGCACGGAGCTAGGAAGAGCTGAAGGAATCATTAGGGTGTGGACAAAAGGGAAAATTCTTCACTTGGATTCTATTAGGTTGAGGAGGGAGACTCTAGGGATGGAGAAGTCGATCTTTGGGATTGGTTTGTTTATTGGAGCTGTGGCTATTCGATATGGATATGATTGTGGTTGTACTACTGCTGAGTTGCTTGCTATCAATGACTCGGATCTTTATCATACCAAGGTAACGAGGTTGTCTTGGTTTTGGATAGATAATTGTCTTCTTCTTGTCGTGTTGCCGATTTATAGGTCGTATTGTCCCATCAATCATGAGGATTGGTTCCTGTCCCTGCATAGTACGATGAAAAGAGTGTGTTATGTTTTTATCTAACATTTCCAGCTATTGTGCAGCTGGTAAGATTCTACCAGAGAATTGGCTTCAAGGCTGTGCATAAGGTGACCGGCTCCACAATGGCGGACCTTGCGCACATGCTGGTTTGGGGAGGAGTTGGGACTCGTATGGACGCCAGTGTTGACGAATTACTGCTAAAATGGTGCTCCCGGTTCAAACCGAAAGCTTGATTTTTCTTCTATAAAATCAGCTCAAGCAACTTTTTACACAAAAGCAGGAGAAGGGGTACGAACTAAGAGGAAGGTGCTGTTCTGCTTGTTATATAGTTTTCCGGCATCCCTATTCTTTAGCCAGGATTCAACTTGTACTACTTGTGGACATGTGATCTTATCATAATATAGATGTAAGGGGATCAATACCTTCTACAAGGCCAGTCATCTTCAGTTTCCATAAGCAGCTAGAGCAATTCCATCATCGTCTTCTCCTTTCTCAATCTCCTCTAATGCATATACTCAAGCTGGTGCAGTGGATAGTTGATTTAGAGTACTCCTTTCCTCCAGTTTGTGTACTCGGCCTCTTCTGTTGTTGAGGACAATTGGTTGCAGTGTCCAAAACCTGTTTGCATTGCACACAAAGCAAGTAGCAGTGTTCTTCCTCGGACAAATTGTCAACCTTGTGCTCTCCAGATATGTAGCCTTAGGTAGTGCTTCCCTCTATATTTCCAACAATACGCCTGCTTTGCCATCTTGGGTTTGCCCCCAGAATTGGAACGGGTTAGGTACAGCCTTGTGTTACATGGGCTTTTTCCCATTATCATTGGTCAGTTCCCTCATAAGTTTTTTTCTTTAGTATCAACCATTTCTAGTTTCTTCCCAAATTGTTCTTACTCATGCTTCTTTAACTCTTTCCAATACACTTGTCTACTTAACCACAGCATTATATGATGTAAAGCAATATTTTCATTTTTGTTCAAGTCCGCAGTATTGGGCCATTGGGACCCGATGATAAATTCTGGGGCTTCTGACCAAAGAAGCCGAGACCATGCATCTTCATATGTTCCAGGGCGAGGGAGCTTAGATTTATAGTAATACATAACACATTGGACGTTCGAATCGAAATGGGCTTGTTAAGACCACACAAAGCACTAAGCAGTATTCTTCTGAACATCTAAAATTGGATGTCCTCTTGATGCACGGAAATGAAATTTCTCAATGCAAGCTCAAAATGAGGAAATATTCAGATTATATGTCAAAAAACATTTTTAAGATATGAATTTGTCCATTTGTATGTTGATAAAATTCAAGAGCCGTCGAAGGACTGACCAAATAAGCATCTGCAATACAAATAAAGTAGGAGAAAAGGAAAGGAAGAAAAAATGAATTTAACATCAAGCTTTACACTAAAAAAGCCCAAGGAAATCTACTCTTACGGCGCAGCCACACTTGCTGTTGCCTGCGTGTTATTATAGCTTTGCAGAATAATCATGTCATGCATTAAGAGTAGCTGCAGAGCCATGTCCCCAGCAAATCACCACCTCCGAATACAGATAGGAACGCATGGCCATAATACGTGTCACAGAGGTAAGCCCTTAGGCCTATGTCTTCATACTTGCGGTGGTCATTCCTTCAAACCGTTCTTTTGATTCAATATGTTTCCTGGGTTAACTAGACTAGCTAGTGCCAAACGTAATTTCATTGTGCAGAAGCAAGAGCAGAACTTAAGGCCATATTTTCTGTAAAATAAAACAGTTCAAGCAGGTAAGATTCTAATATCAAACTATTGACCATGCCAATAAAAGTGAACGAGAGCCCTGCAATGAGATAAAAGCAAGACAGAAGGCTATACACTTCTACTAATAGTCCCAACCAAAAAAGGAACGACCATTCTTAGAACGACAGAACCCAAAAATTTTCACTTGAACTAGGCCTGTACAAATGTATATGGGATCTCACGTTTTTGACAATCTTGGCTTCATCAAAGGCAAATATCCTCAATGTCTGTTAAGCGATTAGGGTTCAACACAGACTTCTTGCTAGAAAGATCCACAACCAACTGACCACATGCACCACTTATATCTTGTCCCATTTGCTTTCGGACAGTCGTCCGAATATTATAAACCTCCCTGAGAACTTTCTGAAAATCCAACACTTTCTCATCGCTGCTTGTTTTAAATTGACTTAAATTGCCAATAGGATTAAAAGGAATCAAGTTAACAACCTGCAAAGAAGGGAAGGTAACTTAATACTAGTTCAGGCAACTAGCAATATCCCAGAAGGAGCTTGTCCAATGCGGAGCATTTCTTCAAGGAAACACGAAGATGAAAAAAGCATTGCAAGTGCAATGTTCTCAGCTTACCACTTGAAATGTCTCTAGCAATCTTCCAAGTTCATGGGCATGTTGCTCTTCATCATTCACTCCATCCAGCATTATATACTCGATTAGTATTTTCTGCTTACTGCATATAATAATATAATTGGATGGAATTGTCCAAGTTGATGCATTCCTATATTCAGGATGCAAGAGGGGAGAAATTAAGACAAATGACACAGTAAAAATCAATTTGACCTGTTCCTTTGATATAGCTGCAGAACATCCATAAGCTTCCCAAGAGGAAAGGCACGAGCAGCAGGCATTATCTGACAACGAATTTCTTGAACAGGTGCATGCAATGATATAGCTAAGTTTATACCAGGTAGATCAGTATGAAGTTTGCTAATGGCATGAATAATTCCAACCTACAAGAAGTTTCATGTGTTAGAATGCCAAGCATTGCTGCCAACATCCATCAAGAATCAACCAAACTAATTCATGTAACTCGCTATTCCCAAAACAATTCCAAATCTATAAGCTCAACTTCTTATTTCCAATCCATTTAATTTACAATAACCTATGAGCATTTAAGATGCACATAACAGAAGGGAACACTGAAAAGAGATGACTCTTTCATTTGCTGAATGTAACAGCTGACACAGCCCTCTTATGTTAATTTATCATTAGATTCTTTTCTTCTCTCCATCTTTTTTTTTTTTTTTTTCAATTTTCTTTTGAGGTTGAAAACTAAATAGCCCTTCTATTCATTACTAATAATAAGTGCATTCATAAAAGCAACGTCATTGAGAAAACCTAAGCTGTTCAAAGATTATGGGTCATGAAAGCAGGTTTCCGCAGCCATTGTAAAAGCCAGCTAAAAATTTATTAAGGATAATCAAAAGACTGCATGATTCACTGGATACAGACCTTAACAGGCCATTTTCAACAGATGCCAGAGAATAGACAAACCAAAACTTCAAATGAAAAAGGGAACACATTATTGAACATTTTATGTCGTGAAAGTTACCGTTGAAACAGTAATCCTCTTCAGCGATAGCTGGAAAGGTGGTCTGATCATCACACGAATAGCCTCCACTAATGCTGTATAATTGTTCAATGGTTCTCCCATTCCCTGCAACAACTTAATTGATCAGCAGCTGGATGGTATGTTGAGAGAAACTTCACGCAATCATTACCCTCAAGATCTATAATAATAATCAAGGATTTGTTTTGCAGAATTATAACCTGCATATGAGTACAAATATAACAAGCGTCCAATTCTCGTTTACCTGAGGCACTTCTTAAGAGACCCAAAAAAGAAACTTAATCTTTCCAAAGTTGATTACACATTTTATGAAAAGGTAATTACATATAAAGATAAAAGATTCTTACTTGTTGCCTCTAAACATCCTATTATCATAATTTACATTATATATAATCTCACCAGTTTGAATGTCAAAGGCTCGAGAAAAGAAAAACTAACCATAAAGACAACATTACGTATAGGTGATATCCGAGAAGCATGAACCAATTGTTCCACAATCTCTCCAGAAGATAAATTGCTCTTGAATCCCATGCTTCCAGTAGCACAAAATTTGCAGCCCATTTTACAACCAACCTGTCACATAAAGCTTAACAGAGCTAGAATCATGCACCTTCAAACTCCAATCACAATCATATACAAAGAAAAAATTAATTAAGTTCACATCAGAAAGAGGACATAAAAATGTCATAAATGTGAAGTAGAAAATACCTGTGATGATATGCACAATGTTGACCTTGGCACCCCAGGCCGTGGTTTCCCACAATATTTTCCCAAACGTGGATCATATCTCATTATCACAGCCTCTACAAAAGCTCCATTCTGACAAATAAAAAAGGACACATTTTCATCATCTGTGCAATAGCAAGCTGTCATCAGACAGTTACCCAAAAAATTATCAATAAGACAGAAGCGATTCATATCACCATGTTAAATCTGTTCCAAAGCCATGTCTATAAAAAAAGAGACATATTTCAGCCCTGATTTGCTAAATGAAACAAAAACATAGGTAGATGCTTGTACTTCTTGCTGAACTCTGGTCTCTGGAGTTAAATTTAGAATTCAGAACCTCTATGGTTGAAAAAAGTGCATTTAGCAAAGGCCAGAGCTAAAAAAAAAAAAAGTAAGTAATAGAAACTTCATTAACAAGAATTGTGAGGACATAGCAATGGAAGTGGCAATATCTCCAAGAATCCCACAAGCAGCACTACACAAGCTACATGCATAGCCAAGGTAAAATGGTTCATATTATTGCACGTAAGATGGCCCCTCCCTCGACAAAAACAAAACACATCATAAGTTTCTTCTGAGCATCATTTTGTTCAGCTCAAGAATTCCAAACTTTTCACCTCTTGTATTGTTATCACAATGACCCATGCGTTCGAACACATTTTCGAAATGCACTTCTTATTTAAATTCGCTACGTTTCACATCCGCACAATTCAGCAGATACTTTGACATCAACAGTTAACAATATAACACGTAAAACCAAACAGTAGTAGTTTTTGAAAAAGTACAACTTCACATGCATTGCATAATAAATCAAATATGAAAAATTTATACATACTAAATTTTTTTCACAATTTTTCAGATTAATTACATTTTCTACAAAAAGCTAAAACTTTTCTTTATTCTGTATTTTCAACAACCTTCTGAACATGCAATTTGACAACGTGTGATTGATGGAAAAAGGAAGAGAGACAGAATAATAAGTACGAACCTGCAATTTGACGAGGAGTTTGGTAGTGACCTGATCACTGGAATCGATAACGGAGTGAAGAGACGAAGTCAAAGGTTTGAATTTCGATTGAAGAAGAGCGTAAGCAGGTGTGGGAAGTGAAGGTATGTCGGACCATTCACAATTAGGGTTTTGAAGTACGTACCTACAGCAACAGCACAAACACGTAAGAAAATGTAATACAAAAGGAGTGAAGGAACAAATCTTGGAAGAGTTTCGATTACTTACTTCCATATGTAGGGTATGAAGTGAGGATTGATGCCGGAGTTAGTGAACTCCGATGAGACCTCGCTGGCGTCAAATATGGACCGATACTTCGCCATCGTTTTTACTTTCTCGCTCTTTCGCCTCTGCCCTCAAGTGGCTTTGCTTCTATAAAATTTAGACCGGCCACTGAATCTGTATGGTAATTTCTGTTCAAGTTTTTATTGTTATATTTTAAAGAAATATAATAAATTTCTCTCATAAATAAAGGGAATTTGCATAGATATAATGCCTATTAATATAATATTGTTATCAGGATTTTTATCTTTAAGCTTAAGTTTATGTTTTCACGGTAAAGTAGAAGGATTATCACTTTAGTATACATTTATTATATTAAATGAAATGAAATGTCCAATAAACTATTTTATTAAATAACTTGTTTTTATATATGATTAATTAAGATAACCGCAAAATTAATCAATATATTATATAAAACCCTTTAAAACTTAATTTTTTATCATGTATACTTGTCCAATTAGTATAAATGATTTTTTTTTTTTTTTTGCCATAGTATAAATGGGGTAATCAGGTCAAATTAGTTAATTTAACCCATAAAAATGTACAAGTGAGTTAAATGGGTCACGAAAATAGGCTGACTCATTTAACTTACAGGCTAATATGGACTGGGTTAAAGCTAAGAAATTCTAACCCATTTGTTAGCTCATTTAACTCTTAGGCTAATGTGAGTCTGGCCAAGCTAAATGAAATAGAGCTATTAATATAATTGCTACTAGTGAGGATTTAAATAGAGTTATAAGAGGATTTTTATTTGTTAATTTTCTTATTTTATCTTATATTCAAGAAAAAATCAATTCAGGTATCATCGTGTTGTTAAGTATAAGTTTAAGTAATGAACATTTATTTAAGAGTTGCTACTTTGAAATTCCATCTAATATTAGTATGACAACAATTCAATACATGATACCTCGTGAAAAGATTTGAGGTTATAATAAATTAAAGGAGTATTTTAGACTCATTGTTAACTCTTTGCCCAAAAAATTCATTGTTAATTGAATCCTAATTATAAAATTTGTGGACGCATTTTGGAAGGTCTATACTATATTACTATCCTAAAATAAACTTCAAAGAAGGTAGATGAGGAAGTAAGATTTTTGAAGGCACCTTGGAAGGTAAAAGGGACCTTATTTAAAAGAACCTTCTAACAATTTAAAAATGGGAAAAGAGCTAAGATGAGGAAGATAAGCGAATTCCTAGATCATCAATTATAAACTCATATGTTATCTAAAACCATACATGAATACCGTGTAAGTAAATCCATTTATAGTTGGATAAGGTAAAATCAAGGATTTAAAAGTAATTAACATATTTTTATAAAGAGATGAAGTCTACACTTTAGCAAACATTTTATTGTGTGTAAACAAATCCACGAATAGAAACACGGCATGTTCCTAGTGTGTGTACTAATCTGACGTGTTAGTCCTCCTTTTCGAAATACGATTCGAACCCGGTATCTTGTACCAATCTTCGTCTAATCGTTTTGAGCAAAGATCAGCTGGGCTCAAAAATTCACCCTTAACTTAACAATAAATCATCCAGGGTCAAAAATAAACATACAAAACTCAAAAATATTTTAGTAAAAACTTTTAGTGCTAGTTCATTTATTATCGGTGTTTTCAAAACTAAATTGAGGTTTTGACCCAAACATGTTAGGGGGTTTAGATTTGAGGTTCGAACTAGGTGTTACCAAGGGTCAAAGCAAGACCAATAAAAAATAATAATAGGACGCTTCTTAATTATAAAAAATATTATGTATATAACATCACTTAATTATATCCATATTTGAATCAAATACATTAATTAGTTATTAAATTCATACAATAGATATACCTTAAAAAGAGAGAAAAGTCACATACTCACCAATTTGCCTCGCTTGGACTTGAAAGGCACAAGTTTGTACCTCGTAGGCACACAAGACAGGCACCTAGACACACAATGCGTTTGCCTTTGGCACATTTCCTTAACGCACAAATTCTCTTCGTTAACGTTGTGTTTGGAATATTGGAATTCTAGGGAAAATGACGGAAAGCGAAAGAAATAGGATGAAATTCTGGAGTTTGATAAGCTTTTTGGGAAGGGAAATCGACGGATCTTGACAGAAATGGAATGAAAAATTAGCTCCTTCACTTTCCTCTGAAATTGGGCTGAAATGGTAAAAAATGAATAGAAATATATTGAAAGGAATAAAATATCCCATTCATCTTCTTTTATTGATATTTTATGGGAAATAATAATAGGATAATTTTGTAAACCAACTCCATTTCTCCTCCTTTCTTTTCATTTTCTTTATAAATTACGAAACATAAAATAGAGAATCCACTTATTTTCATTTCTACTTCTACTTTTTTTTTCTTTCCTCTCACTTCTATCGATTGCCACCGCTTCCATCCATTTCCATTGCCGACAAAGTTACCAAACAAAGCGTAAAGCAGAATTCGACTTGGCATGTTGTTCTAATTTTCGTCCCATTCATTTAAGGACAAATTGATCCCTATCAAAGTGTTTGCGTCCGGCCAATAGTTCTCCAAATAGAGGGGAAAAGGTGGGATGCTTGGTTCGTAACTAATGATAAAGAAGCAGGGCACGACGGCGTTCAAAAGGTGGAAGCAAGAATAGTTTCTACTTGTCAAAATAAATAAATAAAATAATACAAAATAAAAAGGGGGTAACATAGTGAGCATTAAGAGGGGAAAGACACCACTTGAATGTGACTTGGGTTAAGTCCATGCATAAGAAAACGTCCAGGAGGAACAATTTTATAAACTGCTCCAGATCCTATGGCTCTTGCTCCTGTGATAGAAGAGGCCTCGAAGATATCACATCACCGTTATCGTATCGTGTTGTTAAGCTTCACAAGCAGTCCTTAGCGTCTGTCTGAATATATTGGGAACAAATAACCCCTTTTGTTTGGTTTGCAAGCCACAAGAAAAATGAAGGTATTGTTGATAACCCAAAATGGAGACATTGCTGGGGGAAAGCTGGAAACTTTTGACATTCAAGTTGTGGAGCGTACATGGAACCAAACCAAGCCATAACCTCTGGCCACATCCATGATACAGCTTACCTTTTATGTATAACATTTTTCCCCCAAACTTCCATGTATAGCTTACAGATAAAAAAAATAATTGAAAAAGAAACTGGGGATACAGTAGAACTTTGTGTAATATATATATATATATTCCTTGCCCTTCAATCTCCAATCCGCGGTATAGTTTTCCAACAGAACTTGAGGATATTATATAACCCGCTCCCATATATGCCGTAGTCTCTGCCATACCAGGCTCCCTATAGGTCTTAGGAATTTCAGCACTGGCTTAGGAGCTATCTTTTGCTTCACATGCTTGGTAATATGTTCATAAATCAAAACCAGTAAAGGCTAGCACAAGCATTTTCAACATTCTGTGGACCAAGTAAATATAAACTAGACTTATGATTGCATCGTTTTACAGAGTCAATGAATGATGAAGCGAAATAATAACAGAGTACTATGAGAACCATGCAGTTCTCCCACAAAAGATGAAGGTAGCCAAAGGTCCTACAAGTAGAATCACAGCTGATATAAATATATAATTTTTTTTTTTCACAACTCTGCTTGTACTCTAATAGAACTCCTGGTACATGGAAAAACTTATTTATGATCAGCTTCTGAATCCATATGTATTCTGAGAGGGTGGTGTCTGTCCAGGGGGAGGTCTTGGCCGTGCATACTCAGCAAAAATCACCCATCCATCAAGAAACTGAATCATCACAATCAAAAGTAAAAGGAAATCCATGGTTGATCAGAATGAAACAATAACTCTACTAACCAAGAAGTGGAATCCACATCTATTTAAATTTAAAGTTAAAACAACAAAGAATTTTCCTCTCCACCAACAGCAAGCTGATTGGAAGAGGGGAGAAGAGGGAGGGGGGGAGGGAATGAATAGAAGAGTTAGCCCTTCTGAGGCTAATGCAAGGGCTATATAAGACCTTCTACACCATTGAATTTGAAATAAGATAATCCTAAAATCTCAATGCCCATTATTTAATGCCACATGTTGACTTTATCTGAAGAAAAGTTTTTGACGCAAGGAATACCCACATCTAGGAAATGCAAATCTAGGCCTCCTTTGTTTTGAGGAAAATTTCTTGTCAAGTAAAATCTTTTTAATCGAAGATATTTTCTCGAAAATAACATGTTTTCATGTAGTTGGTTATAATTTGTATAAATGAGTGAAAAGACTTTACAGTGTTTGAAATTAATTTTATATGCAATATAGTAAAGGGTGTAATAAAGTTTTTTATAGAGTATTTTGGAAAACTGACTATTTGTTTAGGGTTTTTTTTTTTTTTTTTTTTTTTTTTGGTGGGGGTGGTGGTTGGGGTGTTGGGGGGTTTTAAGGGAAAACAACTTCCCCCATTACAAAGTGCAAGTCATTTTTCTAAAAGATGTAAAGGTTTTCCCTTACAAAGGAATATGTTTTCCGCTTAAATTGACGTTTTCAACCTAACAAACAAATGAAAATACGGAAAATGTTTTTCCTCAAAACAAATAGGACCTAAAGGAATCAATTGTACTGAAATTGCACATGAAAAACCAATCATATGATCATTACTAAAACAAACCTTTGCATCCATTCCTTCTATTCCTTTAGCCGCATCATCTATGCTTGCATATTTAACAAACCCAAAGCCCTTCGAGAATCCAGAGTTCCGATCTGTTACAACCTTGGCTGAAACCAAAGGAAAACTCATTAGCATTAAACTACAGAGACAGGAAAGAAGTACATTTGCATATGTTTCAAATATAACAACAATTAATCACTCAGTTACTGCATTAAATGATTACAAAAGTTTGAGTTAATTGATATGTTTTTGGACAAAAATCAGTATAGCAGAGGGTGTTGTCTTCTTTCACCATAAGATAAAATCTCCATACTCTACAGAAGCATAGCCATCCGAGCCCAACAGTTCATTCAAGGCTAGTATGTAATAGATGTTAAAAGAGGAATGGCATTGTTGATAAATGCCATAGCTTAAGTGCCAGGAGCCCAGGTCCCGCCCTGTTAATATGGAGAACTTTTGAAATTATTGTAGGTCATACAGCAGAAAAGATAGCCCAAATTTTGCATCACGATAAGAGCATACAAGAACAACAAATGCAATAAAAAACAAATTCAGTCCAAAACATTGACGAATTCAAACACAGCATGAGATATGATAGACTACATTTTAATATAAGTAAAATTTTATCATCATAAAATTTTTCCATAACGAATGCTAATAAAGGCTGAGGAGAAAAATAATAGGAAAACATCTGTGGTATCACCAAGGGAAGATGAGAGCAACTCCAAGCAGAAACCCATGAAGTTCCAGCATAAGGCAGGAAGGAAGGTAATTTGATGCAGAATGCAGATTCAACCAAGGATACTAAAAGAAAAGGTCACAAAAAGGTAAAATATTTTTCATCTTTTGCAAGTTGGTGAAACATTGTCTTGAATGGCTTTAAAATAGTTATAAAGCAAATGACTGTTACATAAATAAGCACACTGCACACTACTGTATAGTCTCTCCTCTTCTACAAAGAAAGAACTGTAATTTTATCCATAATTCACCAAGAATTTCCACATTGAGTAACATGACAAGTTCCAAAGTGGAATACCATGAACAACTTGACCGAATTTTGAGAATGATTCATGAAGTTTCTCTGATGTTGTTCTCTTATTTAGTCCTGCCAATAAGAATGAAAGTAACATGAGCCAGGCAATAGCAAAACATATCATCCCTGCAAAACTCTCTGTTACTTCAACAGTTAAAGAATAGTTTGCAGAAGAACTATATGCAACACTGTCACTACACATGCACACTATATGCAAATGCATGAGAAAATAATAGAATGGATATGGATCAGAATGTGCTCTGAACAATGCAACTAGTAACTGTCAAACTGACCTGAAGACAAAATCAAATAGATGCAGCACAAGAGCAATCCCATACCAAAACCACTGGGTAAAAACAAATTTATTCACAGAATAGATATCTGAACAACTGTTACGCTTCTTTACATATTGAAGATTAAGACTTCTAGGTAAAAAATTTTAGCAGTTGATATTTACCATGTTAGCCCAACCCTTTAAAACATACTACAGCCCTAGATGGCAAAGAGCCAACATTGAGGAACCAAACATTCCCGTCAATCAGTGCTCTTGGAAAAATTCAGTTTGTTATCGCTAGAGGAGCTTTTATCTAGTAAGTGATGACCCTTGCATTTCGCACCATCATCCGATTTGTGTCCCCCCTCAACGGGTGGTTCATACAGTCAAGCTCCCTTTCTCAAAAACTTGGTATAAGCACACAATTAACAATCATTTCCAACTCAAAAACCATCCCATGGTTTTAGTTTCCCCACCACTTCCCCCTGGTGCCTACTAATCGTTCCAAATTATCGTATTTGACAATCGCAAACAAGAAAGGAAAAAACATACGCACCGTCTCCTGCATATATACCATTCACAACTTATCACGCTAACAGAACATACATTGAACTAATGACCAAACAAAAATTAAACAAATGAACTGCCTTTATGAGACTTATACATTCAATAGTCCTTGAATTTCAACAAAATGAGTATTCAAATAACTTAATAGAGACAGAATCAAGATCATATGTCTATGGGTAAACAACAAAACCCTAAAAAGTATGAACTTTACCAGAGACGAAGAGCGTGTCGGAAGGAACAGGTGCAGGTTTCTCGTTGGCGCTGGGATTTGCGGCGTTTGCAGCGAGGGTGGACGCTGATAACGGTGAGGAGAAAATTGAGCTTGAAGTTGATAGAAATCGTCTTGCGATTCCAAGTCGGAGCGCCATTTCTTTCTAGGGTTTTAATTAGTGAAATTGAGAAGACAGGAAGAGGAATGGAGAGCGATCTAGGGCAAAAATGGAAGGAGATGTATTCGAAAACCCTAAACCCTAGTGTCTAAAACCCTAGAAGTGGGCTTTCTATGATGCGGTGCTTAGCAATTGGCATCATAAGCACGAAAGCAAGCATCGTTAGGGTCGGATCTGAAAGATCCGGGATAGGCCCGTACCGTGAACTAATGGGCCCCCTGTGGCTTTCATGTTTTATAGGGCTCTAAGGGATTTTTCGAGATTCTGGGGTCGGTCAAATTATTGATCTTGAGTGAGAGTTTTTGCTGGTAAAGTGAAGTTTAATTAGCTTGCAAATCAAGTTTGAGTAAAAAATTCAAATAATTTGAAGCAACTCATTTGTTTATAGTCCTATTCAAAGCTATTATAAAAATAAACATGAAATTACAGGCCTTCGTGTAGCTTTCATGTTTTATAAGGATCAATGAGTTCAACAGGACTTTAAAGATTCGTTTTTGGGTTGAGCTCAAAACAAGTTGAGTCTTCTTTACCAAGTTCAAAAAAATATAGACTCGAGTTTGGTCATTTTGTTTATAAATCAAATGTATGCAAAACCATGCTTAAAACAAAGCAAACCTTTTTTCCTTTTCTTTCTTCTCATTCGGAAAAAAAAGTGAATTTAAATAATCCATGAGAAATTTCCTCATTTATATCCCTAATCATAACTATGATAAAATGAATTTACAAATAATAAATTGAATAACTACAAATAAATTTGCAAGTAATAAATCGAATAGTTATAATATTCGTTATTGTAAAATATAAGCAAAACATTGTTTGATGCTTGTATAGATGAAACTATACTACAAGTACAAAAAAGAGTGATCGAAATTTTAATCTTAAAATTTTCTTTTTAGTCTTCAATCTTTAACGAAAGAAATATAAAAAAAACAATATATATAATCCATTAATCTATACACAAGCCAAATTAAGTAAAATATCTTAAACCCTTACTTAGTTAAATTAGAGGTGGTTTATTTGAATAATATAATACATAGTTAATTGTGAATATAGTTTATATAATTTAAATGAATAAAATAAATAAACAATGAAAAAATGAGTAAAATAAGTAAACGATGGAAAAAGGAATAGATAATTTCATATAACTAAATTAGTAAATAGGTTAAATTGAGATTTGAGATTTAAAATATTCTTTCCCAAGTGTTTATTTTCTTTAATTATCATTTTTATAAATCAAATTATCCAATATCTCTGAATTATCAATTTAAATTACTTTTCTTATAATTTCTTATCTTTAAACCCCTAAATAATCAATTTGAATGTTTGATAAATTCTTTAAAACCATTAAACTTTAGCTAACTTTCATTTTGTAAAATCTTTATAAATTTTAAAATCAATTATCTTTTAAAAATATCAGTTTTAAACTCGAACTCGAATTAAATATCATATTTTTATAAATTAAACTTTTAAATTATTTTTTATATCAAGTTATAAATTCCTAATATATATGTTCTCAAGTTATTTTCTAATTATTTATAATACTAAATATAATTATCATAAATGTTTAAATCGAATATCGTGTTCTAAAAATATGTTTAAGTTTTTTTTTTTTTCCCTTAACCTTATGTTTTTCCTTCCTTTTTCCTTTTCACTCCTATTTTGTTTCTTTCTTTCCCATTTCTTCATTTCTTTTTCGTTTTCAAATCCAACCCTCAAACCTAAGTTTAAACAAGGATCAAAAAGGAAATTAAGGTTAGACAAAGAAGATAGAAGATGGAAACAAGCTTAGGATAGCTTCAACAACTAGAAATGAAGATCAATAAATCTATGTTTGTTAAGCATATAAAATAAGTTGTTTTCTTATTTGAGTTATTTTTATGCATATATTTGATGAATTGTTGTTGGATATAAGTAGGATTTGAGTTAAAGCTTGTGATATATGAATTTGTGTATCAAGGCATAGGTTATGTAAAGAAGTTAGACTTAGGATTAATATGAAATATGAGGTAAAACATGTTTATAGTTGATGATGATGTGGATGATGATATTTGTCTTGATGATGGGCGGTCCTGGAGTTATGAGATGAGTTAGGATTGTGGATGTCTTTAATTTGTTTTTCTTTATTTCTATTGCAAGAAATGGATTTATATTTTAAGTTTATAAGATTCTTTCAAGGAGCTCATGTTTTGTAATCTAAAGTTTTAAAGCTTTGATCTACCATCATATAAAGTATTGGAGATACTTGATGGTAGAATCTTTTTTTTTATGGAAATTGGTCTATTTAGGTGAGTGGACTTACGAGATGTTTTATGAGATAAGTTTTACTTTTGTAAAGTCAGTTGAAAATAGAAAACAATTATAGGATTTCATAATTTAAAAATTGATTAGCAAATGTTCGACATAAAATATCTTTTAAAGAAAGCACGTGCATATAATACTCAGAGTATTATACGTAGGATTACATTATGAGTTTAATTTTAGCTCATTTAAATAAAAGAGTTCTATTTAAGCCCAGTATCAATTCATTATAATTCAAGTTTAAGACAAATCAAATTCAAATTTAGTTGTGTTCAAATATCTCTCAAGTCACTCAGCCATTAAGTGCTTCTTGTTTTATAGACCTTCTAAAAAATCCTTTAAACTTGTGGTTAAGCTTAAAAACCTTAAGATTCTAGGTAAATAGCTCTACAATATTAAACTTTTTAAAGTTATATACTCATAAGAAAGAAAACAAGTAAATTCATGGTTTAACTAATTAGAGGAGTGAGTTGTTATCTACGTAGGAAAGCGGCTTTAATCAAATTAATAGGCTTTACATTAACTTATGCAGTGAATGTGTTGCTTTCTTACAAAATGATGCAAAGAAGTAACAACTCTAATTGCTAAATTTCGATGGGGACGGAATACGTCAGTAACAAGACTCGTTTGAAAATTTCAGCTAATTTAGCTAAACCTGAATCTTGTGGGAAATTGAGTTTTCAATAAGGCACTCCTAGGAAAATTGTTGTTGCAGGCAGTTATCCGCCAGTAGAGTAATGGGCTTATAAAAATATAAAATCCATTTATGATATACCGGGGACTATGCAGCGTAGCTAACTCCAATACTTAAGTCAATGATAAGCTAGGGTATAGAAACGCTATAGGAATTAGGGTTGTGAAAAAGCCAACTGAACAGTAAACTGAACCAAAATTTTTGTTTTTTTTTTTTTTTTAACATGGATTCGATGAAGGATAAACAATTCACGATTAAGTTCGAGAGCTTGGACCTAACCTAATGGTTCAAACTGAACCTAACTATTTTATGTATTTAAAACAAAAATTCAAACAATATTATTTTTCTATTTTTTTAAATTATTTAGAGACATATCATTCATGAAAATAAAATTAGAATGGTCACATCATATTTCAATTGTTGTGTTGTGTCTACAAATAAGATAAAAATTTTGAGATTTTAGCTTCTAATGTTCTAAATATTATTTTCCTTTTGTCTTAGTAATTAATTCACTTATATTACTTAGTTACTTATTGATTTATATAATTAATAATGTATTAATTAGAAGTATACAACGAATTAAAATTTGCGTATTCTATTGGGACAACATATTCTTATTTCATCGAGCTTGGTATATCATTATATTTTCATACGATTATAATTTTATAATGAATAAAATCCCTTCCCATTATAAAGTTTTATATATTTATTTAGGTAATTAATTAATTTCAAATATTGGTGATATGAAATATGTAATTGGAGCTTTGCGATGAAATGTATTTAATTTTAAAAATAAAAAATGATTCAAACCACAAACCAAACCATCTTTTTTTTCTATTGGAAAAAATTATAAACTGAACCATATTATTAGATTCGAATTTACAAAAACAAAGAATCGTATCGTGCACACCCTTAGCAGGAATAAAGGGAAGTTGGGCAAAAATCCCTTGAGTCAAATATCCATACCATTTAGGGTCTGGATCTATTTATATCTTTGGTCATACTCCAATTAAAGGTTGCACGGGGTCTAGCCCACATGGGCTTGGGCCCATGAAAGGCAAGTGACCTTAGACTTGAGCTATTCCTTATGTAAAGTAGAGGTAGTCGTGCTTAGAGTGGTTCCTGAAGAGGTCAGAGTGAGATGTTAAGGCATGTTCCCCGACATTAATGTGGTTAGTGAAGAGTCAAGGTCCTCTCAAGACTTTGGTTATAGGTTGTAGCTCTTAACCGATGGGGTTCCCCATGACTTAAGAGATGTGGGATGTCCTTTGGCTCAAGTATCCAACAAGTGTTGTAGGCCAGGAGACCCACATGGGGGACATTGGGCTTAAAGGCTACGATTAGATATTCCCTATCAACAATTTTTGTTAAAGATTATTATTAGGAGAATTGACCTATGGGTCAAGGTGCTGGAAAGTATTTATTTTTCTAGAGAGCGAATTTTGAGAGACAAGAAAGAGAAGCAATGTGTTGTGGTGCTGGCAAAGCATTCTTATGGAAAAGGAACTCATAGAGTAAGACTATCTATGGGAAATTGGTAAAGGAACTAGCATGAGAGTTTTTAAGGATCCATGGGTTCCTTCTATACCAAGATACAAACTACAGTGTCGGTAGATTTGAAAGTTAGTAATATTAAAGGATTCTCCCTGAAAAAATGGCAAAGTTGAAAAATATCCGATAATTTACCTCGAAGCAAGTAAGACAAGCTATAGCTGAAATTATTATGCTTGATAATGAATTTGCTAATAGAATAACAGTAGGATCGGGCAATACACCGTTAAATTAAGGTACTTGTTTTCAGTGGAAAAGAAACCACCTATTAATATCAAAAAGGCTTCTTTGTCTTTTGTAGCAGATAGGAGGCTGTGAAAATTGACTTGGGGTCTAAAAGTAACACCAAAGTTGAAACATTTTCTATGGAATATTTATACTAATGTGGTAGCTTGTGATCTTAATATGTTTAAAAGTAAGATGAGAACTATTCTTTATGTGCTTTTGATGCCTCTGAAGAGTTGGTCAAACATATCTTCTTTCATACCTTTGGACTCATTGTGTGTGGTTCTAGATTTTTAAATATCATGTTAATACATGCTATTAATAGGATTTGACAATGACTTCTATCTTTCACACATATGTGTTTGTCGAAAGCTAAATTTAGACAAAGAAGTGGTCAAATTATAGAAAATTTGGAAGGAAAGGAACGATAGTACTTTTAGGTCCAACATGCCAGATCAAAAGAGTACAATACAGAGAATTAAAGTCAATATACACGAATATGTGGATGTTTGCTCAAATGTAGCAATACAAGACAATAAAAATGGGTACATACATTTTGAACATTAAGGCATGTGGTCTGCTTATGATGTTGTTATATCAGGAGCTTCCAAAGGTGAATGTCATCGATCCGATGAAATCACCTCTATCTTAAACTTCAGCCAATTTGTTGCTAAAGCTAGCGAGTGGAACTAGTGTAAGAATTTCACGCATGTTGTAGAGAATCGATCTTGGTGAAGCTTGAGGGAGTTTCCAATTCAATGAATTGGTTTCCACCTAATAGAGGAGTCTTACATATAAAAAAAAAAAAAGATATTTTGATTGATTGTTAGAGACTTTCATGGCTATTTATTACAAGTAACAACTAAAACCTTCTAAAGTAGAAGACTCTAAAATGGAAATAAAGGCATGGCAAGTGCTTTTAGTATTTAGTTTTGGCAAAAAAAAAAAAAAAAAAAGAGTCTATTTTTTTAAATCTGGCATGTTGGTGCATCTGACTTTAAAGTATACACACTTTTAGTCTCTTTGTTAAGTGTAAATAAACAGACGTTTGATCATTCCCTTAAAAATAAATTTCCTCCAAAGATTTTATCTAATTCACATGGGAAGCCAGCATTATCATCTTTAAACCTGTCTAACAAATGTAATTCACCAATCATCCTTCACTCATGGATTAAAAACCCTCTTTTCACTTTCACATCCCAATTCATTATGTTTATCTACCATCGTACACCTTCAGCTACTGCATTCATCTCCCTAAAAGTCATACCAAAAAAGGGTGGAGGCCAGATTGAAGGGGAAGACACAACAAAGTTATGGAGATTCCTGGTAAGCGCATCATCCATCCAACATATTATGCACAATGTTTTCTTCTTTATACTATGATTTAGCAAAAGTAGTTATTCCTATGCAAACATGAAATTATAAGGCTGTTTTCTTTTTGTGTGTGGTCCCTATTGAACTACAATGTACGTGTGGTGGTGGTCCCATTTACATGCTTGTTCAATCTATTCCATGTCATGCTATGTTGGATTTTTTTATGTTTATCGCTTCTTAAGTCTTTCAAGTCCAAGTAAAAGTTGATTCCTCATTATGTACTTATGTGGTAGATTCCATTGAAAGTGTAGATGCAATGTGGTCCTAATTTTTTAAGTGTCTGTTGCAGAAGTGATGTTGTATTTTACTTGTTTCCTATTAATGGTTTTTGGCTCGTCAATAAATTTACCTATTTTTTATATGATTGTATTTCATGTGGTGCTATTAGATAGAGTCATTTGAAGAGCATGTTAGACAAGTTTTTACTTTCATAGTGGCATCTATTATCATTTGTATGGTTTTTAGATATACAATTGGTCCCATTCTATTGCATTGTTTTATTGCGTGTGTAGGCTACTTGAAGATGATAGAGAGGGCTATCTATATTAACCATGGGGGTAGAATTATGAAGGATAACCTTGACGTGTTATATGTTGATGGGAAACACGAAATTATTTGGGTTGATATATGACATTTTTCTTTTAATTTGTTGAAGGCGAAGTTGGTTACGGAGCTTAGTTACTATAACATTGAAGTTGTGACATTTTGTAATTTGAACCTAAGTCTTGTTGATGGGCTTAGAGTCATAAATGATGAGTTCAGTGTTCTAGATATATTAAATTTATTGGGGATCTATGGAAGCATTGAGATATATGTGCAACATGCTAATGGTGTTAGGTCATCTACTACACAGATGCTTGACTATAAGGTGGAAATACATTTAGTTGTTGACAACACTGTTGCAAGGGAACTAGAAGGTAAAGATAAAGAGTATGATAGTTCTGACATCAAAGGAGTTTGAGTGAAGATGCTTCTGACAACGAATTGATTGAGACTAAGAAAATTGTTAAGGAGTTTAAATCGGGCATGTGGCATTCCTTTCGACTGAAGACATATATTAGCAAGCATATATGCAGTGTTTCCTTCATGAACAAGCATGTGAAGGGTACCTTAAAAGCTAAAGTTTTCTTCCCCCCTATATGGGTGCTGCCGAACATGAAGCTCCTATAATTTAAGGACTTGGTGAGAACACAAATGAGTGTGAATGTGAAATGTCATCGTACAAGGGAAAAAGTGCATGAAATCCTAATAGGTTCATATAAAAAAAGAGTATGTCATGCTTTGGGACCATTTGGAGGAATTACGCCATATGAACCCCAATTTCATAATCCAAATGAAAGTACATAGGGATGCTGACCTTGGAAAACCTCAATTTAATTGCTTATATATATATATATATGTTTCAAGGGTCTTGGAGATGGGTTTCTAGCTGGATGCAGGCGGGTGATTTGGATGGTTGCTTTTTGAAGGGGGTATGCAAGGGGGAGTTGTTTTCAACTATAGGTTGAGATGCTAATAATCAAATGTATCCAATAACATGGACTATTGTAAGATTTGAGAGTAAGGATATGTGCAAATGGTTTCTAAAGGCATTTATCACAGATCTTGACATAGATGAAAAAGATGGGCAAGAGTAGATATTTATCACATATCAACAAAAGGAATGAAAACTTTAGCCCTCTGTATTGATTTGACTTTTACAATAATCTTCCATATTGTGTGTGATTTGTAGAGACTTCTACTTGCCATTACTGATCTATTACCCAACGTAGAGCATAGAATGTGTGCTTGGCACATTTATGCTAATTAGGGCAAAAAGCATTATGGTACTTTCTATGAGAAGCTTATTTGGTTAATGGCCAAGGCAATCACTGTACCAGATTTTGACTTAGTTTTACAACGTTTATTTGTTACAAAAAAAGAGGCTTGGAAGTTTGATGAGGACGGAGCCAAAGTATTCTTTAAGACAAATGTATGTCGTGATATAGTTGATAACAATCCGTGTGAGGCTTTTAATGGAAAAATCTTAGAGGCCAGGTGCAAGTTCATTGTCTCAATGCTTGATGAGGTGCACATTTATATCAAACGAAGAATCCACAAACAACGGGAGGAATATAGGAAGTGGAATGGCAAGTGTTTCCTAAGAATTCCAAAAACCTCGAGAAGAATAAGGGGTAAAATCACGTTGCTATGAGATATATTTTAGGGGGGAATCTGAATTTGAGATCTAACACGATGGGCATCGTTACACCATTGACCTTGATAAGCAAACGTGTATATGTAGAGAATGGGACTTAACTAGGATTCCTTGCTGCTATGTTATTTCTACTATGGTTAATTTGGTTCATAATCTTATAGATTATGTCGATGGCGGTTACACAAAGGAAACATTCAAAAGCACCTAATTGCACATGATCATGTCTATTGGAGGCGAAAAATTTTGGAAAAAAAAACATGTATTGAGGGGCCACAACCACTTCCTAAACAAAAGCAAGAGGGATATAATTTAATGTAATAGAAGGAAGGAGGAGCTAGAGTAGTTATGCTTAGATAAAATGTCTAGGAAGGGTAAACCAATGAGTAGTAGCATTTGCAAGAAAGTAGGACATAATCATAGGAAATGTCAACTAAGTGAGGGGTCCAAATTCCAATTAATGCCAATATGAGTAGGTTAGAGCATTCCATATTTATATTGTTTTATTTTTCCATTCTTCAATTTGTGACTATATTAATGTGTTTATCTTACTTGTAGCGATTGAAGCTATCAACGGATTCATATAAGTAGTTGGTCTGCAACAAAAAAAGAAGCAAAGGTATTCTCCTTCGCCATTGTAAGATTTCAAATACTATTCCACATTGTCCCTTCACCTTCTCTTTATTGGTTGAAGGGGAGAAATACTACTTCTCACAAAGTGGATTAAATAGGGAAGAAGCTTTGGATGTCAATAATACAATTCGGTCATATTTTGTGAGCACTCCCTTCTCAATCCTATAAGAAGTAACATTAACACAACAACATCTACATGGCAAAGGAACGACGAGAGATGGAGAAGATGAAGCGGAAAATAGAGCTACCACTGATGCACAAAGGGAGACTAGCCTTGAGGACCATGAGATTGAGAAATGGGATGATGTGGTCAAAACAACCCCCAAGTTGATGAAGCATTCCATAAAGACCAAAATTATGTCAATCCTCAAGGGAAATAAATCAGAAGATGTTGTCTTTATTGACTAACCCGCTCATTTAGCATGTTGAAGTATCTAACAATAGTAATCCTATGAAGGAGGTTTAGAATTGTCATTTTGTAGAAAGGATGATAGATGTGCTTTTATGTATGTTTTGGAAAGCAATACTATTAGAGCACTACTATTTGTCCTTTGGGTGCTTTATGTGATTTTGTGTTTTGGGAAGCACTTCAATCAGAACATTGTAGAATGGATGATATTAGGTGTTTTTATGTGATTTTGTGTTAGCTAATGTAGCCTTATAATTCTAGAAGTTCTATGTGATTTTGTGTTGGCTAATAGAATTGAATGTTTCTAGTTTATCTAATGGAAGGGGGAATTTTTCTTAATGTAAGAGATTGGTTCATTTAATGGAAGTGGTGATGATAGCATTCTAATCTTTTCTTAATTTGCATTTTTCTCTACACTCACAAGCCAACCAAAGCACATATTAATTAATTTTAAGAGAGACTGAAAAATAAAAGAAAAGGACTTAAAGAACAATATTTTTAACTTTGAAGATGTTTCTGATTCATTCAAAGAGTTTTTTCCTTATCTTGTTTGAGGTAATATATTTATTTCTAAAGAACATTATAACAGAATTGAATGTTTCTAGTTTATCTAATGGAAGGGGCGGATTTTTCTTTACTGTAAGAGACTGGTTCATTTAATGGAAGTAGTGCATTCTAATCTTTTCTTAATTAATTTCAAGAGAGACTGCAAAATAAAAGAAAGGGACATAAAGAACAATATTTTTAACCTTCAAGATGTTTATGCTTCACTCGAAGAGTTATTTTTTTGTCCTATTTGAGGAAATATATTTATTTCTAAAGAATAGTATGTTTTTGGTTTATCTAATGGAGGGGTAGAATTTTTCTTTATCGTAAGAGGCATCATCAATGTTTCCATGCTTGATTCTTATTTTCTTAGAGAGCTTGAATCCTCTGCTTCAAGACATCATGTGGATCAAAGGAGATCAGGTGCTCGAGAACTTTCCATCCTACAGATATGGTAGAAGCTTGAAATGAATCTTAAAACACCTAATGGACACATATTAGTTTCTTTACAGTACTTAACCATCATTGTAATAATCAAGAACAGTTGCTCTTACTAATAACTTTTAGTATAGGTGGAAAAGGATTTAAGTACAAATCCTTCTCTTCATATTTCCTAAACATTTTCCAACATTGTTAAAATGTTATTGTCATCTTTCACCACAATTTGCTGCTCAAAAACCACTATTTACCTCTTCAAATTAATATGATAATATTCTACGATCAAAGAGACTATAATAGAACATTGTTTAAGAAATAGTCGAGAAATTATCATAACACATGGTATAAAAACTCTAATTTCAGTATTGTGAAAATGTTAAGCCTCATTCTTGGTACTGCATATACTCATACACTAATCTTATCAATAGTTGAAAACAACACATCCATTCTTTCTCAAGGTGTGACACAAGTAATGCCAATAATCCGAGAAACTTTTTCTATCTCTATCCATATTGTCAACATATACTAGAAAAGGAATACTGTGAGAAAGCAAGACTCAAGAAGAGAAGAAACAAAAAGATAAATGGCTCAAAGTTATATCCCATAATACCAAGCATAAGGTCCAGATAGAGTTTAGGATAAAATTTATGATTATGATTACTACAATGATCTTGGTAATCCAGACAAGGGTCAACACTTATTCACTAGCAGTTCAAGAGCAAAATGGCTTGTTGAAACCGAGCAAGAGAGGGTTAGAGTTATAAGGGAATGGGTACAAATAAATAGCCAGTATAGTGATGACATCTTCAATGTCAACAATAAGAGTTGGGGTAATTTACGAAAGAAACCCATAAAGCCATGAAAATAAATGAGGAAAATACAAATATAGAGCTTCCAAATTCAATTAGGAAAATTGATTACATAGACTATGATACTAAACAAAACAACACAGAATCACTTGATCTAATATTTCACAATACTAAATAAAGGAGCACATATCACAGGTGCGTACAACACCTACCTCCAAAATCCCTTTCTTCCACACTAAAACTAAAAGACAACTTCAAAGGCACTTGCACGGAAACTTCATTATAGCTATCAATAACATAACCTACATTATTTTTTCTAACCCTAAAGCACCCACTTCACATTGGATTTCATTATATCCATGTTCGAAATTTCACACCAACGGTAGCATACTTTCAAGTTCATTGATTAACTCTCTTGCTTGATCGGGAAAAATCGGATCATACCATTTGAAGAATCCACAACCACATTCCCCGTACATTGGACATATAAAGAAATGCCTTCCGAGATTATCGTGTGTCCATGATGTTAAAAGGAAAGGTTCTCGACCATAGCCATACCATGGATTTTCTTTTGTACTAAAGTTGCTATTGCTTAATGCAAAGGAAGTTGATGCCGAAGAACGATGCTCGTAGTAACTTGCCCTATAGTTGATTTTACTTGCCATGTTCTTCCTTCCTCATGTGCTTCATTATGTAATGGTAATGAACATAACACGAGAAATTTTGGATAGAAATTTTAAGAACACAAATAATGATTGATGGATATAGTAATGAGCAAATTTGTGTGTATTTTTGGCTAAAAAAACTTTTTTCCCTGGCTGATACGGTCAAAAAGCTTGAGTTGGTAATTTTTGCAGAGTCAATTGTTTATTAAAGTCTTTGCCACGTCAGCATCCTCAAACGTTTGTTTATTTACACTTAACAGAGAGACTAAAAGTGTTTATACACTAAAATCATATACACTAATATGCCATATTTCAAAAAATAGGCACTTTTTTGCCAAAACTGGATACTATAAGCAGTTGCCATGCCTTTATTCCCTCTGAAATGTCCAAAGCTATAGTACACTTACAAGCTATTCTTTTAGCTGTTGTGAAGGGATGGAGGAGTTGTGTTTTTGAATTCGATAGTTCCTAAGCTAAAAGAGTAATCATTACCTGGAATTAAGCTATTTGAAGACTCTGTTAATTATCTTAAAAATTAAAGTTCTATTTGAATGGTCTATTTTTCCATCTATATCTGTATATGATCGGCATTTGTATCTTATCTGTATCTAATTTTTATATGGTTTGTTTGATATGTTTATGAGTAAAAATATTTATTTTTCATCTATATTTATTTCTTAACAAATAGTTTATTTGAAAATGCCACGTTGAAAATACAAACGGACCCTAAGGTCATTTTTATCCTTTTTCAATCATCTTCCTTTGCTTCTATTAGACAAAAAATGCGCGTGTGTGTGGATCAATCAACATCCCAAAGTTAAAAAAAAAAAAAAGGATATCTATAAACTCTATTGAGGTTTCCACCTCATCTTCCTTATTTCTTTCTAGTTAGTTGGTACGAAGTCTTATTTTCTAGCCAAAGAGGAAAATCTTACCCATATTCAAATCTATTTATAAACATATGAACCATGTGAATTCCTTTGATAAGTAAGTAACATGAGTTTTATACAAAAATGTCAATATTATAAAACATTATTAGATTAGAGTACAACAAGATTTATTTAATTAAAACTAAATAAAATTAAATAAATAAAAGAATATTTTTAAAAAGCCAAAAAATTGAAAAAAGTCTAAATTTAATTTTTAAGATCACTAAGATATGGATATATGTCATTCTAAAATCATAAAATAATATTGACAATTTTTTATAAAATTTGAGTCATCTAATTATCAAAAAATTAACAAAGATTATGTATTTATTAATATTGTCGAAACCGAACCAGATTGGCCATATTGGCTGGAATCGGCTTGGAACCAGCCTTAAAAGCTAGCTGGTTCCAGCTAGTAGACCATTTTTCAGTTGAATCGGGCAGACCTAGATGATTGGGCGATTCAACCGTGACCCCGTTGACTCAGATGGGTTATCCTGGTCAAAATGCAATGATCATTAAAAAAAGAAATAAAAAATTGTAAAAAAATAAACAAAACCTTGAAGCAACAACTGGAAAAAATTAAAGTAAAATAATATTTTACGCTAGTGAATTCACTTGTAAGTTGGAAGTCAATTTATGAAGAATCTCTCTTTCTCAGCTTCCTTCTTCATTTCTCTCTTCTTCTTTTTCCTTTTTTTTTCACTTCTTCTACGAGATTGGGTTTTGTTTTTTGGGTGTAAATCTAATTCAGTGTATTGTGCAATGAAGACTCCTTCTTAGAGAGAGAGAGGGAGAGAAATGTAGGAAGGCAAAGAATACGTATCAGTAAAGATAGAGAAAGTATGTGTATATATGTGTCAGTCTATGTGTAAGGTGTTTAAGTTGATGTGAAAGTGAATAAGAGAGAGAGAGATATGAGAGAAATAAATTCTCCTTGGACTGTGCGGTTGAGGCGAGGAGATGTGATAATTTTTTTTTTGGCATTTTCCACAAACGTGAAACAGTCCTATTTGGGTATACTAATTTAGTATTATTTTAGTATCATTTTCATATCAAAACGCTACCGAATCAATATTGATATGATATTGATGAAAAAATGATAGTTTTATTCATAAATTAACCAAATCGAACCAATATTAAACTGACACAAATACGATATCAATGAATTATAGATATTGATCCGATACCAACAAAAATCTCACGATGTAAAACAACATATTATCTGTTATTTCTTCCTTTTCCTTTTTTTCTTTTCTCTTTCTTTTTTATATACTAAGGTGATGAATTAAATTTATACATATGGAATTGTGATGTATGAATGTTGCATTGTCTTTTAATATTTTGCTTCAATGGCAGGGTTGTAAGGGCTGGAGTTAGCGGTCAATACCATGACTAACAATTATTATGTGTTAAGTGTAGAAATTTTAACTGTTTTCTATTAATAAAAATACGGTATGTTATAATTTTACAATACTAATTCCCATATATTTATATTATTTATAAAATTCACAATATAAAAATTATGGATTTGATTGGGTAAATTTTATTTATTTGTTTTTTTCATATTATTATGATATAACTTAATATTTTATTTTTCATTGACCTTGGGTTGAACTCGGTTGAACCCTTGACCCTTGTACACTTATGAGTCAACCTTGGATCTAGGCCTAACAATATTGGTATTTACAAATAAGTCAAAATACAAGAAATATTTTTATAATTATCCATAATAATGATCTATTATTAAGCAACATCTTGGTTCGTGTTAAAAAATGCCTATAATATGGTACGACGGTCACTCCATTAGACATCACCACGGGGTGGTTTCGAACCGCGAACCGCCCCAAACCGTCACCGACAGTTCCTGACTCGAAAACCACCCCGTCGGTTCCGGCGGGTCCAAGCGGTTAGCATGGCGGAACCGACGGTTCCAACAGGATCCGGAACTGCCAAATATTTGAATTTAAAAAAAAAAAAAAAAAAAAACCTGTGCAGTTCTTGAAAGGAGAGTGGGGCGTGAGGCTTTGGGGGGGGGGGAGGCGTAGGGTTTTTGTTTTCTTTATTTTTTTGCAAAAAAAAACCGATTCACGTGAATCAGAACCGAAACCGCCAGAACCGGCGATTCCTTGAAATCGTGAACCGGAGGTTCCGATTCGGGTCCGGAACCGACCCGAACAGTGCCGATGTCTACACTCCATCCCTTCTTTCCTCCCTCTCTACTCTCTTTCGCAATAATTATTTTTTGTATACTCCACTCTCTTTCTCTTTCTTTTCTTCCTTTCAATTTTTTTGTAATAAAAATCATCTCTAATCTTTTTTTTTTTTTTAACAACATGCAGCATAGGTGCATCATGCGCTAGTAATAATAACCCCACTCCAGCTAAGGGTACTTCCAGCCACCCCCACCCCCACCCCACCCGGGGCAACTCCTTAATGTCTAGTTTTCTTGAAGACTGCTGGTCTCCTAGTCTTGCAGTGACCCTACAAATATTCATATACCAACTAAGCATGCACCATCCACTGCATCAGTTTGAAACTTTATAACCTTATAATAAATAAAAAAAATAATTAAGTAAAGGAAACCGATATGAAAATATTTGAAAAACGGTTACCTTTTAGTAACCGTTGATTTATTTTATAACATCAAGTAGGCTTTATGTTGGCGAATGAATCATCCTGTCTTACACCTCCTTGATAAATGCAGAACCCTTACTTCCTTAAAATCAGTCCACGCTCATTTGTTGATCAATGGCTCCGTCAACTCTTTCAATCTTGCCATCAACAAACTCCTCAGATCCTATTTCAAATTGGGGTGTGGCGATTATGCCCGTAAGGTGTTTGACGGAATTGCTCAACCGAATTCGTTTTTGTGGACCGCTTTAATTCATGGGTATGTAGATAACCAACATTATGGAGAGGCTTTTTGTTTATTTTCTCAGATGCGTTATGCGTCAGTAGAGCCATTGAGTTTTACTATTGCTTCTATAGCTAAAGGTCTGGCTAGAGAGAAGAGATCAACAGATGGGGAGTCGCTTTTCGGGTTTGTTTTGAAATGTGGGTATGGCGGTGACTTGATTGTTTTGAATGCGATGCTTGAAGTGTTCATGAGATGTGGGAATGTTGATTTTGCTTGGTCGTTGTTTCATGAGATGGAAGAAAGGGATGTTGTTTCTTGGAATACGGTGATTGCAGGATATGCAAATAATGATAGAGTGGAGGCAGCAAGGGCATTATTTGATGAGGCCCCAGTGAGGAATGCTATCTCGTGGACAAGCATGATTAGTGGGTATGCCAAGGCTGGTGATATGGTGGAGGCCAAAGTTCTATTTGATCAAATGCCTAGTAAAGATTCAAGATCATATAATGTGATGTTTTCTGGATTCTGTACTGCAGGACATGTGCAGTTGGCAAAGGAGTTTTTTGATCAGCTTCCAGAAAAAAGTTGTTTATCTTGGGCCATGATGATTGATGTTTATGCCAAAGCTGGAGATATTAGCTGTGCAAGGTCTCTTTTTGATCGGATGCCTGAGAAGAATCTGATTGCATGGTCTACCATGATTAAGTGTTATGCCAGACATGGGGAGCCTCGTAAGGCTTTGGAGTTGTACAAATATTTCAATGATGAGGGCATTAAACCAGATGAAGCATTCATTCTCAGTATTATTACAGCTTGCTCTCAGTTAGGAATTCTAGATATAGCTGAATCGGTGGTTCAGAAATATTTGGGTGATTCATTGTTTTCCAATCTGCAGATTGCTACCAGCTTGATAGACATGTATGCAAAATGCGGAAACATTGAGAAGGCTAGACAGGTGTTTGAAACAATCCCTCATAAAGATCTTCTTTGTTACAGTACCATGATTCAGGCCCTTGCAAATCATGGAATGAGTCAAGATGCCATAACTTTATTCGACGAAATGCAGAAGATTAATGTGAAACCTGATTCAGTCGCATTTCTTGGGGTACTGGGTGCCTGTAATCATAGTGGCCTTGTCAATGAAGGAAGGAAATACTTCAAGCAAATGATGGATACATATAAAATTACTCCTTCTGAAAGGCACTATGCATGTATTGTTGACCTTCTCGGTCGTGCTGGATGCCTTGATGAGGCATATGGTACTGTATGTGGCATGCCAATGGCAACCAATGCAGCTATATGGGGTGCCTTGCTTGCAGCTTCCAGGGTTCACCGCAATGTGCAGCTTGGTGAAGTTGCTGCACTGGAATTGTTCAAGCTTGAGCCGGACAACTCAGGTAACTACATTCTGTTATCCAATCTCTATGCAGCAGCTGGAAGGTGGGATGGTGTCGCTAGAGTCAGAACAATGATCAGGGAACATGGTGTCAGAAAGAATAGGGCATCAAGCTGGATTGAGTTAGGAAGTGAGGTTTATGAATTTGTCATGGGAGATCTTTCACATTTTGATTCAGATCTCATATATTTTGTGTTAGAATTGCTTAACAATGATATGAAGCTTTTAGGGTACAAAAGTGACATTGGAAGAGAATCAATTCACCTGTCCAGGACATAGACTAATGAGCACTCTTGATGCATTGAATCAGGATATTGATAAGTATTAGGCATGTGCTGCTCCTAATTGAAAAGCACTTGGTGAGATGACGCATATATAAATTGTATTTATTTTTGACTGAGGAACAATGTAGCAGTAAAGTGGGGCGTATTCTTTGGCTTGATTTTATCCCTTGACTTGCTTCATTTCCTAGAGTCAAGGAGATAGTTGATCCAATCTTTTGTTCTTTAAGATTGCTTTTCATGTATTAAGTCTCGAGCTATATGGTTAATCAAGTGGATGGAATTTGACTGTTTTAAACTAAAGTATCTTAAGTGCTGATTTCTGGGTAATCAGCTCACTGCACTTCATATTCACAATATAGGACTAATCTGCGGTCATACTCCAAGAGTAGTCCTTGATTACACTCCTTTTGAGGAAGTGCACTTGCTCATCTTTCATCTTCATTTTTGCATTAGTAAGAAGGTTGAATAAAATATCTGTGCTACATGTGTTTTGGCTGTCAGCCATTTATCTATTTTCTGCACAATAAATCATGCATACACCAGTGTCATGCTTTTGCAAATAGGATCTGACAGCAAGAAAATCGACACCAAATCTCTCAGGCTGTTAGTGTTTTCACCTCTTTATTGGAACTTAATATGATTTAGGATGGAATACTCACTAGAGAACCCATTTGCTTTCAAACAGCTGGCGAATATTACAAACTTGCCTAAGAAATTTCTGGAAGCCAACAGTTTCTCATCACTACTTGTTTTTAATTGACTTAAATTGCCAATAGGATTAAAAGGAATCAAGTTGAGATCTTAACACTGGCTCAAGAAACTAGTAACCTCCTGAAAGAGCATGTCTCACAAGAAGAATTTCTTCAAGGAAATAAGAATATGCAAGAAGTATTGCAAGTACAGTTTTATCAGCTTACCACTTGAAATGTCTCTAGCAATCTTCCAGGTTCAAGGGCATGCTGCTCTTCATCATTCATCCCATTTGGCATGTGTACTTGATTAATATTTTCTGCTCACCGCATATTATCATAGTTGTCAAAATCGCAAGTTTATTCATATGATTTTACGAGTTTATGATTTTTTTGATGCGCTTCCGAGTTAACTTATGTACTTTTTTTTATGTATAACTTTACGATTTTAATTAATTCTACACATAAACTCAGTAAAATCTTATGTTTTTAATGAAATTTTCTACCTACTTGAGTCAAATAAGTTAAAATATAAAAAAAAATATTTATTATCACATTCCAATTTTATTCTCTTTCTCTCTCTCTCACCCATTTCAAATTTATAACCATTATTCAAGTTTGAGCTTTAACGCAATTCCGCAAAGTTTATAAAGAAAATTTATTTATTTTATTTATATAATCAAGAATTTAAGATAAGTTGAAAATTTTAATTCTCCTTCAATACATAACTCTTTTTAAATGAAATAATAAAGAATTACTTACTTTTGGCTGTACTTGCCTTTCTTTTATACACGTTATATTATAGTTAAGAGTCATTATTGAAAAAATAACTTAATTTCTTCACTTTTTGATATCCATCATATATTTTAAGTTTTTTTATGACTGTCATAAATATATCTATAGTTTTTCCAAAACTATTTTATATAAGTTGTACAAACTTACATTTTTATGTTTTGATTTTATAGACCTCCAATAATTTTGCACCAAAATTGAGAGCTTGATAACCTTGCATATAATAATATAATTTGATAGGAAATGTCTAAGTTGATGTAAACATTAACATTGGCTCCGAACTAGAATCGGAGCTGCAGATTCCGATTTTAAGAAATGGGGAACCAGGACCGACCAGAACCGACGGTTCTCGGTCTGGTTCTAGAATCGAAGAACCGCCCGTAATACCTCTTTTTTCATCAATTCAATTCCTTTATTTTTAACATTAGAAAGGAGGAGATGTATATTTATATTATAGGTACAAAAAGTTTCATCTGATCAAGCAGAGTTAGAAAAGGAGCTGAAAGAATTGGAGGACAGGTTGTGTTCCTCCTTGTTGAATGTAGCTCCAAGATAAGCTTGTCATTAAACACGAACTAATGGCATAAAATGCCATTGCAAGTGCTAAAGCCATCTTATTTCACTTTTTATATGCTTCATCGAACAGCGAGGTCACAGGGGTTTATTGCTTGTTTGTCTATAATTGTAATTTTTTTTTTTTTTTTGCTTGATAAAACATTTTATCAACATTAGAAAGGAGGAACCACCCATAATACCTTTTTTTTCATCAATTTAATTCCTTTATTTTTAACATTAGAAAGGAGGATATGTGTATTCATATTACAAGTAAAAAGTTTCATTCTGATCAAGCAGAGTTAGAAAAGGAGCTGAAAGATTTGGAGGACAGGCTGTGTTCCATCCTTGTGGAATATAGCTCCAAAGATAAGCTTGTCATGAAACATGAATCGATGGCATAAGATGCCATTGCAAGTACTAAAGCCATCTTATTTCACTTTTTATATGCTTCACAGAACACAAGGTCACAGGGGCTTATTGCTTGTTTGTCTATAATTGTAATTTTGTTTTTTTGCTTGATAAAACATTTTATCAACACAGGCTGGGAAAAGGCAGAAACTGAAGTGCTATTGCTGAAAAATCAGTTGGATGAATCTTTGAGGCAAAAAAGAGACTATGAAGGGCAGGTATCTCATCTGATGTAGGTTTTAAAAAATGCATGTTGCAGCTGTGTTTTGTTAGAGATGATCAGGAACAAAGAATTCATGATGTTCTGATGAAAGCTACGGAATTTGACAAGTTCCGAGCCATATTGGAAGTGAAACTCGAAGAAAGTAGTAAACAACTTGCAAAGATAAAGTGTTGAAAATGCTAATCTGACTAAATTTCTATTGGCAAAAGAAACACTGGTTGAAGATTTAAGCAAATTGGCCTCATTTTGCCACATGCCCTCCTTTTCTTTTCTTTCTCCTTCTCTCTTCTCCTATATTTCCTTTCTCCTCTTTCCCTTCATTTTTCTTTAGGATCAAAACCCAACTCTAAATCTTAATTCCAAAAAGATTATGGAAGAAATCAAAGTATAACAAGATAGAAGATAGAGCTTATGCATGAAGATGAAATATGTAAACTTGTAATATATGAAGTTATATCTTAAAACCTAAGTAAGATCATACATGTTAGAATTAGGATTTTGATGAAATATAAAGTAAAAACATGTATAGATATTAAAAATGATGATTCTAAGTTTGTATGATGTTAGATATTAAAAAATGATGCAAAACAAATGGTAAAATAGATTAAGTTTCGAAGGAAGTAAATAGAGCAAAGAGCGCGAGGTAAACACAAGGCACTATATTTAATCGTACTCCTTTCAAATTTCCAAAATATGTGAAATTTAACCTACAAGAGAAGAAGCACAGATAGAACATGGCTTATTCTATCCAACCGTGCTCCTCTCCTAACCTCAGAAACTTAAAAAAAAAAAAAAAAAACCATGTTTTTCATAACACATGGCTAAAAACATAGGATAATGTATCTCCCCATTCTTCTCTCTGACCCTTAAATAAAGAAGGAACACAAGGAGATACATCCCCCAGTGTACCGGCCATGTACTAGAACAGGAAGGTACATCTCCTCGTGTACCACTCGTGTTCTTTGTAGTTCCCTCTTTAACTTTGCCTTTCTTGCCTGAATCGCACGAAACTTGACCTGGTTCATTCCTTAATGTTAAATAACCTTCAAGACCTTCAAAACACAAATTTCACAAGTATTAATACCCCATTTATGATGTATCACCCAAACACATTGAATCCAAAATGCTTCACCTAAACTAAAGTAATTCAAACTTCATAAAATGGAATAGATGAATGATAGTTAATATGATGTGCAAGTTAATTTATACAATTAAGAATGAGTTAAGTGAATCAAGGGTTTAATAACAAATTAGATTTAACATAGATTTAAGCATAAAATGAATCTTAAGTATAAAATGAACTTAATTAATAAATCTAAGTTTAACTTGACTAAATAGACTTTAATGAATCAAAATTGATTTAGTTTAATTAACTTGACTTAGTAAATGAATTAAATGACTAAGTCTAATCAACTTAGCTAAGATTAAATTAATATAAACTTAACTTGTAAATGACTTAGGAATGATATAACTAGCATTTTAGGCTCAATCTTAACAAATATGGGGAATATGCTGTTTTAAAAGTTTGTTCATTAAGAAATGTGAGTATTTTTTAGAATGAATGATATAATAATATTTTTATAATAAATGATTATAAACAAAGAGAAAATAAATAATTTAACAGACAACAGAGAATTGTCCATATCTTGACAGGCTAATCTTTGTAGCCATAGCAGGGTTTCTACTTAGTGCTGATTAAATAGGTCTTTAAAAAAAGTTTGATGTATGTTAATAATTAATATAATTTCTTGTATAAGTTTGATTTCCTGAACAGATGCTTGAATCTACTTTATGTCTTGTCTCCTAGATTGTCTTTTGATCTTTGCTAGATTTTAGACAAGGTACATAGTAACTTACGTGTTGTATGCTATGATAGACATCTTAAATGAATTAAAACTTAAAGATGGCTGAATAATTAATGCATGTTGATTGTGCTTGTGCCGTTTAATCCGATCCGAGAAGTGACAACCTTATCTAGAGCCAGGCACGGTAATTAGGCGCTTAGGCCACCACTACCATGATGCAATGGTATGTCATGATCCAATAACAATTCATAAGTGGCTCAACGAGTAACTGTAGAGCAAATGATATTGGAATAATGTCTACTTAGGCTTGGAGGGATGTAATATATTATGACTCATGTTTATGTGACAGTTGAGCTATGTTATATTATAAACTGAGATAAGTAGAGATGCGTAATGACTGTGAACCCTAAATGAAGTTATTTTCCTTTTTTGGATAAATACAAAAGATATAGGTATCCAGACTACCTATATCAATCTCCTGAGCAATTGCTATTACTCAGGACTCTCAGATTCCTAGAGATTGTTCTGGAGTATGAGTGCTCTAGTGTTGCTTGTTTTACTTTAAATTAAAAATAATAAAATGTTGATTGGTGCATTGTATTAGATTAAGTTCATATGTTATCTCATGTGTGTTTGTATTACTATCGTTGAGATTCGCTCATTATTGTTTCCTCTCTAGATGTTGATTGATGAATGATGATGATGATGATAAGGGTGGTGTGATGATGATGGTTTAGACGATGATGATGATGATGCTTGACTTGGGTACAACGTTTCTAAAAGTTTTGGAGGAGTGAAATGAAATAGGACCAATGGATTATTTGTATTTATTTTTATTTTATTTAAAGAACTAGATTTATCTTTTCTGAAGTTATTTTTCTTAAAGGGCTTGGTTGAGAAGTACATATGTTTTGTAATAAGTTTTAAAACTTTGTTCATCATCACAGATAGGTATTCTCTATTGAGATACTTGATGGACTGTTGTCTTTATAAAGTTTAGTTTTATCATTATTAAATCTAGTTATTTTTTAAATTTAATTATATGATTTTAGAAAACTAAAATTTGGTTAGAAATATTCGAGATAAACAAGTCATATAAGAAAGCTTGAGCGTGTAATACTTAGGATATTATGCATAGATGGGAGACTTGGTATACCCAATCATAGGATTGGGGTAAGCCGAGTCCTTACACATACTAGGGGATCATGGATCGAGGGGTTGAATTGAGTTTAATAGGGGTTGAATTGAGGTTAAATAAAAGTAAAAATATAGGGTATATTTTAATTATAAAAGACAAATATATATAACATCGCTCAATTAATTCTATATTTGAATCAAATCTATCAATTAACTATTCAATCCATACAAGGTGTATACCTTAAAAAAGAGAAGAAAGCGTAACATAATAATTATATTTTATAAATTTATAATCTAGTATGAATATATATTTAAAAATTCTAATATGTTTCTTTTTTTGTTTTTCTTTTTCTATTCAGGTCTTAATCAAACCACTCAGGTTGAGCACGTAAATCCGAGTCGATGCCATATGGGCCAAATACATGGACCGACCCATTGTCATAGCTAGTTTCAGTTGAATCGAGTCAAACTGATTGGGTTGGTCCAAGTCAACAATAATATAAAATATGCCAAACATATATATATTTATATGTCATATATAATTATTATGTCTACTAATAAGGGATCAACGAGGAAACCATGTAACTTTATCTCAATGGTAAATTACATCAAAAGGTCATAATATTTGAGAGTAAGCTTATTTTAAGTCATAATGTTTCAAAAAGTTCAAAAAATGTCGTAACGTTTTGAAAATTTTCTTATGAGATTTAATTAAATATTTCACCTATTGATACATGTAAATGTAGCTTAGAAAAGTATTTTTGAATTTTAATTAAATATTTCTCCTGTTGATACATGTTAATGGTGACCTAAATTAATCCAATTTTCTAAATGTTGTGACCAAAATGAACTTACCACCAAACATTATGATATAAAATGAACTTATTCACTAAACCTTGTGACTTCTTTAAACTTTTGAAAACGTTATGATATGAAATGAACTTACCTCCATACGTTATGACCTTCTGGTATAAGTTATCTTTTATTTTAAAGTTTAATATGTCAATTTATCAATGCTACCAGAAATGATGTTGTGTAGCAATGGTAAATATACTTATATATGTTGAACATTTGTTTTTTGTTACAATTTAACTATACATATACACACACTTTACAGATTATGCTTTATTTTGAAAACAAGATAAAATTTGCAACAAATCGAATAGTAGTACTTTTATCGAATATTCAAGCCTAATTTCTATTGCGTCAACCAAACAAAAAACAGCTATCCATACCTAACAACAATTTTATTCTATTATTATGAAGTTTTTTATTCTATTATATCCCTATTTCTTTTAGGTAACTAAAACCAAATGTACACTTTATTAAATAGTCTAATAAAATTGTTACTTTTTAATGAATAAATCATATCATTCTTAGACAAATTTTTTTAAGAGAACGTGAAGTTTTATGTTTCAAATTTCAATTTTCCAATCACTATATTTCAATATAATTATGATAAGATATAGAAAACACAATTTATTTAAATATTAAACCGACTAAAAAGGAGATATCGTAATGTTTCAAATATTAGATACTTCTCCCATCTATATATATTTTTATAATAAATGGAAAAGGGTAATTTATGTCTACCATTATTTAAAAAAATTACTAAAATACAAATTATTAAAAAAACAAAATTATCAAAATATCAATGCTATATTGTATCTTGAAAGTGTGATACTCTATTTTGTAAAGGTATCACATGCAACAGTTGTGATATGGTAAGAGTATTGCATTTACCACATGTAATACATATTGGTATTGCATGTACCACGTGCAATACATACGGATATCACATATTATAAGTAAGATACACATGCTATAATTTACACTAGTGTCATACTTACAACATGCGGTGCTTTTAAATTTTAAATATTATATTTTTAAGATGGGATATTATGGCAATGTTTGTATAAGTAATTTTATTTAATTGGTATTTATGTCCTTTTTTTTTCTTTTTACACGGATTGGTAGAGGAGAAATTATCCGAAATGGAAACAAGTTAATAGATATATACCCTAGCAACCCTAATATTGTATTGCCTATTAACCCGGTCAAAAGGGAAAAATAGGTTTCCATCTGGATCCGGATGATGGATTCATCGACAAATAGATGATTTCAAGACGTTCCAAAATTTTAGGGATTAAGTGGTTATCATTAATAATCAAACAGCACAATTCAGCTACTTCTAACAAAATTCATGGATTGTGGTACTTGCAATTCTAGGAATATTCGGAAAAACCTCGATAAGTGTTAAAAACCTACGACAATTTCTAGCCTGTTATTGGACACTAACTGCTTTACACAAGCTTGCGACATAGGATCGCAGCTTCTTAACAATTTAAACCAAGCTTTTCTTTTTCTTTTCTTTTTTAATTTTCATCCTTGTCCACAGCAATTTTCTTTTGCGATTTTGACAGCATCTAGCAACCCTTGATTTAATTTTTCATTACCCTTTTATTGTTACTTTCCAACTTGCCAAATTTTTACCTGAGACATTTCATGATTGTTTCATCTTTGATGTAGATGATTTGTCTGTGTATTTCGGTAAAAGAAGGTTGCTTGAAAGGAAAATGGCATCTTTGGCTTGTGGGGTACTTGTAAAACTCCTTGATGATTTGAATGTTAATGGTTATGGACCGGAAGACCGAAAACCGGCCATGTTGCAGATCAGGAGCATTATTCCTGTCTTGGCAGAAGGGGATCTTTGGCCTAACAAGGGATTTTACTTAAAGGTTTGTGATGCTTCGCATGCCATGTATGTTTCTTTGCCTCAAGAACAAGATGAGTTGATTCTATGCAATAAATTGCAAATAGGCCAGCTCATATATGTGGATAAATTGGAGGCAGGATGTCCTGTTCCTCTCCTTATAGGTATAAGGCCGGTTCTGGGTAAATTTTTATCCAATGTGACTACTAAAGATCTTAATTCAGAAGATAATTTGGTAGAGATTCACGGGGTGTCGGATACAAGATTGGTGGAGGAAAAGGATAAAGAATTGGAGAATAGACCTATGCAGAAATTGTATTCCTCTGTTCCTCCCAAAGCTGGGGAAATAAGGAAGACTGGGGTGCGAACCACAAGAAGCTGTTGCAATGAGAGGAAATCATCCGATTCAAATGTGTTGGAGGTGCGTGGCAGAGGTTCCGATTCAGCTAGCACATTGTCGACTACACGGATAATGAAAAGAAGAAGCTGGAGTGGACCTGAATTTACCAAAATGCTGGAATTGAGAAATTCAACAGCGCCGAAGAGTAAACCAAAGCCATCAGTTCGATCCCGCGCGTCATCTGTAAGTGCTGTTTGGTTAGCCTTTGTTATAATAGGAATATTTTCATGGAACAATCTGTGGAAATTAAATGAGGGAAACCTCTTATCTTTCAAGAAAGGAAAGAAAACTGATTTTTCAATCATGTCTGTGGTGTATGAGTTATATGTTAGTTCTTTTGTTCATTCAGCTAGAAAATTGATTTAGATTCATTGCAAATTCTTGGATGCAATATCTAGCTTGCAATGTGATGTCAACATGCAAAGAAATGTCATATTTTTTTTGAGGTATCCTATCCCATAAGCTCATATGCCTCACTGTTTAGTCATTAGTTCAACTACTTTCCAAGGAGTCATACCTTCTGGAAATGCTCTTTGTTATATCTATCTTAAGAGTTATGACAAATTTTTAGGTAGTTATATCGAAAGATACTTTAATAATTCAGAGTTCCATCATGCTCTAGTTGAGGTATACCATTTTCTTCTAGTTGGAAGAGGAAACATATCTTCTCTCACCCACTTGACCATGTAGTGCGATTTCACTAGGTGATACTTTAATGTCAATACAAATCCTAGGTGATTCTTTATGCTACTTGGCTTTGTTTTTCAACAGGTCCCTCCTGTCCCACGACGTCTTGAAAGCTCTTCTGATAAATCAAACCTGGAGCCTTTGACAAAAGACATAGCTCTAGATACTGAATCGATCAAGAGTTTAAAGAGTAGGAGCTCTGGAAAATCCAAAAGAGGTGATATGTCCTCTGATCAAGCTGCATTATTTGGTGCAGCACCTAATAGAACGCTTGTGGAAGATAGAATTTCATGGGATTCCCTCCCATCACCACTGATGAAGCTTGGCAAGGTAAATATATCAGAAACTGGTACAAATGATCGTCCTAGTACTTCTTGCTTTAGAATGTTGCCAATGCAAATAACAAAGATTTTTGTGGGAGGCTAACTAGTCAGGTGTTCTCAGGAGGTCTGAAGCAAAGAGACATGGCATTGCTTGCTTCCATGGAGGCCTTGCAAGAAGCATCTGCTGCTGAGCGAGTTCTCAATTGTCTGAGGTGTGTCTTATCAATTTCACACCAGAAGTTTGAAGTTTTTAAATACCGTAATCAATTAAATTTTATTTATCAACTTTTACACTTAATGCTAAACATCATACTCAACCAAACTTTCTAAATCCTAATACTTTGCTTTGATTCCTTTTGGCTTATATCAGTGCATACTCTAAACTCCAATCAGAAGATGCAGAAGATCCTAAGACATTAGTGGATAATTTCTTTGGACTTCATGATGACTTGGTTCGTAGTAATTAATACTGCAGTCTTTGATTAATATCCGTACCCCAAAACTGTTGGAAACCGATACAAATAGCCCAAATTCAATCAAAGAGCTACAGAAACTGGCACTCGAACAAAGAAAACATGCCTTCTTTTGGGTCAAAGCAGCTTTAGCATCTGATCTTATTCCATTTCCCAACACACCAAAACCATCTAGCCCAAAACTAGAAGCTACTAGCCCCATCAAACAACCAAGTGCCAGGGCAGAAGATACTGCACTAAAAAGCAAGAGCATCATCAAGACTCGGCCCAGTTTGATACCTGAAAACAACCCTGAGTGGACGAGGGGAAGATCATTGTGTGCAACATCTGACTTAGCAAACTCCTTACAAAGTGAATGCAAGACATTATTTTTGGACCATATGGAGCAATACATTGATGGACTTGAGAAGAGCTTCTCTGTGGAATCAGATCAAGCAATTGCCATGATGCTTCAGATTAAGACCATAAGCGATTGGCTAGATGTGATGATCAAGAAAGAGGCAAGCTATCACAAGATTAAAGCAAAGAAGGATGTGAATTTGATGGATCTGCATTTGAAACTTATGGAAGAGTTAAAGACAAGATATACAGGACTCTTTTGAGGCATATAGAGAAAACTGCCACAGCCTGGGGAGATAGGAGTTCTAATCCGCAGTGTCCAACAATCGAAGAGATGAACTAATCCATGGATTTCATTAATTTAGCTATCAGTTTTTCTAGATCCATCACATTATTACCATTAACATGAGTTTCTGATGTGATTATCCTCTAAGAGTGAACATAATGTATATACATTTACTAATCCAAAAAATACATAAGTAAAGTGAATATAAATTGTCCATACATCTATTTTCCATCTCTGTGTGCTTGCAAATGTGATCCTAAAGTTCCTGGCACTGATATCTGCAGCTCCTAAAATGAAAGATACATAGAAAATAATTTTTGATGCATCACTACGTTTTGAAGATGATTTAGGCATTTATATTTTGCTCATAATTAGGGATTCTATACTTAAGGTTGTATGGAATACCTAATTCAACAAATCCCATAATACAAACCCGAAAGACTAGTATTAGATTTCGAGAAAATTTTAAAACCACATAGGGTTGAAGTTGAACCTTTGAAAATGAAAAAAAAAAAAACCCAAACCTAAATAAGAACTCATACCATTCTGGATTTTATTAATGAATACCAGTGAACAATTGGTGAATACAATTAGACATCAAATTCATTTGCTTAGTATATTATTCTAATCAATAAGTTTATAAGGATATTTAAATATGGATATTCGATAACTTCAAATAAATTATTAGCTTTTGGATAGTTGGTGAATACCTTATAAGGATATCAATGGTGTTTCAACTTTCAAGCACTAAGAACCTTATAAGGTTCAGAAAGTTATGAGACACTTGATATCGAGTTGGATTCGAATTTCATAAAACACACCTTAAAACCAGCCAATTACTCAAAAGGCATAGGCAATGCATGCACTTGAAAAAATAAAGTTAATAGGAATTGAAATTATCGCTCATCTAATCAAGTTCTAATACTTTTCCAATCTTATTCATTGCAAGTAACCGGAACTCATCTGTGATTGCACAATCACATGATCAAATGTGAATCTCCATCTCATAATTCTCCAATGCCTTGATGCATCAGCACCCATTTCTTCATCTTCCCTCTACCTCTATCCTGTAAACCAAAAGCAAGAACAATGAATTCCACTGTCTTCAATTCATAACCGTGCAACAAAGTATGGTTGTAACAACAAAATTGTTTGACCCAAACGAAATTGGGATTCCATATTTATTACCACAAAATAACTATTCTCTTGTTTCGTTTGGGTTTTAAAAATCCCTATTCCATATGAATCCTATTCCTTCCATCTTATGATTTTTTTTCTCCTTAAAAATAAACCTAATCATTAAAAAAAGAAAAGAAAAAAACTGATATCCCTATTCAATCTTATTTCATTCCAATAGACTAAACATAACGTAAAACATGTTAACTTTTTAGCAATTACGGGGAAAATAAAAGGAAACTTCGCCCCTGCCCAACCCTAAGAACCCCATTTAAAATAAAAAATGAAAAAAGCATCTTAACATATACCCAGTTACAACAAAAAAGATGGGAAATTTACCTCTTCACTGACATCGTCTTTATGGGAGTTGAGTTTGGTATCTTTGCAGAGACAGTCTCCACAAGTAGCACATCTTATGCCCATGGGAATTGGGCAATTGGAGAACTTAAGATAAAAGCCAGATTAAAGTTATTAAAATATCCTCTAAACTTCTAAAATTTTACCAACTAAGTTTTTGGATACTTCTATTTCCATGGTCATGGGACCAGACCATATCATTACTAATATTATATTTTAATTAATTATAAAAAAATTAATATAAAAAAAGTTTAATAATTTCAATCGCGATTGAAATAGATATAAACTGTTAATAATCTGATGAAACAGCTTCCAATATAACCACCACGGAATCATTGATTTTTCATAAGTCTTTATGAGAAAAAAAAAATATTTTCAATTTAAAGGGTTATTAAAGAAAAAAGACACAAACCCTTTTACTCTGACGTGAACAATATAGATATAGATATAGATATATAAGCAATCCTATAAAAACTATATATTTAAAAATAGCAAATTAAATAATTTAATTTTTTACCTTAATTATTCTTTATTAGTATCTATATAAATAAGAGTGGGCTCTAAACTTTTCTTAAGAAGATTCATGTATTTAAAGAGACTTTTTCCATAAGCTTGATGTCAAGAGGAACCAATGGAAAGACAATAGGTAGAAGGACTCATCTTGATTATTGATCATCAATATATCCGACAAATGTTGTCGCCAACATACCTTTATGAGCACAATCCCACAAATGTTTTCACCAACTAAAATTTATGAATACGCACTCAAAGCTCCTACTTCTTACATAGAATTAAAAACTAAAACAAATATCATTAGTATTTCTACATTACTTTTACGAAAGATCAAAGCAAAACCTAGAACAAAAAATGTGTTGTCTTTCTTAAAGAATTGTGGAATTGATGTCATATACCCATTCACTTGTCACATGTGCATTTGAGCCCCGTGAGATTACCTACTCTTTCTTTCTATCATTTCACTCTTAGTCATTCCTCATGTATACTTCTGTATCGCTTTTCTAAAGTTATGTATAGTGTAGAACACATACTTAGACCCTGTTTGTTTTAAGAAAATGTCTCGTACTTGGAAAAGTGTTTTACATGAAAATGTTTTCTTGAAAATAATATATTTTTCATATGTTTGGTTGCATTTATAGAAATCTGACGAAAAAAAAATTTTAGTATTTGACTAACCAATATTATGTAACACATTGTTTTATGTAAATAATTTATTATTAGTATGTTACTATATAAGTACATTATGCCAAATAATTTTATTAAAATGTTAAAGTATAAAATATATATTATTTATTTATAAACCATCAGTTCATATTTATGATTTTTTAATGATTTTTTATTTTTCTTTTTCCTCTAAATTGTTTTCATGTTTAAAATATAATTTATTGTTTAATTATGATAAAAAAGAAATAAAAATCGCACTGCTAGAGTTTGAATACTTGCAAAGGTTAATTCAGAAAACGACTTTCTGTTTTGAAAAGAATAAGTCATTTTCCTTAGAATGAATAGAATTTACTCATTAATCGAAATTATTTTCCCTCACAAGGGAAAATATTTTCTATCTAAAGTGTTCTTTTTCGCTTAACAAACAAAAGAAAACAAAAGAATTTTTTTTCCAGAAAATACTTGTCTTGAAACAAACGAGGCCTTAAATATTTATATCACTTTATAAAGTTTATATTATAAACCACGACAAAATACTTTTTGAATTCATCATACCTTTAATATATAGTTCTTTATAAAATTAGTTATCCACTAATAAAATACATTCACTAACCAATACATAATAAGTCATAATTTATAATTTTTAATAGAACCATCAAATCAATCATCTACCAATAAATTTAGCTAAAATAAAAAATCATCTATAAACAAAATTCATCAACGAATAAAATGATCCGCTGACAAAATGCATTAAACAATTAATACATAATAAGAATTTATAACTAAATAAATAAATTTCATACTTTATAAAGTTAAAAAATATTAAAAAAAATAATAGTTCATCATCAACAAAAAAGTATATATCATGAGCCTAAAAAAAAATTTAAAATGAACAAGTTGATTTTAATCAATATTCACAAAATAATAAATACCAATTGAAATTATATGAACATATTTGACATTTCATTAATCACCATAAAAAATTCTATAGCAATAACTTACAATCAAAATATTATTATATTTTTCTAAAATAGTTTGGTTCGGTTTTACGAATTGGTTTGGTTTACCTTCTAAACCAAACCATAAATTTATAGATTAATTAAGATTGAAAAATTTTTAAACCAAATTGTTAGAAAAATCATATTTTCGATTTGATTTGATCCGGTTACAGACTGGTTAGGTTCGGTTGGTTTTTTTACCCACCCCTACAGGTGACAAGTGCAAAGATCTGCTAATATACTCTCTAATCGAAATTTATTACGCCATTGTTATTAGTAAGTTGTTTAAAGAATTTTTGAAGTGAGTATTACTTTTACCAATAACCTTAATATTTTTTTCAAGCTAATTTTAGTGTAAATAATAAAAATAAATAAATAAAGTTGCAATATAAATATCATTTACAAATTATTAATATTTAATTTATTGTTATAAAAATATAATTCATAAGATTAAAAGTTATTGTTTGATATTTGTATATCTATGTTATTAAAGTAAAAACACATTTTTGGTGTCGTTAGTATTCATAAATTCAAAAATACATTTAAAAATGTGTCCTGGTAGATAGTTTTGAGGGGATACCTTAAATGGCATGGAGAAATCTATATTATCAAAGTAAAAACACATCTTGGTGTCTTTAGTGTTCATAAATTTTAAAAATATTTTAAAAAATAAGTCATATAAGGTAGTTATAAAGAGTTACATGAGATGAAATGGAAAAATTTTTATGGGTATTAAAAGTGAGTGGAATTAAGCGGTATAGATATGGAAGTTGCAAATTAAGAGAGAGAGAGAGAGAAACTCTACCACTAGCTAGATATATAGGTACATAAAAATATATAGCCAATTTTAAAATATATATATCTATAACATTAAATTATTTTATTTATTTACTTAACTATCCTTTATTAGCATTGGTCTAGACTAAAGGGTGGAGGCCTCCAGTATGCTCTTTATTTGAAATTTATTACACCATTATTAGTAGTTGTTTAAAGATTTTTAGTAGTAAGTGTTACTTTTACCAGTATCTTAATATTTTTTCAAGCTAAGTTTAGTGTAAGTAATAAATAAATAAATAGAATTGCAATATGAATATTATATACATATTATTAATATCTAATTTATTGATATGAAAATATAATTTATAAAATTAAAAATTTATTATTCAATAAAATGATATTATAAATACACAAAAATGGGAATGTAATTATTTAATTTAAAATTAATACATATCGAAGTACATTACAAGAGGAAAAAAAGGGAAAATTACCGACTATTGAAGATTAACTAATAGGTCGACATGGCTACTATAAAAGTTCAATTAAGTCGCTCTAGAGCTTATGGTGTTATATCCTATCACAAGCTGAATAATGTTTTGAATGTACATTGCATAATTTGTGATATAGTTATAAAAGATGTAAGACACCTAATCACTAGTGCATTGATCCATAATTTAGAACTTGGTAATTAAATTAATAGTCATTGTGTTCATCTAGTAATCATATTATGTAAAATTATATATGGTTTTATGATTTTCCTTTAGCAACTTAATCCAAAGAACACAAAGGTCCACAAAATTTACGAAAATAAGATTATAGTATTTTAAATGCTTATTCAACATCTTTTCTAGTGCTTAGCAAAAAATAGCTCCTTTGGACCATGCGGGCAAAATATACATCTAACAAATGTCAATCACTTTATAGTATACCATTTGTGAAATATATATCCAATGTTATAGTTAGCTGATAGAGCTCGTTCCTCTAAAATGTCATCAAATGGGGAAGAAGGCGCTCTCTAATAAATTAATATCCTATTTAAAGCCTAAGATACAGAAAAGTGTACTTAATATATTATATGAAGTGAGAACTTCTAACATAACCATTAAAAAAATCATTATCACATTAAGTATACATGGCATGGCATGCAATTTGACAATCATTTCACTTACATTGTAAATATATCCAAACACCACCAATCATTTATATAAGTTTGATTATAAAATTTTACAAACCAGTTTTGTTGAACTTGTGTGTTTAATGTGGATTTTGATGAGATAATATAATGCACAATTTGTTGGGATTCCAAGGGTTTAAAATTTTTATAAAGATCAAATCTTTTTGCAGCGGAATCAAAAGAAAACCCTAACCCAGTATCCATGTGTATCGATTAGATCAGAACAAGATAAAGATTTCAGATCCATACCTTTTTGGTACTTTTTCAAATCTGGAAATTCGGATCTGAGATGTTGCAAACGCAAACACCCTCTACGGTATCCACACGAATGAATGCTCCTTAAAGATCCTCTGTGTGCTAGCACAATCTAGAACACCTTCTAGATTCGAACGGGATTAAACTTTCTAATCACGACTCTCGTGTTATTTGCTTTAGGGTTTACAGTGTTTCACTGCAGTCTAATGTGACAGCATGTGTTGTCTAACCCTAAAGACAAACCCTTATGTTCTATTTATAATGTCATTCAATAATGACATTTTTACCCCTTAATCTAATTAGGGATAAATAATTATATTATAATTTATTAAATAAATTATAAGATAATTAACGAACATAAGAATCCCTAATCTAATTAGGGAACATAAAACTATTTGGCCTAGGGCATAATTACCAACAATCTCCCACTTGCATTAGGCCAAATTATAATTGTTTATTATTCCCGTTGGACTTATTTAAATTCAGTCCACGATCCTTTTAGTTCATTCTTGTGTGTGACCCTGTAGGTTCACTTAATGTTGGCAGTAGATCTAAAACACACTTTAGATCTACAAGACATAATTGGTCTCTAGCAAGACATTATGTCTACCCAAATTAAGTGAAGATCGGTGATCCGACTCTACCTATTAACAGTCAGTTATTTAATCCTTTTGTTACACGATATCTTATAATTAAACATAAGGTGTGGATCAATACACACTTATATCGTTTAATCACATATTTCTTGATTCCAGAGTATGACTGACTTAAACAAATGATATTGATAACTCCTTATCAATTCATTCGAGCATGGCCATGCATTTCTCAGTCTTACCCATCAAGAGGCCCAAAAGATATCTCTCTCAAATTAATGAGAGGAACAAATCCCATCTTAATCACTCAACTTCCTCTACATGATTCATATTATGCCGAATCCCAACCTTTATAATTATCCGGTTAAAGATAATGTTTGATTGAGTCAAAACACAATATTTCTCATGTTGGAATCTATGATGATTTCAGGTCTAAGGACTAAAATAACACTGCAAATGAGAAATACTTATCGCATTGATCCATATAGTATTCTCATATTTGGTCAATCCAATACAATGTACTCTTACATGTATTCATGTGCTGAATTGACATCTCATATCCATAATCAGTAAAACATGATCATCATCCAGCCAACATACTAGTCTTAATTCATTATTATTTCATATAATGAACGACTAGGGATAATTTAGAATAAAGTTATTTCTCACCTTATGGTTTTACTATTAAAGTGACATACTTTAATGACATAAGGAATAACCAATTTATTCAAGGAATAATACTTTATCAAAACAAAAAGCCAATAACAACTTTGATAAAGAAAATGACAAATATACTATAATGATAATAAACATTCAAATGACATAGAATCCATATGGCTTAGGGCACATCACTAGCAATCTCCCACTTGCACTAGGCTTGGTTAGATACAGGTCTAACACCTAATGCTCTAGTATGACCATCATACTTTGACTGTGGAAATGGCTTAGTCAATGGATCTGCTACATAGTCATCTGTATGTACTTTGCATATCTTAACATCTCTTCTATCGATGATCACTCGAATGAGATGATAACATCTGAGTATCTTTTTGGATCACTGATGTGATCTTGGTTTCTTAGCTGCATCCGATGCTGCTATATACTCTGCCTCTATGGTAGAATCCACAACAGTGTACTGTTTGGAACTCTTCCAGCTTATAGTATCTCCATTTAAACAAAATACATAACCTGTTTGCGATCAGAAATCATCAAAATTGGACTGGAAACTGATATTTATGTAACCATTTACCACAAGATCAGTTTCCTATCCCATTTATCAAAACGACATCCTTAGTCCTTCTCAAGTACTTTAGACTGTTTTTGACTACTATCCAGTGACTCTCACATGGATCTGACTGATACCAACTAGTGATGCATAAACGACATCTGGTCGAGCGCATAACATGGCATACATGATGAAACCAATAGCAGAAGCATATGGAATCCTACTCATGTGTTCACGCTCCTCCTTCTAAGCAGGACATTGAGTCTTACTCAATTTAATTCCATGTGACATTGGGAGAAATCCTCTTTTAGATTTTTCCATACTAAATCCTTTTAGTACTTTGTCAATGTATGCACTCTAACTTAGGCTAATGCTCCTTCTAGATCTATCTCAATAGATCTTAATGCCTAGAATATAGGCAGCTTCACCTAAGTCCTTCATTGAGAAACAATTTCCTAATCATGTCTTGACATTTTGTAATGTAGGAATATCGTTTCCAATGAACTATATGTCGTTTACATAAAACACTAAGAAAACTATTGCGCTCCCACTAACTTTCTTGTAAACACAAGATTCATATTCATTCTTGATGAAATCAAACTGTTTGATTGCATCATAAAGACGAAGATTCCAACTCCGAGATGCTTGCTTCAATCCATAAATGGATCTTTGAAGCTTACAAACCCTATGTGAATTCCCTAGATTATCAAAACCCTCCGGTTGTGTCATGTACACATCCTCAATGATGTTTCCATTCAAGAAGGCTGTTTTGACATCCATTTGCCATATCTCGTAGTCATAATACGTAGCTATAACAAGAAGAATTCTCACAAACTAAAGCATGACTACAAGTGAAAAGGTTTCATCATAGTCTATACTATGAGTTTGCTTAAAACCTTTTGCAACTAGTCGTGCTTAGTAGGTATGCACTTTGCTATCCATGTCAGTTTTGTTCTTAAAAACCCATCTACACCCAATAGTCTTAACACCATCAGGTGGATCAATCAAAGTCTAAACTTGATTATCGTACATGGATTGCATTTCTAATTTCATGGTTGATAACCATTTCTCAGAGTCAGGGCCCTCCATCGCTTCCTGGTAAGATGTGGGCTCATCTTGATCTATGAGTATAACATCACAATTGTCAGTGTTGAGAAATCCATATTTCTCAAGCTCATGATAAATCCTACCAGACCTACCCAGGCCTTTAGCTAGTGGTTCAGGCTCAGCAACTACTTGCAAGTCTGATTGAACATCCATCATGGGTGTTATGTTAGTTTGTGGTTCTCGAACTTCTTCGAGTTATATTTTACTCCCACTGGTTTCTTTAGAGACAAATTCTCTTTCTAGAAAGTAACCATTACGAGCAACAAACACTTTGTTCTCAAATCGGTTTTAGAAGTAATATCCTTTTTTGTTTCTTTTGGATATCCCACAAACAACCATATATTAGATTTGGGTGCGAGCTTGTCAGACACTTGACGTTTGACATATGCATCACAGCCCAATATCTTTAAAAAGACAAACTGGGACGTTTCCCATTCCATAACTCATATGGTGTCATTTCAACCGATTTTGATGGAACCTCGTTCAATATAGACGCAACAGTTTCTAGGGCATACCCCAAAAAGAATATTGGAAGATCTGTCTGACTTATCATTGATCGAACCATATCTAATAAGGTTCAATTTCTCCATTTAGAAACACCAGTCCATTATGGTATTCTTGGAGGAGTTAATTGTGAGATTATCTCATAATCCCTAAGATAGTCAGAAAAATCTTGGATTAAATAACCTCTTCTAGCAGGTGAACTCAATGGTCTGCATACATCTGTATGTATGAGACTCAACAAGTCAGTAGCTCTCTCACTTTGTCCAGTAAAAGGAGTTTTTGTCATCTTACCCATTAAAAAGATTCTCATGATTCATATGATTCAAAATCAAATGAATCTAAAAACTCATCTTGATGAAGTTTTGATATGTGTTTCTTTTTAATGTGTCCTAAATGACAATTCCAGAAGTAAGTCGGATTTGAATCTTTTGGTATTTATATTATAAATGGACTTATTATCAGATTCATCAAAGTTTAGAACATGGAGACCATTCATTAAATGACTAAATCATAAAAGATGTCTCCATAATGGATGCAGATTGTATTATTCTCAATAACAAATCTAAAACCATCAATGTCCAAACATGAAACTGAAATAACATTGCTACTCATAGCAGGCACATAGTAACAGTTACTTAAAATAAGTCCAGAAGGCAAAGCTAATTCAAAATTTCCTACAGCTAATACAACAACTTTTGCTCCATTAGCCACACGTAGGTCCACTTCGCCTTTTGCCAATTTTCTACTTTGCTTAAGACCCTACACATTTACACAAATGTGAGAGCTATATCTGGTATCTAATACCCTTGATATATAAGTAGATAAATTGACATGTATAACATAAATACTTAAAGAAATAGTCTCACTATCCTTTTTCCTTTTCAGATCTTCCAAAGATAGTTTGCAATTCCTCTTCCAATGACCTGGTTCATTGCAGAAGAAGCAAACCCCTTCCTTTGGTGGTTTAACCTTAGGCTGGGTTTTGAGCCCTTTAGCTTTGGTCCGACCTTTCAGCTTTGCCCTTACCCCTACCATTGGCTTTTCTCTTCTTGCCCTATCCCTTTTGAACCAACACAATTCAATACTTGTGTGATCACAAATCTCTCATGCCTTGCCTATTGTTGGAACATTTCCTAAAGGTGTATGATCATATCGTATGCCTCCATGTCTTCCATTTGCTTCCGAAGCTCAGGATTCATAGTGGCAAGCATGATGCAAGTGACATTCAAAGAGTCTACAACTCTTAGAGCATCAGCAACAAGTTCATTAGGGATTGGTTCATTTAATTTCCTTTCATCCTTAAGAACAATTCTTAAGTTACGGTACCAATCAAGGAAATTTGTGGTATTCAGATTATCTTTTCAAGAATCGATCGCAAGGTTATGTTGTTTGTTGTCATGATCTACATACAGAGGCATGCAAAGTTAATTATCTTTATATAAGTCATTTTACATACTTCTACTATTTTATCAAATTAATAACCCTTCAATATTAATTTGGAAAACAAATTTTCTTAGTAGAATAAGATCCATATTTCACCAAATATTGAGTCAGCTTTGGCATGACGCTCAAAATTTAGTTATTTAGGTAGGAAACCCTTTTCCAATTACATCACATGTAACTCTTGTTATGGGATTGACATCACATGTCCCGGCCAAATAATCCCATTTAATGCCATAGGCCCAAAACCGTTTTGATGGCCTATTTAAGTCTAACCATTACGACATGCAAATAACACTATTATTCACTCCTGTCTGACTAGGATGGTCTTTTGTACCCTGCTTTGGCAGAACCTACAATTGGACAATCTAAGTCTTGACAGGTGTCGAAACATGGAAGGCATTTTATGACTTAGTATTTTGTAAAGGTTTATTTTATCTATATGTTAAAACCTTATCATATTAGATGGATACTAAGCATGTAAATGTGCAAACATGGTATCACATACATTCACATATATCATCATATATGGTATAACATGCTTATAAAGAAAAAGAGAAAGTGTCATAGTATGGCCCTTAATCTATGTTAATCTTCATAAGCCAATATGAAGATCAACGGTCCAAACCTAAGGTGAGAATCCATAAGCATGGATTTAAAATGATAGAACTCATATCTTCATCATGGTGCTTTGACTTCTCCATCATCATGGGTTCGAAAAATCTTCATTACATCTTCATGTCTTCATTACAAGATAAAGAAGATACAACAAAACCTACTACTACTAGTAGAATATAAATTACAACAAAACAAAACGACACGCAGGCCGTATTTATAAAATTACAACCCAAGATGTAAAAGAAAGCAACCTGCCAATCACATAGGTCTTAGGGCCATACTATGCACCATGCATTCAACACAACATATATGAAAATTATACATATGGCTTAAAACAATTCAAAACCACTCACATATGTTGACTATCATAATAGTCGAAAAATTGCAGGGGTCAAGGGGACTGCGTCCCCTTGTGGGGTCAAGGGGCAACGCCCCTTGCAGGGGTCAAGGGGAAATCCTTTTGAAAAAGTGAAACTCCTTTTTAAAACCCTTTAAAATTGTTTCCAAAATTTTCATGAAAATCCTTTCTTAAAACTAAAAAATTGTTCAACAATTAAACAATTTGTTTTAAAACAACCCAGATCTGTTCAACAATTGAACCATATCATATATGTAAAAGACCCAAAAAAAAAAAAAACAGATCTAATTCGCAATTCAGAACTGTTCAGGATTTATAAATTAAGTGAATAGCATATCCTATTTTCACAAAATAGATTTTTATTCACAGAAGCTTACAAATAGAACAGGTGCGAACAGACCTTAAATTTACCGCAATTGAATTTCAAATGCAAATAGTATCCATTTTAGCATTTCAAGCTATACATCCAATTCATTTAACTTGTGCTTCGGATTTTTTTTTTATTAAATATAAACGGACACGGATCTAATTTGCAAATCTGACATGCAAACAAAAATAATCCATGAAAATGCGCAAAGAGTATCCAATACTCGTCCGCAATATCAGAGGATAAATCGACACACAGATTCAGATTAATCCACAAAAACAAATTGGACGAACGCAAAAATTCAGTTGCCCTATTCGTGAAGTACTGTTCGATATTAAGCTTTTATGAATAAAAACAATCCAGTTCAGAACAACATGTTACACATCAAATCTGATTCCGATTCCGAGTCAAATTAAACAAGCATATAGATCCGAATCAAAAGCTGTTTTTCGAAATTTGTTACATCAAATCCGAAAATTTTGAGGAGCACAATGCATGGAATTTTCAGTCGTCTAATGCTCAACCTTATATTGAAAATCATATCCGATTCCAGATGCACTTATATTGAAATTACAAATCTTATATTTGTATTAATTTAGTTCTTCGTGAAATCAAATTGATAAAAAAACGAATATCAAAATTCGAATATCATGGCATCACATGCAAATCATAAACCAGATTTCAATCTAATCAAGAACACAAGTGGCTCTGATACCACTGTTGGGATTCAAGGGTTTAAAATTTTTATAAAGATCAAATCTTTTTGCAGCGGAATCAAAAGAAAACCCTAACCCAGTATCCATGTGTATCGATTAGATCAGAACAAGATAAAGATTTCAGATCCATACCTTTTAGTACTTTTTCAAATCTGGAAATTCGGATCTGAGATGTTGCAAACGCAAACACCCTCTACGGTATCCACACGAATGAATGCTCCTTAAAGATCCTCTGTGTGCTAGCACAATCTAGAACACCTTCTAGATTCGAACGGATTAAACTTTCTAATCACGACTCTCGTGTTATTTGCTTTAGGGTTTACAGTGTTTCACTGCAGTCTAATGTGACAGCATGTGTTGTCTAACCCTAAAGACAAACCCTTATGTTCTATTTATAATGTCATTCAATAATGACATTTTTACCCCTTAATCTAATTAAGGATAAATAATTATATTATAATTTATTAAATAAATTATAAAATAATTAACGAACATAAGAATCCCTAATCTAATTAGGGAACATAAAACTATTTGGCTTAGGGCATAATTACCAACACAATTAACTATTCAATTATTGCAAATTGTACTTGATTAGTCAAACATATATATATGTATATGGTGTGCGTCTTTATGCAGCTTCTACAAGTTTTTAGCAAGAATAGTATCGCTTGAGGGTCGGATAACTTCGTTCATTAAGAAGCAACAAACTCAAGACCAAAGCTCTATAAGCCAACAATGTAGAGAAATTGGTTGAGCTTTATGCCGAGGTGTCAACAAGTCAGTTAGGCAAGGAACAACAAAGTTAAGACCAAAGCTCTACAAGTTCAAATATGCAAATTTAGTGGTCAAGGGATTCATTGAGGGTTCGATGTATTAATCAACCAGGGCATGACAAGTTTAAGATTGAGACTCGATAAAGCTGAAAGATGCGCAGCCTTGGTTGAGGGCTCGACGTGTTAAAGTTTACGGTGTGACAGTTTGATTTTAAGGCCCAATGGAATAAAGGCTTGTCAAAGGAAAAATTGTGGTGCAACACTTTGAGGCACGATAATTCTTTAAGGCGTGGCAAAAAAGAACCGTTGAAGTGCATTAAATGCTTGACGACTTAAAGACATTATCTCTTACGGACATTTGAATTTTTGAAAGCTATACATATATTGTCATTAGGAGATTCAACAGAAGTGAAGTGTAAAAAGAGCTTTTATTTGTGACCTAATAAATTATTAATTTCCTTGTTTTCTTATTCATTAAATTTGCAATATCTGCAAAGGAAAACATTCTAGTGCTCTGTTTTTACACTTGTAATCTCTTAAAGAGCATATAGAGAGAGAAATTAAATATTTTATTTTCTATATTATAGAGAATTGCAATTGCTCAGCTTAAGCGTACTTTTGTGATTAATAAAAGTGGTGGTGTAGTCCTTCATTGGAGGCAATGGTGGACCACAGAGGGTAAGAAGTGAGTCGAACTCCACATTATATCTAGACTAATATTTTATATCCCTACCTCTTTTATATGTCATATTGTAATCTGTTGTTATATTATCTACTACAATTAAAATTATATTTGATCTGCTCATTAAAATTAATTGTTTGGTTTTTTAGAGCAAATACTCAATTCACCCCCCTCTTAAGTATTTTATAATGCATTTTTCTCATTTTCATTTGGTACTAGAGCCCCGTCTCTATCTGTTATGTGCTTAATCGCATATAGAGTAAAGACCGTAGCATTTAATATACTAGGGTGTCTAGAGAGGCAAGCTATAAATAGATCATCACTTCTAAGTGAGGGTAAATACACATACTAGAAGTGTAAGATGAAAGTTTTTGTTAAAGCTCAAAATAGATTAATTTAGAATGTTATAGAAAATGGACCTTTAAAAATAGAAGAAAAAGAAGAAAGAGATTACAATGAAGAAGACTGGAAAAAATTAGATTAAAATGAAATTGCTATAAAGATTTTGCATTGTGGCCTGAATGAAAGTGATTTAAATAAAATATGTACATGTAATTTTGTTAAAGGAATATGGGATGAACTAGAAAAGACTTATGAAAGAACTTCTAGAGTTCGAGATACAAAAATAAGTCTTTTATGTGGTCAATTGGAAAATTTAAAAATGCTTCCTAATGAATGTATAAATGAAATGCATAACAGATTCATTGATATCATAAATCCCTTGAGCGTACTTTGAAAGAATTTTTCTAACTTGGAAATAAATTCTTATCTTCTCAGGTCACTGCCCAAGTATTAGGAACCACCATAGAAGAAGTACGAGACTTTAGTGCTATGAGCAAAGAAAAACCCTTAGAGTGCTCAAAACATATGGGCTCATAAAAAAAAACAAGGAGAATAATCAAACAAGAAAGCTATTGTCTTAAAAGCCATAAGTCAAGATTTCAGCGATGATGATGATGAAGATGAAAATGAGAAACTTGTCAAGATGGCTAAGAAGCTTAAAATGTTCATGAGGCTCAAAAACAAGTTGAAGAGAGTGGAAGATGACAGCAGCTCATCTAGACACAAAAAGAAGGATGTAATAACATACTACAAATGTCAAAAGCCAGGATATGTCCAACAATATTGCCCTTTGCTAAAGAAGGCTTCTAGGGGATCTAGAAAGTAAGCACTCATCGCCACTTTGAGTGATGATGAATCAAGTGACTCGAATGAGGATATGTGTTTTATGGCACTATATAATGAGGTAAATTCTCCCCTTTCTCCTTCTCATTCTGAGTTGTATGATGTGTATGATAAAGTATGCTTTAAGTTAACTAAAATACAGAAAAAGAATAGCATACTTAATCTTTAATGATGGAAGTAGGAAAAAACTACAAAATTTTCAAACGAAGCATGAGGAGTTAAATAATAAAATAATAAGCTACATGATGAAATAAATATATTGAAACTAGAAAATGTAAGATGAACAATAAGTATGAAAATTTGAGAAGCAAAAATAATGAATTGAACGAAATTAATGCAAAACTAACAATTGAAAATGATTTACTAGATATTGAAATTAAAACTATCAATAAAATCAAATGTGTCAACAGTACTAGTAAAATTCAAAAAGAGCTAGAAGAGTTAAAAAATTAAAATAAAATGTTACAAGCTAACTTAGATGATTCAAAGGCAACTATAATCAAATTTACAAATGGCAAAAAGAATTTGCACACATTTCTTGGAAATCAAAGGTGTAATTCAAATAAATATGGAATTGGTTATAGTAGAGAAGGTAGTTGCAAGTCTCAAAAAACTCATTTTGTAAAAGCCACCCATGGAACATGCAATTATTGTGGCAGATTTGGTCATATTACACATAACTATGCAATAAGAAAAACCATACATTTGAATCATAGAAGCAAGCTGCCTTGGGTTCCTAAGAGAGAGGTTCTTGTTTTACCTAACCAAAATGGCCTAAAGTCAAATGGGTACCAAAGAAATAATAATTTGTTTTACAGGGATTTTCAAATGGGAGTAACAAATGGTACTTGAACACCGGTTGCTTTGGACACATGATCGGAGATGCATCCAAGTCCACATATCTAGACTTGAAAGATCAATGGAGTGTTACCTTTGGAGACAATCAAAAGTCAACTGTCTTTGTGAAGGTAACATTCTCATAAACAAAGATTTAATTATTAAAAATGTATTGCTTGTTGATGATCTAAAACATAATCCGCTTAGTGTTAATTAATTGTGTGATAATGGTTTTAAAGTAACATTTCTTATCGAAAAATGTTCTATTGAAAAATTTGATAATAACCAAGCTTGTTTTGAAGAGTATAAACAAAACAGTATTTACAAAATTAATTTAGATGGTTTTAAATCATTAAATAAAATTTGTCTATATTCTCAAAATGATAATATTGGCTATAGCATAGAAAATTAGGACATATCAACATGGATGTTATTTCAAAACTTGTTAAAAAGAATCTTTTCAAAGATTTACTAAAGATAAATTTCAAAAGGACAAGATTTTCAAGCATGTTAACAATGAAAGCAAACTAAGGGTCTGTTTAGCTGGCTATTACTTGCAGATACAGACACTTCTTTCAAACTTTTTTCTAACAAATTGTTTATCAAGAAATAGATACAGATAAAAAAAGTTGGCAGTTTTCATGAAAAGATCAAATATAGATATAAATCGAATATATTTACACATATCATTTTTATACAGATACAGGTAAAAAACTGACCATCTAAACAGACCCTAAGACTTCTTTTAAGTCTAAGGATAATGTTTCCACTACTGCACCATTAGAACTATTGCATATGGACTTATTTGGTCCTACTCAAAATCTAAATTTAGAAGGCAAGAAATATACCTTGATTATTATTGATGACTTCACTATATATTCATAGACTTTCTTCCTTGCGCGTCTAAAGACAAAACAAATCATGTCTTTTTTAGATATTGTAAGAAAGTCCAAATGAAAAAAGGCCTTAATATTATATCAATTCAAAGTTATCATGGAGGAGAATTTGAAAATTATGAAATGAATGATTTTTGCAGTAAATATGGCATGAACATACTTTTTCAACACCTGAAACTCCATAACAAAATAGTATAACTGAAAGGAAAAATAGAAATTTAATTGGAATGGCTAGACCTATGTTGTGTGAAAATACTTTACCAAAATATTTTTAGACTAAAGTTGTAAATATTTCTTGCTATATATCAAGTAGAGTTTTTATAAGACTAATTCTCAAGATAACCTCCTACGAACTTTAAAAAGGAAAAAGACCTAACATATCTTATTTTACTCCTTTCAGCACTAAATGTTACATTCTAAACAATGAAAAAAAAAACAATTGGCAAAATTTGATGCTAAAAGTGATGAAGGAATCTTTTTACGTTGTTCTTTAACAAGTAAGGCATATAAAGTGTTTAATAAAAGAATATTAGTTGTTGAAGAATCTATATATGTTACTTTTGATGATTCTTTACCTAATTTATTCTCAAATGATGATGTGGATGTTGTTTTTGCTAATTTGAATAGATTTTCTCTTGAAAATAATCATAAAGATGATAATGAACATAAAATGGATATTGTGCATGAATTGAATAATTATGATCTTCCTAAAGAATAAAAATATGCAAAATTACATTTAAAATATCTCATTATTGGAGAACCTTCCAATAAAGTATAAACAATATCATCTTTAAGGAATATGAGTAATCTTATTTTTCTATCATAAACCAAGCCTAAAAATATTGAAGTAGCCTTAAAAGATGAATTTTCGATAAAATGCTATGTAAAAAGAATTAAACCAGTCCATGATAAATGATGTTTGAAAATTGGTTCTTAGATTGAAAAGTAGTCCTGTTATTGGAACCAAACGGGTATGTAGAAATAAGCTTCTAGAATATGGTATAATAATAAGAAATAAGGCTATATTAGTTTCTAAAGGTTATAACAAGAATAAGGAATATATTTTGATGAGACCTTTACCCCGATTGCTAGACTAGAATCTATAAGAATGCTTTTGGTATTTGTTGCATTTAAGAATTTTTCTCTTTTTCAAATGGATGTCAAAAATACTTTCTCAAATGTTGTTATAAGAGAAGAATTCTATCTAGAGCAACCACTGAGTTTTGAAAATAATAAATTTCCCAATCATGTTTTCAAATCAAGTAAAGCTCTTTATGGACTAAAGCAAGCTTTTAGAGCTTGGTATGAAAAACTTAGTAGCTTCCTTTTAAACAATGGATTTCTAGAGGAATAATTGATACAACTCTGTTTATAAAAAATCACAAGTTAGATACACTGATTGTGTAAATCTATATAGATGGCATTGTATTTGAAGCTACTAATATGAGTCTTATTAATAAATTTGTTGAATCCATGAAGAATGAGTTTGAAATGAGCATGATCGAAGAGCTCAATTATTTTCTAGGTCTTCAAATAAAAAATATGAAAATGAAATATTCATAAATCAATCAAAATATATAAAAGATTTGTTGAAAAGTTTTAAAATGGATAATTGCAAATCAAGACCTACACCTCTGAGTACAAGCATAAGACTTGATAAATATGAAAATAGAAAAATTGTGTGTAAAAAGATCTATAGAAGCATGATAGGTAGTTTATCATATTTAACAATTTCTATACCTAATATTATGCTCTTAGTGTGTGTATGTATACGATGTCAATCTTGCCCAAAAGAATCACACTTCACGATGTCAATCTTGCCCGAAAGAATCACACTTAAGTGGAGTAAAATACATTTTCAAGTATCTTGCAGGCACAACTGAAATTAGCTTGTGATATCCAAAGTTTACCTCTTTTGATGTAATTGGATATTCTGATGCTGACTTTTTTGGGTGCAAAGTAGATCAAAAAGCACAAGCCGTACATGCCATTTTGTTGGAAATTTTCTAATATTTTGGTGCTCAAAGAAGCAAAATTATGTTGCATTTTCAATCGTTGAAGCCAAGTATATAGCTATTGGTAGTTGTTGTGTAGAAATTTTATGAATAAAACGAACTTTGCTTGATTACGGTTTAAAGTATGAAAATGTTCCAATTCGTTGTGATAATGCAAGTGCTATAAATTTGACAAAAAATCTAATCCAATACTCAAGGACCAAGCATATCAAAATTAGACATCATTTCATTAGAAATCATGTTCTAAGTAGATATATTAGCTTGGAAATTATTGATACAAACAATCAGATTACTAATATTTTTACAAAACCTTGACTGAAGATCATTTTTGCACTTTGCAAAGAGAATTGGGCATGATCAAGCAAGATGAGTGCTAAAATATCTTAGAACCAAGATAATCTAGAACTTGATCTAAGGATAAAATAAGTTATAAAATGTTAATATCTGCTCTGTGATGCTTGTGATCTATTATGTTTACTTTTGTTGAGAAAATAGTGTCATTTGTGAGTCTTATGAGCTAACTTATAAGACATTATTCACATATTTTATTTGAATATTTTGGTGAAGTCCTCATATCATAAGGCACGTGTGTAAAGTCCTATGTATGTAGGCAATGGGTGAAGTCCTCTTGACGAGACAATTGTGAAGTTCTGGTGGAAAAATCCTTGTCAATGTATTTAAATTTGTAAAAACTCGTTCTCAACTACTACGAAAGACAACTAGGCAGCGAACCTATCGAATCGTAGTATATGTGTTAAGTCGAGGTCGTCCACGGGAAGGAAATAAGTACTAGTAATTGCTCAATTTCTACTATCAGCGATAAGAGAATCGATTGTGGAACTATAGACTAAAAACTATTAATTTTATCAAAAGCTAGCAGCAAGAACACCGTTGAACACAAAGCGAGTTTTAGAATCAGAACAACACGATCTAGATCTTGTTTTTCATTTACTTTCATCATGTGAATCACAGAACATTAAAGATAATCCCGAATTGAGTTCTTACACCATTGAGTTCCTTATACAAATCAACAATCCTCTCGAATATATCAATTTATCTAGTCATTAAATCGATTAATTTAGAATCTCTCCTCAATTAATTACAATCTAAGACCGCATTAAGATCAAGAACTCGTCGAAAACATAGGGAAATGGAGATCCTTGTAATCTATCTCTAGAATCACAATCAAATCCCTTCAAATGCATAGATCTATCCATGAAAGCGATTTCTCAATCAACTAAAATGGAAATCAGATGTAAACTTGTAATCCGATTTACAAATCTAGGAACGATGAGGAACATGCAATTTGAACATAAGAACATCGATTAGGATTCATTAAAATCGGATTCTCAACACATGATGAAAATAAAATCCAAACAAAATCTAGATCTACGAAATTTACTCCTCCATCAGATAATAAGAAACAAATTAAATTCAATGAAAAGATGAATTCATGAATACAACCCTGTCAAATGGATCTCAAATGTGATGAAAAGTGGATCTCCAATCCGATTTAATCTTGATTGAATTCGTCATGTCTTGCTCTAAGCTACTCAATCTCTCTAAGACTTAGGAAAATTCTAGAAAACTACGTAAGTTAAATTTAGGATATGGGTCTCTCTTTTCTCTCTGCAAAAAGGACTATTTATAGCCTCCCAAAAATCCCTAAAATAAGAAAATATCAGCCAAGACGCGCTTGTCCCAACACCCTCGAAACAGGTGTAGCGCGGGGTGTTGTGCTTACTGAAGGTGAAAACTGGGCTACAACACCCTCCACAACAGGGTGTTGCCAGGGGTGTAGTGCTTGCTGGAGGTAAAGACTGGCTACAACACCCTCCACAACAGGTGTTGCCAAGGGTGTAGCGCTTGCTGGAGTGAAAACTGGGCTACAACACCCTCCACAACAGGGTGTTGCCAGGGTGTAGCGCTTACCTGACTTTCTTCCAAACTTCCTGGTGCAAACACCCTCCACAACAGGGTGTAGCACGGGGTGTAGCGCCTACTGACCTTCGCAAAACATCACTGTTCAACTCCATCTTGTCGTATTGTTTTGTTTCTTCATGAAGGGATCAAATATGCCTGAAATTAACAAATTGAACCATTAAGAGACATTTCTAGATGATTTTTGCTTAGAGTTCAACAATTGAGACAAATCATCTTAGAAATAAGGTGTTTATGTCAATTATCAAATTTCCCCCACACTTAAATCTTGCTTGTCCTCAAGCAAATACAATCAAGTCAACTACACAACTGAGGAATCACAAACAATAACCGACTCATCATAAATCATGATTGAATTCTCAACAAAATTAGTTAAGAACTTTAATTTCACTTAATTCATTCTTTCACATTTAACATAATCCCTCCATCTATCGATTTGATTCTCACCCTATCATGGAAAAATTGTATCAGAAATACTTTTAATCAACCTTCTAAAATTAATCCAAGTAAACCAAGCTTTACCCTTGTCTTTTAAAGACAACTTCCAAAGTCAAAATTAAATCTAAGTCAAACAGAGCAAAAAGAAACTTGGTCCACTTCATCTGCTCACTTGGAGTATATAATCCCATCAATCATCTCTCTAAGCACAAGAATCTAAGAGTGAAAGTATGTTGCATCAACAATCTCCCCTGACTTCTCTCCTTTTTCTTTGTAATCTTCAATGGAATTCCATTAAGTTATCTTCCCGTTTTCTTTGATTCAAGTTAACAGCGGGGTCAAATCTTGCTCTTCTGAGGGACCAAGACTCGCCCATATTAACTGAATTTTTGTCAATTAAGCTCTGTTTATCTATTGCCTTCAAGGAGAGGGTTATTACCTCCATCTTTTCTATTTTCTCTGGTCGGGGTGTTGCCCGCTCTTTCAGCCTTATTTGCTTTATCAACCTTCTTGTTATAGTGAGATCATTGAGTCGGTACATCCCGGGTTCATCACCCAAGTGACCAGGTTTAAAAGGACCCCAACGAACTCTTACTCACTCTAACATTTAGATTTTCATACTCTTGACTCACTTACCTGAGTCAGCGGAGTAAAGCAAATTTTTTTTTTTTTTTTTTTTTTTTCAAAGAAGAAACATTAAGGAGAGAATTCCAAGTGAGAAATCTCATTTGCCCTTTCACTAAAGATTAAAGAGCTCTCAAAACTTTTGATGAAAGAATATAATTCTAGTGAGTTTAGAAATTAAACCCATTAACGTTTTACTAAGGACCCAAGTCTAATTCCAACTCTAGATTCCATAGTTAAAAGGCAAGTAAGCTTATTTCACTTAGATTCTTTCTTATAACCTTGACCAAGTATAAGTGATTCAAACAAGTCGGGTGAAAGTCCAAAGTAAAGTCAAGAGGGATTTCATTCATTCAAATAGAACTTCATGATTTCAAAGTCCATTCGCAAGCAAAGAGTTGGGAAAAATTTGAAAAATTTTCTCATTTTTAATGCATTAAAGATCATCAAGTCATTCAAACACCCTTAGTTCTCTTCCTTTGTGTTGTTTGATGCTCATGTAATTTGTTTCTCCTCCCCACACTTAAGTGAGGCATTGTCCTCAATGGCCAAATTTCAGTCAACGAAAACAAGAATTAATAAATTTAATGTTCAATTAAGAAGGAGGAGAACTGGTACCGCCCTGAAGGGTAGATTTGCAGCACGAACAATGCAAAGATCCAGTTAAGGGTGCCCTGTATCATGATTCTTTCAAAGAAAAACAGAGAGAAACAAAGGCAACAAAGGTTAGCCAGAACAAAAAGAGTTAGAGCTAGAGTAAGAGTAGATAGTTAAGTACAAATTAAGATCTCTCTCTCTCTTGCGCGCATTAAGACATCAAAAAGCAGAAAAAGAACCAAAGCTAAAAAGAAATGGCATCAGCCAAAGGGATCAAACATCAAGTCATCCACTCCATGGTGCAGTGGGGTCATCAAAATTTAACACAGGAGTGCCTGTTCCAGCATCATCAGATTCGGACCCATGCTCAAAAATTTCCGTGCCCCCTTCTCCTTCCTCTTCTCTTCGATCATATACATAGGCATCAATCTGCCTATCAATGTCATCCACATCATCATCAGCAACTTCATTAACTCCAGATGTCCTAGAGTCATGGATAGGAGAGGATCTCTCTATCTCTTCTTGTTCATCACTACTGGATGAGCTGATACAGTCAGGTAAAGAAGCTTTGAGCTTTTCAGCTATTGCTTTAAAACTTGAGATCATGAATTGTTTAAGTCCTCGCTGTCTTCTCAAAATTTTATCTTGTTGCTTCTTCAATATCTTCATCTCCTCATTCAACTGTTGGAGAGATACAGCTGGAGTATTGTCGTCATGGCTAGTTGAATGAGTGGGATCGTCTTCACAAGTAGACTTTAGGAATGCGCCATTGAATCATGGTACGATTAGTCATGGAAACGGAGATGCAAGCAAAATCACCTGGTTCCTGAGATGGGAAAATACCCATGTTCTTTAAGATTCTGTGATAAAAGCTCCACAGAATACACCATGGTTAGATGATTTAGCTTGGTGGCGAATAGCAAAAGCAAGTTGAATTGCCACATTGACTCTAGTACCAGTCATCATGCTGTGCAAGGCGAACAAATCTTGTTGGTTTATCACACTAGTGCTGTGAATTCTACCATTCATAGAGCGGACAAGTATCCAATGAAGTATGCGTGCACTAGTCTGGCGAAGATGAGTTCCTCGTGATGCTGAGGAATTATAAGGTCCTTTGGTGGAAATGGAATGCCAGAACTCATTCATAGCATTTGATGACCCCAAGTATTCTGGAGTGTGGAAACTCGTCATCTTGCATCTGCTCATCAGTATAAAGACCTGTAATGCACAGAACTGCAACATGGGAATGTAATAATATTTGCCAAAAGCTGAAAAGGAAACCTCATTATGGAGCCCATTAACTGGATAGGGGAAAGCAATTTTAAAAGACGAAAGAACTTCCAAAGTAACTCCCCTATATGTCTTTTCCTTTATACTGAACAATTGCTCCCAAGCTGGATCAGCGAAGTATTTTTGAAAATCTGGAGCTAGTCCATATGGTCTCATGACGGACCAATTGAAGGTGACATTGGATTTGAAAATTTTGGTGTCGACCATTTCTTTAAATTTTTGTTTGTGCTTCTCAGTTAATGCTGGTGGTGGCCTTGGAGTACTGCTAGATCCGGCACCTGAAGATCTGGGTCGTTTCTTTTTAGCCACTGATTTCTTACCCATCTACACAAACAAGAGAAAAGAATGGAATGGGTAAGAATATCATGAGAATAAAGCAAATCAGTCATCTATGTCTGAAAGTGAAAAACAAGTAACCAAGCTCAATATATCTTGTCCCGAGCAACTCCCAATACTTGGACTCATGAGTAAAAATGACTGACCAAGCTCCAAAAGTGTGATAAACACAATGACCCATATAGCAAAAGGACAAATGAAACTCCAAGTGAACATAACCCAAACCAAGCATCTTATATGAATTTCAACGGTCAGGAATTCTAGAACATGTATATAACCGAAATTAGTGCAGCAGCCACACCAACACAACTTGCCCAAAGCAAGATATTATAATGCAAGAGGTAACAAGATAGAGACCCACATTAAATGACAATGGAAATCACAACGAGTTAGATGGATAATTTACTTTGTTTGGCTCAATAAAACTCCATGACAATGTCATTCAACAATTGTGATTCTAAATCAAGTGCGAGTCTTTCCAATTCAATCAACACTCCCCAACCAGACATCGAATGAAAGTGAAGCACAAAGTATGTACAACATGACTCAAATCCATCTCAAGCAGGCAAAGAATGTCTAAATAATTGATATGCACAAACCCAACCAAAATATAATCCATTTTTAAGCAATTGACATGAAACCCATTTGTTAGACAAGCTGAAATCCATGTAGTGTCAGCATGAAAGAGTAAGAAAGAGTGATAGGCAAGGATTAGACTCCATGAATCCAAGTAAAACTAGTGCCTAACACTAAAATCACGAATCACAAATCATCCAAATCCAAGTCAGAAATCCTAACAAGAAAAACCCTAATCATTCACAAGGTGAATCAAATTTGGCAAGCAGCTTATAAATCAATCTAGACAAGATCTTGAAGTAGCAAGAGAAAAGGAGAAGGGGAGCATACCTTTAGATTAATCCTTGATGTGTGCAAGAGGCAAAGAGATGATGCAAAGGAGTGGTTTTGATTTGCAAAGAGGGTTAGAGAGAAAAATAAAGAAGGAGGCTAAAAATATAAGAAAGGGTTTTCTGCTTTTGATTGAAATATGTTTTTTTTTTATATATATATATATTATATATATTATATATATATATATATATATATATAACATACCTGCAAGGAGGACTTCGCGTGCTGGAATTCGACGCGCGACTTCAACGCGCGAGCTGCAGGCTGGATTGAATGCGCGTGGAGATGGGGCGTGATTTGGCGCGTGGAGATGGGGCGTGATTTGGCGCGTGGAGATGGGGCGTGCTGCAGAACGAGACGCGCCTGGAATGAATTTGCGAAAATGAATGGCCACGTCCCTGTTGAATTTCCCGTAGCGCACGCTGGGTAAATGGCAAATGGATCTGGGTGATAACAGGTGGACAACAGCCCTGTTTGTCAACCTGTTGTGCTTGCTGGCCACAAATTCTGCACTACATCTGATAAAACAGGCTGTACCACGCCTGTTGTGCACACTGCTTTGAATTTCTAAAAATCTGGGCACAAACATGGTTGGCAACAGGATGTAGAGGGACCTGTTGTGATTGAATTCCTCTCTAATTTTACTCCTTTCTAAATATTTAAAAGGGAAATTCCTGCAAATTAAACACAAATAAAAAGATTACTCTTACTCTAAACTTAACTAAGCTAACAAAAAACTAAAGAAAAGAAAGAAAATAAGGGAAAAGAGTTAGGCACGGGTTGCCTCCCGTGAAGCGCTTTGTTTAATGTCGTTAGCTCGACTTAGAAGCATGCTTGGACTCAGTCGGAAGCAAGAAAATGAATTTCTTCTCTGTTTTGAAAAACTTGTGATCCTCCTAAGTAGAGTTTAAGTCTTTGGCCGTTCACTTTGAATGTGCTTTTGTCGAATTTTCCAACTCAACCACCCGTATGAATAAACTTTGGTAACTTTGAATGGTCCAGACCATCGGGATTTGAGTTTTCCCGGGAATAACTTTAATCTTGAGTTAAGAGAAGAACGAAATCCCCTTCCTTGAACTGTCTTGATTGCACAATTTTAGAATCATGATATCTCTTGACTCTTTCTTTGTATAAGTGTGAGTTTTCATAGGCCATGAGCCTCAACTCATCCAACTCATTCAGTTGCAACTTCCGCTTTGCTCCGGCCTTCTCCAAATCCAAATTCACCACGATTTATTGCCCAATAGGCCCGGTGCTCAAATTCAACGGGAAGGTGACATGCTTTTCCGTAGACTAACCGATAGGGAGTGGTGTCCAATGGAGTCTTATAAGCTGTCCGATAAGCCCAAAGTGCATCATCAAGCTTTTCAACCCAATCCCGCCTATGATAAGACACGGTTTTCTCTAGAATTCTTTTAAGTTCCCGGTTGGAAAGCTCCACTTGCCCGCTCGTCTGGGGGTGATATGGAGTTGCAAGGCGATGTGTGACTCCATACCGTTTTAGTACTTTTTCAAGTTGAGTATTGCAAAAATGAGTGCCTCTATCACTGATGAGTGCCTTAGGAGCTCCAAATCGAGAGAAAAGCTTCTTCAAGAATCTCACCACTACCCTAGCATCATTGGTTGGAAAAGCCTGAGCTTCAACCCATTTGGAAACGTAGTCTACAGCAACAAGGATGTATTTGTGGCCGAAAGAGGGGGAAACGGCCCCATAAAGTCGATGCCCCAAACATCAAATATCTCACATTCTAAAATGTATTGCTGAGGCATTTCATTTCTTTTTGAAATGTTTCCAACCCTTTGACATTGATCACATTGAGCAACATAATTGTGAGCGTCTTTAAACAGGGTAGGCCAATAAAAACCCGATTCTAGGACTTTGTGAGCAGTCCTATTCGCACTGTGATGACCTCCAATTGGTCCAATGTGGCAGTGGAATAAAATCTTCCAGCCTTCCTCCTGGGATACACACCTTCTAATCATTTGATCCGCACAACTTTGAACAAAAACGGATCCTCCCAGAAATAGTACTTCAAGTCAGAGAAAAACTTCTTCTTTTGTTGACGGTTCAAATCATCAGGTAGGATTCTTGCCACCAAATAGTTTGCAAAGTCAGCAAACCAAGGAGTGTTGGATTCCTCAATTGAAGAGATGGCATACAATTGTTCCTCTGGAAAATTTTCATTGATATCAACATCATTCAAATTCCTTGAAGTGGGGTTCTCAAGTCTTGATAAATGATCCGCCGCTAGATTTTCCGCTCCTTTCTTATCCTGATTTCAAGATCAAACTCTTGAAGAAGCAAGATCCATCTAATCAATCTCGGTTTTGCATCTTGCTTTGTGAATAAGAATTTTAAGGCTGAATGATCAGTATAGACGATGACCTTGGATAACAGAAGATAAGACCGAAATTTATCAAATGCAAAAACAACTGCCAGCAACTCTTTTTCAGTCGTAGAATAATTCTCTTGAGTTGAAGTAAGAGTTTTACTTGCATAATGAATAGGTCGAAAATACTTATCTCTCCGTTGACCCAAAACAGCACCCACAGCAACATCACTTGCGTCACACATTATCTCAAATGGAAGGTTCCAATCGGGTGTGACCATAATAGGAGCGGTAACAAGCTTGTGTTTGAGAGTCTCAAAGGCATGAATGCATTCTTGATTGAACTCAAAAGGTGCATCTTTCTCTAGGAGTTTCGTCATAGGTCTTGCAATTTTAGAGAAGTCTTTGATAAAGCGACGATAAAACCCGGCATGACCTAAGAAACTCCTAATTGCTTTTACTGATGAGGGAGGGGGAAGCTTTGAAATAACCTCAATTTTTGCATCATCAACTTCAATTCCTTTTCTTGAGATTTTGTGCCCAAGAACAATGCCTTCTTGAGTCATAAAATGGCATTTCTCCCAATTTAGGACTAGATTAGTATCTTCACACCTCTGCAACACTAACTCCAAATGATGGAGACATGCATCAAATGTGTTGCCAAACACGGAAAAATCATCCATGTACACTTCCATGCTCTCTCCTACCATGTCTTCAAATATAGCCATCATGCATCGTTGAAATGTGGCCGGAGCATTGCACAACCCAAAAGGCATACGACGATAAGCAAAAGTCCCAAATGGACATGTAAATGTCGTCTTCTCTTGATCTTCTGGTGCGATTGGGATCTGAAAATATCCCGACATTCCATCCAAAAAACAGTAATAAGAATGTCCCGCCAACCTTTCAAGCATTTGATCAATAAATGGAAGGGGAAAATGATCCTTCCGTGTTGCATCATTCAATTTGCGATAGTCGATGCAAACTCTCCAGCCCGTGACTGTCCTCATAGGGATAAGTTCATTTTTTTCATTTGGAACGACAGTCATTCCGCCTTTCTTTGGCACTACTTGCACCGGGCTCACCCATTCACTATCAGAAATGGGATAAATCATACCTGCATCCAAGAGTTTAATGATCTCTTTCTTGACTACATCCCGCATGTTTGGATTAAGTCTTCGTTGTGGCTGAACCACCGGTTTAAAAGAATCTTCCATGAGGATTTTATGTGTACAAAACGAAGGGCTGATTCCCTTAATATCCGCAATCTTCCAAGCAATAGCTTTCTTATGTTGGCCAAGGACCAACAAAAGTTTATCCCGCTGCTCTTGGTGAGATTAGATGCTATTATTACTGGAAGTTTGGAATTTTTTCTAGAAAGGCATATTGAAGATAATCAGGAAGTTGCTTCAATTCTAGCTCCGGTGGTCTTCTATTGACGGTTTTGAAATCTGAAGAACACTATGTTCAATCTTCTCATAATTCCCTTCTTCCTTAAAATCAGAGTGACTATCAAGCTTGTGAACCATTGATTGTAAAGCAGGATTCATCTCTTGTTTTCCATTCATCAAGCAAAGAGCTAAAGTGTCATTACACAACAACTCAGGAATTGAATCAACAACAGCTACATCAAGGTAATCAATTGCAAAACAAGTATCGTCTTGATGTAAACCTTGTTTTAAAACTTCATGCATCTTAACAACCACTTCTTCATTTCCAACTCTCAAAACCAATTTGCCATCATCAACATCTATTATAGCTCTAGCAGTTGCCAAGAAAGGCCTACCCAATATAAGAGGAATATCCACATCGGTTTCCATGTCAAGAATAACAAAATCGACAGGGAATATAAAATCTTGTACCTTCACCAAGACATCCTCCACAACTCCCCTAGGGAGTTTCACCGATCTATCAGCTAACTGGAGACTCATTCTTGTCGGCTTTGGTTCTCCCAACCCCAATTTCTTGTACAATTGATATGGCATCAAGTTGATACTAGCCCCCAAATCGGCTAGTGCTTTTTCTTCAGCTAGATTCCCAATGAGGCATGGAATTATGAAACTTCCTGGATCCTTTAATTTCTTGGGAAGTTTGTGTTGAATCACAGCTGAGCACTCTCCTCCTAAAGTAACGGTGGATACTTCTTCAAGTTTCCGTTTGTTTGTCAAGAGTTCTTTAAGAAATTTTGCATATCTAGGCATTTGAGATAGAGCATCAACCAACGGAAGGTTGATATGGAGCTGCTTAAAGATCTCCAAAAATTTCCCATAATGCGCATCAGCTGTGTTTTTCTTGAGTCTTGATGGATAGGGAATTGGGGGCTTGTACTCCGGAATTGGAATTGGAGTTGGTTTCTCCTCAACTGGATTGTCAGTTTGCTTTTCTTCCACTTGATTAGGAGCTGAGTCTTGAAGTTGCTCAACTTTCTTACCCTTTGTTACATGAGTTTCAGTTTGTACTTCCTTTCCACTTCGAAGGTAATGGCTTTCACATGCTCTCTTGGATTCGGTTCAGTATTTCCCGGTAAAGAACCTTGAGGCCTCTCGGAAAGCATCTTGGCAATTTGGCCAACTTGAGTTTCAAGGTTGTGAATTGAAGCTCCATGATTCCTTAAAGAGTTTCTTGATTTTTGAGAATCAAGTCTAAGGATTTCTGTCTATCATCGGAATCCTTAATAAACTTCATCATCATGTTTTCTAATTGAGAGTTGGAACCTTGAGCTTGTTGCTTTTGAAACCGGGTGGAGGATTGGAGTTGGGATTAGGATTAACCCGCTGCACATTGTTATGCTGTTACTCCATGAAAAATTGGGGTGATTTCGCCATCCCGGGTTGTAAGTATTGCTGTAAGGGTTGTTTTGAGCCCGGATGGGGTTCCCCAAATAGTCTACTTGTTCGGAAAAAGATTCCTCACCACAATGGGTTCAACACATGCAAGTTGCTGTTGTGAGATTTTCAAGCCATCAATTTTCTTGGAAAGAGCTTCCACTTTGGACATGATTGTGGTAGCCACATCCACATCTAACATACCAGCTGGTCTTTTATCCCGGCTCCTTGAATGTGACCACTCATAGTTGTTAGCTGCCATGTCTTCAAACAATTTTAAACTTTCTTCCGGTGTTTTGTGATTGATAGTGCCACCAGCTGCGGCATCAATCATTTGTCGGGTTTGATAGTTGAGTCCATTATAGAAAATCTGAACTTGCAACCATTCCGGAATACCGTGGTGTGGACATCTCCTCATGGATTCCTTAAATCTCTCCCATGTCTCATAGAGAGTCTCCATGTCCATTTGATGAAAAGATTGAATCTCAGCTCGGAATTTGGCCGTCTTTGATGGAGGGAAAAATTTATCCATGAATTTCTTTATGAGTTCTTGCCATGTAGAGATGGAATTCCTTGGTAGTGAATTGAGCCATTGCTTGGCCTTGCCTCTTAGTGAGAATGGAAAGAGGCGAAGACGAATTGCATCATCACTCACTCCATTAAACTTGAAAGTGTCACAAATCTCAAGGAATGAGGAGATGTGAGCATTAGGATCTTCGTCTTGGAGGCCGTCGAATTGTGCATACTGCTGCACCATTTGTATAACAGCTGGCTTTAATTCAAAATTGTTCGCCTCAACACGAGGACGGACAATACTTGAGTTGGTTCCGGTGAGAGTTGGTCTTGCAAAATCAGAGTTTGTCCTTGGAGCTTGATTGTGCATGTTGAAATTATCTTGTTGATACTCTTGATCACGATTATCTGCCGGATCAGCCATTTCTATTGTTGGAGAAGACCCTCCAGCAATGCTTGTTGAAGATGAACTTGAGTACTTGTTCTTCTTGCGATATTGAATAATGATCTTTTCCGGTTCAGGGTTAAATTCAACAAGTTTCTTCCCTTGGCTCCGGGTCATGCACTGTGAACAAAGAATTTAACACAAATCAGAACCAAACCCACAGCAATACCAAGTATCTCAACAGAAAAACTAAGGCAAATAGCTAAACTAGTAGATTAAGAACTTTCCTAATATTACTCCGATTCCCCGTTGGCAACGGCGCCAAAACTTTTGGTGGAAAAATCCTTGTCAATGTAGTTTAAATTTGTAAAAACTCGTTCTCAACTACTACGAAAGACAACTAGGCAGCGAACCTATCGAATCGTAGTATAGTGTTAAGTCGAGGTCGTCCACGGGGAAGGGAATAAGTACTAGTAATTGCTCAATTTCTACTATTCAGCGATAAGAGAATCGATTGTGGAATTATACTAAAAACTATTAATTTTAACAAAACTAGCAGCAAGAACACCGTTGAACACAAAGCGAGTTTTAGAATCAGAAACAACACGATCTAGATCTTGTTTTTCATTTACTTTCATCATGTGAATCACAGAACATTAAAGATAATCCCGAATTGAGTTCTTACACCATTGAGTTCCTTATACAAATCAACAATCCTCTCGAATATATCAATTTATCTAGTCTTAAATCGATTAATTTAGAATCTCTCCTCAATTAATTACAATCTAAGACCGCATTAAGATCAAGAACTCATCGAAAACATAGGGAATGGGAGATCCTTGTAATCTATCTCTAGAATCACAATCAAATCCCTTCAAATTGCATAGATCTATCCATGAAAGCGATTTCTCAATCAACTAAAATGGAAATCAGATGTAAACTTGTAATCCGGATTTACAAATCTAGGAACGATGAGGAACATGCAATTTGAACATAAGAACATCGATTAGGATTCATTAAAATCGGATTCTCAACACATGATGAAAATAAAATCCAAACAAAATCTAGATCTACGATTTACTCCTCCATCAAGATAATAAGAAACAAATTAAATTCAATGGAAAGAGATGAATTCATGAATACAACCCTGTCAAATGGATCTCAAATGTGATGAAAAGTGGATCTCCAATCCGGATTTAATCTTGATTTGAATTCGTCAATGTCTTGCTCTAAGCTCTCAATCTCTCTAAGACTTAGGAAAATTCTAGAAAACTACGTAAGTTAAAATTTAGGATATGGGTCTCTCTTTTCTCTCTGCAAAAAGGACTATTTATAGGCCTCCCAAAAATCCCTAAAATAAGAAAATATCAGCCAAAGACGCGCTTGTCCCAACAGCCCTCGAAACAGGGTGTAGCGCGGGGTGTTGTGCTTACTGAAGGTGAAAACTGGGCTACAACACCCTCCACAACAGGGTGTTGCCAGGGGTGTAGTGCTTGCTGGAGGTAAAGACTGGGCTACAACACCCTCCACAACAGGGTGTTGCCAAGGGTGTAGCGCTTGCTGGAGGTGAAAACTGGGCTACAACACCCTCCACAACAGGGTGTTGCCAGGGGTGTAGCGCTTACTGACTTTCTTCCAAACTTCCTGGGTGCAAACACCCTCCACAACAGGGTGTAGCACGGGGTGTAGCGCCTACTGACCTTCGCAAAACATCACTGTTCAACTCCATTCTTGTCGTATTTGTTTTGTTTCTTCATGAAGGGATCAAATATGCCTGAAATTAACAAATTGAACCATTAAGAGACATTTCTAGATGATTTTTGCTTAGAGTATCAACCAATTGAGACAAAATCATCTTAGAAATAAGGGTGTTTATGTCAATTATCAAGTTCTCATGTGTTAAGGTAAATGTTTGAAGTCCTCATGTGTTGAGGCAAGTGTGTGAAGTCCTCATGTGTTGAGGTAAGTGTGAAGTTCTATATGTGTGTAGGCATTTGTAAAGTCCTCTGTTGAGGCAATGTGAAGTCCTCTTTAATGCAATTGTTTTGAGTTGAATGAAATGCGTGAAGTCCTCCTTAAGTTAGGCAAATTGTTGAAACTTATATATTATCTGTGCATCTCTCCTTATTTGCAATACCATAGGTCTGTCATTTTTTTTATGAGAAAAAAAGGGGAGAAGTATAGAGTGCGCAATTAACATGCATGCATGTAGTTTGTTTTTTATAAGTATAAAGGGGAAGCTAAATGACGTATTGAGTATGGTTGGCATCTTCTTAGAATTAAGCATCAAATCTTTGAATTAAACTTGAGAAAATTCTTTTGAAAATGTGTTAATTGTGTATAATTGTCCTCATAAAAAGGAAGAGATTGTTGAATTTATATATTCAATGTAGATTTTAATTAGATAATATAATGTATAATTAACTACTCAATTATTGCGACCTGCACTTAATTAGTCAAACACATATATGTGTATGTTATGCATCCTTGTACAGTTTATGTAGGTTTTTAGCAGGAACAATATCAGTTGAGAGCTAGATAGCTTCATTCATCAAGGCGTGACACACTCAAAACCAAAGCCCAATAAGCTAAAAATGCAGTGAAATTAGCTGAGGCTTACATCGAGGTATCAACAAGTCAGTTAGTCAAGGAGCGACAAAATTAAGATATAAGCTCAATAAGTTCTAATATACAAATTCAATGGTCGAGGGGTTCGTCAAGGGCTCAATTTATTGATCAGTTAGGGTGACAAGTTTAAGACTAAGACTCGAAAAAGCTTAAAAATGCACAGCCTTAGTCGAGAGTCACGTCAAGGGCTTGACATGTTAAAGCTTAGGGCACGTTAGTTTGATTTTAAGGCTCGATGGAATAAAGCCTTGTCGAGGACAAAATTGTGGTGCGACACTTTGAGGCATGACTATCATACCCCGAGGGTACCTTAGTAGTAGTAAACAAGCTACACTTGAATATTATCACTAGATTACCTTCATAGAATGATATGGTTACAAACAACAAAATCTTTTAGTTGCTTTAATAAGAAATAACAAATACATATAAACCATAAATTAGTAAATAACTATCATTTCTGTGCTTGAATATAATTGTACAAACCATACTGTCTTTCTAAAAAGTCTTTAAAAACATTACTAATAATTTAAATACTAACTAACTTAGGCTAAAAATAAAAGCAAGAAACTTATCCCATAATCTCTCATGAACTTCTAGTCTTGAAGTTCTTATAGGAGCTAAATTCCTGGAAGTGACAAGCCATGGCCTAAGTGTAAACTTGAAAGGACAATTGGAGTATGAGCAAAACCACGGCTTTAGTGAATAACCACAACTTACCACATATCAAACAAGTCTATTAACAATCATATGAAATGCACCAATCAAGCATATGCACAAATACAAGCCTGGATAACCCGGAATCCAAAGTAAGATGAAGATTTACGCCCTCTCATCGGGGTTGAAGGAACACAATACTATGGCCTACCTACCTAGAAGGGACTAAGCATACAGAAAAATAACAATACTCACTTTAATTACCACTTTAAATCTATCATATCTTTAACACTCATTTCTTATTTTTAGCCTTAGAAACTCCACTAAGCGTTAATTATTTCAAAGCGATACCATAAGCGGCGTTCTTCATTTACCATTTAGTTCTTATGGTACCGATAGAACAAAGGTAATATTGCGTAGAACTAATAGCCTTTTTACCTAGAAAAACCAAGCATTACCAGAGATTCAAAACACTAATACATTATAACCTGTCACTTACTCAAATGCTGCATATGCATATCGCGCAATGCATGTTTATTTCATTTATGGTACTAGTAGTTTTTAATCAGGTTTAAGGTGATCAATCATTATACAGACAAGTAACATGATATACAAACAATACATTCATACAAAATCCTATTATCACTATTATTAGAGTAGCTTAGTAATCGACAATTCATATAGTAAACAATTCTCGTAAACCCATGTAACAAATTCATGTTATTATTTTTCATTTAAGATCAGCTAAGCTACAAGCACACACAATGTAATAAGTCTAAGTTATCCACCTGCTCATATTAGCTAGTCGTAATAGTCAGCTGGAAAATCCTCTATAGTTTCAAAATCACCTATTGAGATGAATAAAATATTCATCAATAAAACATCAATTATAGAACTAAACTCCTATGAGTGTCTATGTGTCCTATATTGACATTTGGTTTTATTTCTATCACTATATTGGTCCTTTAATGGTCATATGATAACAATTATTATTTAATATTTATTTTCATTTTGCTTTCTTGATCTTATTTGATATTTATATATTTTTATTAGGTAGTTGTAGAATTTATATTCAGTAGATTGATATTTTATCATTACTATTATCATCACTTTTATACCGTTCTTTAGTTAACCTATTATAGTAGCTAATATTTATTTATTATTATTTAGTTTTATCATGTTTCTCTTGATCTACTTCATATAATTATCTTGTCATTTTTAGGAATCACATTATTCATAATTTTAACTTATTTAGATTTACATTCTTATATATCTACCTATATAAAACAAGTATTTTATGTTTAGCATAATTTATTCTTATTTGTAAAGTATACTAATATTAGCAATAATGATAATAATATTAATTTTAATTTTAATAATAATTATATTAATCTTAATGACAATAACATTAATATTAATAATAATCATAATCATAATAATAATAATAATAATAGTAATATCATTAATAATAATAATAACACGAATAAGAATAACAACAACAACAACAAATTAGTAATAATAATAATGATAATACTCCTAATAATAATAATGATGATGATGATGATGATAATAATAATATTCAGAATAAAATAGATTTTATTTTTTGTTCTTTTTTTATTTATTTTTTTATTTTACTGCATGCCGAGAGGTACACGGCTGTGTGCTAGCCGTGCTTTTCTAAAAACACGGCCCCTTCAAAAAAAAAACAAAGTCGAGAGGTATACGGGGAGTTCACCACCCCTTGTTCTATCCGTGCTCTTTTGCGAATTGTTTTCCTATGTGAGTTTGATCCATTTTCTACAAATTTCCACGTCCAACTTGTTTTTAAATAATTCTTAAGTGTTTCTATATGATATATACATACATATATCATTTTATAACACATCAACATGTGTATAATCTTTGTTTTTTGAATGTAAAGAATGTAACTAGGGTTTTATGAAAGTTTACCTTGTTGTAGATGTTTTAAGCTCTGCTCTTGAGTTGATTTCGAACCTAAGATCAACAAAACATTATTTAAGACAATGTTTAATGTATAAACTAACTTAAAACAAAATTAACTTATCTCTTTTGCTCTTTATCCTAGCTTGTTGGTGCTCTTTAATGGAGTTTTGGTATGTCTGAGTTGTTGATTGTTTTGGTGGTTTGGGTGGGACGAATTTGAGCTATTTCTGCTGTTGTTTTATATGGGTTAATGGCTTTGTTTGATAGTGCATTAAAGCTTTCATTTTGAGTTGACAAATGAGCATATATAATGGAGTAATGGAGGCTAAAATGTCCGGTTGAAGAAGAACGTATCCACAAAATTTTCTTGATTTGGCTTGATCTTTCCCTTCATTTAATGATGAAATAACCAAAGTTTTTAAATTCATACTTAATGCATGTTAAATTTGATCGTTATATGTGTGTATATGTTAGTATGAATTGTGATGTGTTTGAAATGATGGTATGTGTTATGAAGTAATAATTAGATAATAATCTATGGTAAATATATCTAGGTTGATAGTCTATTCATGCTAGAAATTATTATGTCGATGATAATTGATATTGTAATGAATAATATATGATGAATTAAGCTTGTTTTAAACCAAAAATTTAGTCCATAAACCTAGTAGATTTTTAGCCTTTTTAAATTCAAATTAAGCCTAAAATCAAAGCTTAATTAAGGTCCAAAGCCCCTTAGAAATCTACCCCACAAGTCAATGCATGTTGGATAAATATCAAGCCTTAATCTTTCACACTTTGGACATCCAAAACAGACTCAAGAAGAGAAAAATTCGCAACTCTTGTAAGACAATATTTTCCAACATCCAAACCAAGATTTCTTGCACCTAACATACCAAGAATCCATCCCCAACTATCATATATACATTAAGGTAAGTTTATATGATGTATAAGATGCTTTATTTCTCTTTTAATCCATGAAATTTCTGTCAAATATAATGCATGTTGGATATATATGTGTATTGCTATATTGTGATGTTGAGATAGCTTAGGATTTGTTTATGGAAGTGTAATGATGGTGTTGAGTTGTAGTGTGATGAGAAGTTGGTATTGTTGAGTTGCATTGAAGTAGTGGATGTGAAGAAAATAAATTATAGTGTAAAGTGTGTTTTAATGGTTAAGGAGAAGTACCGTGTTTCAATGATGTTAGAGAGGAGTTTTTGTGTGTTTGATGATATAGGGTTCTTATACCATGTATTAAGAAGGTTATAATATGGTTGGAAGAGGTTGGAAGAGTAAAATGTAAAAATTTCATGTTTGAAAAACAGAGGAAATCTGCAACATGGACTGCAGTGTATGCCGCCTCGAACATCGTTGGCGTACCTGCCGGCTTAAAAAATTTGGCTATTGATCATTCGAATGGTAGCTTGAACGCCGCTAGCTTAGACCCCAACACTGCCGGCGTTGAGGTCTACACAACTGATGCACTGCCGGTGTAATGACTCAAAATTTTGTACATAATGTAATTTTTTAACGACAGCTTCAACGCCATCGCATAGGATCCCTACATGGCCGGCATTGAGTCTTACATTGCTAGTGTAAATTACCAGCATGGGCCCTGCAGATTTCTATTTTTCTAACCTTTTTCCAACATCTTCCAATACATGATATATGACTTTTTGATTAAGAATTTGACTTGTATGATGTTATAATATATATAATATATATAGTGTGTGTGTGTGTGTCATGTGATGACTTTGGATGATTTTAAATGAGATTCAATGATTTTCTAAGCTTTTAAACTAGGGAGTATAAGCTTGGCTTATGATAGTTATGTTAATATAGTTTGATTGGTGTGGAACAGAGATAGATACTCAATTGGGATTTCCTTTGATTCTCAATCGGATCCAGGTACACAATAATTTGATTGATTATTGCTTAGGATAGGCATATTCAAATTTGACCTTAATTAAAGACTAATGAAAAGTTGATTGAAATGGTTTGTGGTTGAGTCGTGTCTAGTATGGGGAACGACAAGCTTGTCATGATGCAATAGCATAGTAGTTTAGGTACTTAGTCCAAATCTTTGTCATGATGCAATGACTGGTGGTTTCTTTTAATGGCTAAGTGGATAGATAATTGAGTTAACTGTGTCGGTATATTCTCTACTTAGGCTCGGGAGGAAATAATATATTTTAGTTCACGGTTATGGGACTATTTAACTAATTGATGTTATAGACCGGGATGAGTGGAGTGTATGAAGGAGTGTGAACCCTAGATGAAGCTATTAATAATCTTTATCAATTAGATATAGGAGATATCGGTATTCGGTCTATCTATATTAACCTCTTAAGCAGCTGCTGTTACTCAGGACCCCCAAAATTCCTAAGCTTGAATCGAAGTTTGAATACTCCAGTGTTATTTTTACTCACTTAATTAAAGATAATGAAGTTATGGTGAATTGTTACATTGCATTTAGTTAAGTGTGCTTGGCATATGTATTTGTTGCACTATTATGTATTGGGCCTTTAGCTCATACTCCTACCTTGCAGGTGGTTATGATGATGAGCTCTATGATGATATGGGCTATGGGACTGACTGAGAGACCTCTATGGATGATTAAAAGTGTGACCTAGTAGTAGTTGTTTAGGACTTTTTGATGTATTTTGTGAAATTTCTAGGCTTATTTATTAAGCCTTGGAATGTAATTTTATTTTAAGTTGTATATGTAATGTAGCTTACTTGTATGTAAGCTTTATATGGTTTGTGTGATATGTTTTGTATATATGTGATGGCCCACTACTTATGTAGTGGTAGTACTTCTTAATTCAAATCATGTGAATGTTATATCTGTTTTAAGCAAGTAATCATTACAAACACTTCTTTTTAGACAATCTTACGTATAATACTTAGATATTTGCTAATACTTGGGTATTATGTATGGTCGGGGGATTTGGCATGCTTAATCTATGGATTAAGTGGGTTGGGTCCTTACAAATGAACTATCTAGGTTTTTAATTAGATGGGTTGTGTGTATTGAATTGTTGACTTTTGGCAAACAACTTGGGTAAGTTTTTCATGCATTTTGGTTAGCAAATTCCAATGCAAATCTAGCCATATATTTTGGTGCAATTTGCACCATTATATATATGTTAATATAATATTAGTTAGTTAATAATTATCTAAATTTTAGGATATTTTATTAAGTTAAACGGGTACAAATATGACAATTATTAAAGAGTTTTATCTCTAAAAATTTATAGAGTTCTATAAATTTTTTAGATTGTTATTGAGTTTAACTTTGGGTTTGAAATTTACACGATTAATTATCTTTAGGTTTTATCTCATCCAATTAAGGTTTTATAAGCTTAATAGGCCAATTTTCGTTTTAGGCAATAATATCTTAAGAATGCTCTAATTAAAATAATGGTATGATCCAAATATTTATTTGAAGTCTAGATTATTAGTTATAGATCTATTTATGTTTTTATTGTGTATTTATAATCGTAATAGTTTATCTTTAGGTTATTGTTTTCTAACTATAAGTGTAATTGGTTATTTACTCTTTATCACATGTAAAATCTTAACCAAGTTATTCTTATATCTTGAGTTTTTGATACCCACTATGAAATCTAATTAGTAATATTTAAAACTATCTAGAAAACTTTGTTTTTAAGGTTTAAAACTATATACAGGCTCACTACTACTCATAGTTCTATTCTAAAATTTTTGTTGAGTTCAATATGAACCATCTATTTTCTATATTTATATTTCTGTCCATTTTTACTAGTATGAAAAATTCTCGAGGTTTATAATTACGAGTCTTTAGAGTACAATAGTTTAAATATTGGAAGCTGATGTGGCAAGAAAGAGCCGTTGGAGTGCATTAAATACTTGGTGACTTAAAGACATTATCTCTAATGGGCATTTGAATCTTTGACGGCTATATATATACTGTCCTTGAGAGATTCAATGGAAGTGAAATGCAGAAAGAGCTTTTATTTGCTATCTAACAAATTATTAATTTTCTTATCCTCTTGTTCATTAAATTTGCAATACCTACAAAGAGAGAAGAAAACATTCTAGTGCTTTGTTCTTACACCTATAATCTCTTAAAGAGCATTTAGAGGGAGAAAGAAAATATTTTATGTCTTGTGTGTTGTAGAGACTTGTAATTGCTCAACTTCATGTACTTTTGTGATTAATAAAAGTGGTGATGAAGTCTTTGATTGGAGACATTAATGGACTGTGGAGACTAGGAAGTGGATCGAACTCTACATTATATACGGACTAATATTTTCTATCCCTATCTCTTTTATGTCATATTGTAATCTACTGTTATATTATCTATTGCAATTAAAATTACATTTGATATTACCATTAAAATTAATTGTTTGATTTTTTATGGCAAATACTCAATTCACCCTCCCCCTACTTGAGTATTTTATAGTACATGTTGTCTTACTTGAGTATTTTATAGTACATGTTGTCGTTTTCAAATTTGAGTTCAATTAAAGCTAAAAGGGGCTTGATGTTTCAAAACAATTATACACCACACCAAGAACAAAATTTTGAAAAATTTAAAAACACTTGATCAATGTAATCAAGTGTTTAAAGGTAGGTTTATGATTTTATTAAAAAAATTAAGAAAAACCTAAACTAGTAAATAGATGAACGCTATAAAAGTGTCATTTTGAAATTATGCCACATGGCATAAATCCACACAAGAACTAAACCCTTATCCCCTCAAGGCCCTTCATCCATTGAATATACCTCTAGTCTTAATAAACTTGTTCCTTTTCTTTTCGTCTCCCCTTATTATTTTCTCAAAAGGGTTCTAAAGAAGGAAGCTTATAAAACCATAAACCCAACTACTCTAAGCAAAAGTTTTAGGCCCATTTATTTTAATGAAATTGTTTTTTAGGAAATTATCTTTTCAATTTTTCATGTTTGTTTAAAGAGAAATGGGACAATTATTGGAAAATATTTTCTCTTGTTTTGGAAAATATGGACTCATTATAGGTTTTTTTTTTTTAAATGATCATCAATTTACGAGCTTTAATCTACCAATTTACTATTTAATGACATTTATTATTAACTTTTATAATATTTTCCTTTAGATGGATTTATTTCTTATTATTAAATTATATCTTTTTTACTTTTTATACTTACAATATATGTGATGGCTTGAAGCAATAGTAAGCGGGTAAAGGTAGGTACGGTATGAAATATTACCCATCTCCTACCTGATAAGGTATAAGGTATTGAAATTTGTACTCAGAACCTATCTTGTGGCACCTTATACCAACTTAGTACCCTATTGGTTACCCTATACCTTATAAAACATATAAGGCATCTTGTAGAACTTGTAGACTTTTCCATGAAATCTCTTTTTTTTTTTTCTTTCTTTCTTAAAATCAAAGTTTATAGCATTAGATTTGGTTTAATATAATATATAAACTACACTATTTTCATAAAATCACTATAAATAACATACATTCACAATAACACGTGGAAAGGAATTTTGAAATTAATTTGTTAATACCTCAAGTTCTCCAATACACAAAAATTGTTTACGAGTAAAATTAGAAATCTGTAATAGATTCATGTAAAATTTATTTATGTGCTATCAAAGAAAATTGTAGAACTTATAACAAATTCAAAAATTAAAAATTTTCAAAACTACTTCTATATTAGTCAATTTCAAAAGATAAACAATATATTTATATAATTTAGTAGTTCAAGCACATACGTATAATCAAAGTTCTTCTTAAATAAAACTAATAAGTTTTTCAAAAATAAAATAGTACAAGTTTTTCAATAATAGAAATTTATAGAAGGTAGTGTTTAATTAATAATCTTGAACAAAAGTAATCACAAAATAAAATATGGAGAATTGTTATTTATATCTTACATATTAACATAATTTTATAATGTTAAACAGAAAAAATACATGATAATTTGGACCTTATACCCTCTATATATTAAAGTATAGGTTTTAGGATTAGTACAAGGTTGAAAGACCTCAGACTTATACCCTACCCTGTAAGAGCAGGTTCCAAAGAATCTATACTCATACCCTATTATGTGACCATTTATATCCATCCAGACCCTACCGTTGAGTAGGGTTCAAATGGGTACCCTGTACGACAGGGTTACTCATTCACCTATAGCTTGAAATTATACAAATAAAGGAAAATTATTTTCATAAAAAAAAAAAAGCCAAACATTTAAAGATATGCTACTTTTTTGGGAAAAACTTTTCAAGGAAAAATGTTTTCTATTTTCAAATAGTTTTCCTTAAAACAAATGGGCAGTAAAATTACTAGATAAGTTTTGGGTTAGTATTTGAATTCAATAAAAATGTGTAATTAAGCACCTAAATTTTGAAATAGCTCAATTTGACACCTAAAAAAACTTTTTATCCATGCCTTCAGGCATTAATACCTCCCATCAAATGATCTAATACCATCATCTGAAGTGGATGGAATATCCAATAAACAAATGGCATGCATCCACGTTGTCCAAAAAACTAATTTTTCATGCAAATGTGGAAATTATAACATTGAAATGTGGTTTAATTACTTAGCACTAAAAAAAAAAAAAAAAAACAAACTAGGGTTAATATAAAAGGGATTTTGGGACCAAAATCATAATCCCTAAATTGGAAAACATATTGAAGTTATCAGATCAATTCATGGAGTAGATTGAATGAGAGCAAAGATCGAAGAGTTGTCAAGGGTATGTCATCCAAAGACAAATCCTTCCATATCCCTTTTTTTCATGTTAAACCTTCAAAATGTTTTGTGCTTTACACTCTTCTTGCACCTTTTTGTGAAAAAGGTCAAGTCTTCCATGCCTCTTTAAACCTTATTTCATTGTCTTCTATTATTTTATGAGGTGAGTTCGTGTTGATGTTGTGGGTTGTCTTTAGATTTATAAAATGCAAGTTAGATTATGTGTAGTTTGTATTGTTTTTTTTATAGCAATTATGGAGATTTCAAGTGGAAAGTTGGGTGATTTGAAAGATGAGGGATCTAATGACAATGAAACCCACTTGTAGCAGGGTTTGGATTTGAAGTCTTCTTCTAGTCATGGTAATTAAAATAGTTACATCAATGCTTTAGAGAATTTGCATAAAATTGTGAGGATTTTAAGGTATCATTTGTCTAGTTTCATGTTGGTTGCTACATTGTTGATTTTGACAGAAAATTGTGGAATTTTCAATTGTTATATATATATATATATATATATATATATTAAATTTTAACACTATTAACGATGTCTTTTCACACGTGTATTTCACAATTAAGCACATATGTGACACGCATCTCTTTTTTATTAGATAAAATGTCAACCTCAATGAACATAACTAACGAAGTTATATCAAGTAGTAACGGTATGCATGAAACGTTCTTTCATGCACCAATTAATCCATTTCAAAGTTTAGGTGCTCAATTGTGCATTTTGGTAAATTTTAGGTATAATTCACGATATTGACCCTTAACTTTTCTCTCGCTACAACCTAGGAAAGGAAGATGTTGAAGCTCCGCTCTTGGCTCAACAAGTTGCCTCTTTCTTCTCAAGTGAGTTAAGGTAAATAAATAGCTCCAATTTGGTATTTTCATTAGGCAATCACTCAAATCCTAACCTTAAAGTGTTTTAGAGTTATGGAACACAATGAATGCACCTTGTTGTGTTATGGCATCAAGCTAAGGATAGGAGGAGGGAAGGAATCCCCACTTGGTTAGCTCTTAAAACTTATTTTGGTAGTGTAAAGAGAGAGTAAATACTAAAAGAAGCAATAAGTTGAATTTGAATTGAAGTTGGCATGTGGTACGGTGATGTTGAAGTGTCTGTATGGTGAAGGGTAGTTTATTTTTTTACATTTTGATACTTGGTTTTAATGTAAGTGTTTATGAATGTAAGGAATATTGAAGTTTGGATTTGGGGGTGGGGGAGGGAAGGTGTGGATATTTAAAGTGTAGGTTGGTTTTTCTTAAGGGAAGGGTTTTGAACCAAAATACATCTCACTTGAGAAATTATAGGTCATGCCACTAAACTATAAGATCATTAACGGGGAGGGAGAAGAGATATGTGAATGTTTAAGGAGTAGGTTGGTTATGTGTTTTCAAAGGCAAAGGGTTTTGAACCTCGTACATCTCATTTAGGAAATTAAGGGTTATGTCACTAAGCTATATGGTCGTTGTCAAATTGTCTATTTATTGAAAGTGGTAACTTGATATCATACAAATGTTTCAATATGAAACTAATTGAATATAGAGTGGTTATTATGTTTTAAGATGGTTTCCAATAGCTATGCCTAGAAGTCCAATTGGGATCTCGTTTTTTGGTGAAATAAGTGAATTTGAGATATGTACCGTTGCAAAATAAAGTTTGATAAATAAATTGAGACTAAATGATATGTTTGGATTATTAAATGATGGTAAATGTGTGTTATATGTGTTGGAGGAAATTATTTAAATGCACTTAATGAGGATCCTTTATGTATAGGAGTGAATAAAGGATAGAATGTGTGGAGTTTTAACTTGTATGGATGATGCAATGAATGGTTTTAACTGTACTCAATGGACTAAAATTTATTAGAAAACATGATAAATGGAATACTTGTTTGGCTTTGATGGTATTATATAGAGTTTAATACATGTCTATAGTTACTATAATAAAGATTACCAATATATAAGTTGAATGAAAATGATTACCAAAATCTCGTTGCAAAATTGCGTCTATAAAATAAGAAATCAAGTTTTTTTTTTTTACACAAATCGCGTGTAAGAATCGCGATTTTTAGTTTCCAATGCAATCATTATATCATGAGTAAAAGTAGCAATAGCATGTATGTTGCGTTCTTCCACCATAATTCACCAGCAGCATTATGACCAGTCATTGTCATCTTCTGTGTGTGTATGTGTTTGAAAAGGCAGGTCCCTAGCACGTATGATATGATAGGTGTTATGATTCTCCTAGCCTATATGAGACAGGAAAACATTTTGGTCATTTATTGCGTGTCTCAACCGCAATATACGATGTATATCCTATTTGCAATTCGTGATATACGCATATTTATATGACATTCATATATCTTATTTTATACACACGATTTTTCTATTGTATTTTTATAGCTAATTTTAATTAATCCTTATTCAAGTGAAATAGGCTTTAAAAGAGCATGAAATAAGTATGCCAATTATTGGGGAAATATGGTTACTTAGAATTTAACTTAGGGTGCTAATGATGATCTAAGATAAATATTAAATGAGTTATTTGACATAGAATTCCATATTTATTTTAAATCAAATAAAATTTATGAATCATATCTAATCATGTTATTTAAGTTGTCTAAATATGGTAAATTGATCCATGAGTTATAATATTGTGTTGGCTGTTTGATTTTATTATTGTTATATGGTTAAAATTGTATTTGAGATCTTAATAATCCATAACACCATTGTTCATGGGTTATGTGAAAAACTAGAATTTTCATGAGTGCAGGACTAGTTGGAAAGTAGAATCAAATGTAAAGGTAACATGAATAATAAAACCTAATTAACATGTCATATGACTTGATATAACAAGTTCATAAATTGAATTAGGACATCAAGGGCTTGGAAATATTTAGCGAATCATGGTAACCAATTCTTGAAATTTACAAAAATTGGGACACAACCCACTAAACATCGAATTAATGATCCATCTTAAGAACCTATTTAAGTCATTAATAATTGAGCTTGATAAGTTAATGATTAATAAAAATAAAAATAAAAACCAAGAAACTCAACCTCAACACCAACTAATACTTAGCAAGACTTAATATTATTAAACTTAGTCAAGCCCTAAAAATAAGATCTATAACTATGTAGACTTTAACCAAATGACCTTTAAACTAAAAATCGAATTAGGATTTTAATAATTAAAGTAAAAATGAACTAAATACTAATATAAGGCTTTTATATATGAACAAATAATAAAATCTCACTGAGTGTCAAGGAACTCATTGGTGGTTTTTACTCCATTAAGTACGTGGTAATTGCATATTAATTGCTAGGATGGAAAATCCTAATTCGAGTACTATGCAAATCTATCTAATTAATTACGTGTTGGTCATTACTTAGTTGCTTGATCCAACAAGTGATACCTTTGAGCCTGATCATAATATAATGATAGTTATGTACTTGAGCTCCCATAATGGTGTGGATTAACTTAGCGAGGAGGTACTCTGGCAAGTACAATTAGCTTGAGCAGGAAGAAAGTTGTGACTAGGAAATATAAAGGAATAGGCTTGGTCATATATGGACCGTGCTCATTAGTAGTTAGATTTTTTGTATGATGTTGTTTCTCTATCTTTCTCTTCAAAAATGGTACTAAAAGCCCCATTGACCCCCTAATAAATAATTACGAAGTCAAACTCCTTTTGTTTCTCAATTTATCTATCTTAGTCATAAGTATTCATATATTACATGTCCTTGGAATGTTAAGGTTGGATTATTCCTACATAACCTAAGCTAATAAATGTTGCATTAGAATTAGGTATGTGTAACACATGAGTATGTGTTTGATTATTGTGTACTAGGTACGATTTGCTCACTCTTTCTATTTAAAGTATTAATAACTTATTTGTGATGCCAGTTTATGGTTGGGATGAAATGGCTTAAACTTGTGACATAGCAATAGTTTTCTTATTACTTAGCACCTTGGATAGTCACAAATTCAAAAGGTGAGAGAGGTATTATTAATACATAGAATCGGACTCATTTATATAAAGGAAAAGTTCGACCTTACAATGTCTAATTAAAATATAACACATATTGCTATTTCTCATCATAAATTTCATTTGTTCCGGTAATACTTTTTCTCAAAATTAATTAAAAGACAATCAACGAGTTGAATAATATTTAATTGTACTAATCTCACAACATTTATCATTTATAATGTTTTTAATAATCAACATGTGCATATAAAATAAAAAAATTTTAAAAATCATAAAAAAGTAACATAAAGAAATATAATAAAATATAATAATTTTAATACTAGTACCATGGATACAACTTACACATTAAAAAAAAGATTATAAGTTAAAGATAAAGAACTTCTATTGTCCGTTAAGAGGTCAGTGAAGAGAACCGTGACTTAGAGGATTTGAAAAAATCCCTCATTGGTAAAATGGCGTGCAGACTTTCAAATAATTCAAATGCTCTTTAGGCGCAGGTGTTAAAAGAGCATTTATTTCGGGCACACAAATTTTTTGAGTTCAACAATATAGGTGGTAAATCCTCTTGGTGTTGAAGTAATAGCACAAAATTAATTATGGCAGGTGAAAGATGGCACAAAGATTAAATTATGGATGGATCCATGGATTCCTAAGACTCGTTCTTTCAAGACACAATTTGTTACATTATTAAAAGTGGACAATGACAAAACAGTAAGTTCAATCATCAATGTGTCACAATCTGGTAGGGAAGTTAGTAGATTACCATCTCATATAACTTATGAGGAAAGAAGTGCCACAACAAGTCATGACTCATCGTAAATTAGAAGAGGACAAGGTGATATGGCCCTATGAGAGATCAAGTCTCTATATAATAAAATTTGGGTGTAGAAGATTGCACTTATGTGGCAAAGTATGATAGAGACAAGAGCTGATCCATCATTTTCTTTTGTACCTAACAAGAATTTGTGAAAGTTATATGGTTTGTCAATTGTCTTCTGAAAATGAAGCATTTATTGTGGAGATTATGTATAAGCATGAATGCTCTTGCCACCAATGCAAATCTCCACAAAAGACATTGTCGAGGAGCTTCATCAAATTGCTTGATTTGTCATGAAGAAGAAAATTTTTTTTTGTAATGTGAATGGACAAATGTGGTTTGGTTTGACATTTTGGGGATTCATGTTGATGCTTTTCCCACTAATTGCTTTGAGGAGTGGTTTTATGTGCTTAGTGAATGAATTGAGAATAAATGATTTATGTTGGAAACAAACTCTATTCTTATTTGGTATATTTGGAAATAGAGAAACGAATGTGTCTTTAATACACAAGAGCCTCAAGTGGTTTCAATTATGGTTTAATTCGCAAATGGTACCTGGAACTTGACTTAATATGCAATTAGGTATTTGGACTTTAAAATTGATCAATTTAACACATAAACTTTGTTGATCATTTTAGCTCATAAAATTTGTTGATCGATTTAGTTACTACACCAATGGTACTTTAATAATATTGATTAGTGTACATGAAAAGTAATTCTAGATATTAAATTGACCAATTTCAAATTCCAAATACCTAATTGCATATATTGTCGAAGTTTAACTACCATTAGCAACATTTACCCTTCACTTATCTGTAGAATTACCTTATTATTTGAGGAGTTATTGGGGAAGCCATTTCAATCTATTGATAATTTGACATAGGTAAATGATAAAGTTGTTGATTCTAATATAGCAATACCTAGATATAAAAAAGATTATAGGCTGGTGATTCAAGTGAATGGTCATGAAGGAACTATAGTGGATAGCCTTGAATTACCAGATGGAATGGTTCAGGCTAAAAGGTGCACTAATGATCATGTCAATAAAGTTCTTATATGTATCAGTGGATTGCGGAGATGTAAGTAATTTTTGGTATCCTCCTCATGTAGGTTCTATTAAACTTAATTGTGATAGAGCCTTTGATGTAAATTTGTGTTGGAGTGGAATTGGTTTTCTAGCTAAAGACTCAAATGCTAGATTCCTCGCTACGGTATCGAAATCTTTCCTACATGCAAATGTGGAGACGATGGAAGCCATGGCTATAAAGGAAGATCTTATGTTTGTTACATCAAAAAATTGGTCGAAGGTGGAAATGGAGTCTAATAATTATTTGGTAGTGTCCAGTGTTCATGATATAAATAAAGCATCCTGGTGTATTATGCCAAAGGCGGACGAGATTCAAAGACCTAAAAGCTTACTTTATTTCTTGTTTGTTTAGATTTATTTCTTGAACAGCTAATACTTGCACCGATCGGGTTGCTACCTAAGTAAAAAGGGGTTGTGCAATATTTTGAGATCTTGTCATTCTATCCCTTTTGGCTACTTTGCTTTTTGTGGATGTATGTTCTAGATTGCAAGTATTTAAGCTTTATGAAATTAGTGAAACAAATATATCCTTGCCTTTGAGGGAAGAAAATCTAAAATGATTACTATATATTATATATAATTAATAGAGAGAGAGAGAGTCATTTTTTGTTTTTCTCATATTGTCACCACATAAAGGGGCTAGTGAGATTGTCCTAAAATTGTCATATTACATATGTACTTATAATCCGAAGATTGCCTCGCAACTTAGATTTTGCAAGACTTTAATCAATTTATTCCTTCATTGTATTATGTGTGTGTGTGTATATATATTATTACTATTAAAATAGTGTTGATACTGATATTCCACTATGCATCAGGACCATAGACAATCGGATACCCTATAAAAAAATAAGATAAGGTAAACCTATGTCTAAGAAAAATATTAACTAGTTTTTTTTTTTTTTTTTGGTCATTACAATAGAAAGGGGAGGAAATAAACCCGAAATCTCTCACTTGAGAAACTAGAAGAGATGCTGCTAGGCTACAAGACTATTAACATTTACTTATTTTGTGGATTTTATAACTGGATACACTCTGCAATAGAATCCTATCTCATTACTAACGTTGAGTTACCTACAAAAATAGACTGTTTGGGGAGTCAACTACATCTATCTTATTGAAATTCTCTTATTTTACACTTTCATGCATTGTTGTCAAATAATAATTAACAAACAAGTGCAACACAACAATCACATGAGCAAACATATACAATCAATCGGCTAGATTGTATATGGTGTATATTTACTCCATTTGTGACTTAAATCAAGGATGTATGTGTGGTTGCAATGACCTAACACAAACCCACTAGTTCCAGATATCATGCAACCTTGAGTATTTTATAAAAGTAATTTATAGAGTGATTTTTTGTATTTCGAAAAATTATTTTTCAAGTTTCCAAGATGCTAAAAAATTTTATAAACTTAAGCTAAGCCTTTACCTATAAGGTCGTTTCCTAGAACAACTTAATTCCTTATTCGTAGAAATGGACACACAGACTTGACTAATTCATTTGTTCGCTCAACATGATACTGGCTATTCAAAAATGCAAAAGTGTGCATACATGTAATGCATGAACCATTTAATAATTTAATGTCTAATAATTATGGGTAAATTACATGAATAACCTTTGAAAATTTTTAAAATTGCACAAACCTCTTATTTTTTAAAAACCAACACTTAGATCCCTATAACTTTTTGTGGGACTTACTTTTTAATGTATAGACTGTCAATATATATTTTATGACTGATGTGGACAATTTATTCAATGTATTTCGTTAAATACTATTTAAAAAAATAAAAAAGTTAGGACATAAATAAAAATGGAAAAGAATCACATTAGCCGATACGTTCCTATTCGTAAAGTAAAAAAAGGGTCGTTCTTTAAAAAAAAAAAAAAAAACGCAAAACAAAGAAGGATTCTAATTTCTAATCCTAGACAGTCCGTGTTGAAGCCCAACTCCCCTGCTTACAAGACTGTAATTGATCAATTACTAAAGATCATAGAAATATTTGGCCAAAAAAAAAAAAAAAGATCATAGAAATAGTTTATTTCGATCTTTTATCCTTTTCATCAAGGCAATTGGCAACTTGGTGAGGACTTTTCGAGCCATAGAAACCCAAATGATTGCTCCGTTGGTTTGCCTGCTAGATGAAAGCAAAGCCAACGTATCCTATGAGGCCTCAATACACTAACCAATTCGCATGCAGCAAGAATTATCTCTACCTTGATCACTTCAAATACAATATTAATGTAACATCAGTGGTGCAAAGCACTTGACATGGCTAGTGTATTTCAAGGAACAGATGGTCCAATAGCCAATATTTGATTGTGTCCTTTTTTTTCCTTTAATTTTCTTGCTATTTTTTTTCTCGTGTTTAGACATTATCAATGTTCTTTTTAACACTAACGAATTAAATATATTAAATTAATTGTCCACATCAGCAATAAAATGCACATAAACAATCTATACATTACAAATGTGGGTCCCATAAAAGTTTCGAGGGGTCTACTTGCTCATAGTTTAAAAAGTAAGGGGTTCGTATAATTTCAAAAATTTTCAAGAAATGTTCACATAATTTACCCAATAATTAGATGTTCATTTTTAAGCGATCAAATCAATTTTCACAAACACTCTAATTGATATAACTAATACAAGTGGTACAATTTGTGTTGAATTTCAATCTTAAATTTTAGCACTCACAACCAATCCAATCACAAACAATCCTAATGTCCAACACGCATAAAATTTGACTATCTTTTTATTTAATGCTCTAAGCTACACAAACAAATAATGTAGTATTCATTAGGAACTCACCTAGCCATAACGATGGGTCAAAGTAACCTTTTAGGTATGAATCTTCTTGCTTAATATCTCTTGAGTGTCGTAAATATTATGAAAAGTGCATAAGAAATAGCTACAAATAATAATTTCATAACCTATATAACAATAGTTTAAGTTCCTTGTATTTATAATACTAAATCATTAAATGCATATATCTTTTTCATTTTAGTTTTGTTTTTTATAAGTAGGAAGTTGATTTGATATGATTTTTGGAGTACTTTCTGATAGTGTGATTATTTTTATGAAAGGAAGCCATAAGATAGCGGTTCAGCGGGGGCCAATTTGTAACTTAACAATTTTACCAACAATTTCTATTGATTTCTCATTTTCATGACATCTTGGTCGTTTCAAATCCATTTTCGACAAATAAGTAGTTGATTTATTATGATTTTTCGATTTCTTTCCAGCTGTGATATTACTTTTATTAATGAAAAATTCTAAAGGGTTGAATGGTCCAAGTCATATTAAGAATTTTCTCACCCTTGAGCTAAAGTCTAGTGTCTTTGAGATATTTTATCTTAACCCTCTCCATAAGACATCTTTCCATCTAAATCCTTTCCATAATCAATCCATACTTCATCGTTTTGATCATTATCCATGATTTTTTTCTTCTTTTTTTTTTTTTGTTTGATTTTATGATCTTAGATCCCTTCAAGTTGAATCCTTTTCTTATATCACTTTCCTTTGATTCATTCAATAGTCCATTTATGCCCCATTAGCTAATGTATTAATAGGTTGAATACCTATATCATGATGATAACGCCATCTACTTCCTAAAATATCAAAGGAGCATGTCTCCTAAATCATATGTACTTCTCAGCCAAGTTTCACTTGAAAAATATCATATAAACGACTTCAAAATTCAATTTTTCATCTCCTATTTTATCAAATTTCTTAATCTACCATTTCCATTACTATTAATTAACTAAATTTAATTGAAGTCCATCTTCTAAATGCCTATGTGTCTTGAATGGGAGGGAGAATATAAGAGAATGGAAAGAAAAATACAACTTTTCCTAAATTCCTTATATCATAGACCATGCCAATAAACTTATCATGGTTCTAAATATCAATTTTTTTAATACCTAAATTGGCAATTCCATTTATTTCTCATGGAAGATCTTGGGCATGGGATTAAAAATGGGGAGATCACACAATGTTTGACCCTTTTCCTTCTTTCTTAGCTCCCTCCCCCTACCCCCATTCCCCATTTTCCCTAATAGTAATTCATTAACATAACAATGAAGAACTCCATAACCATGATATATATACATACATATATATAACTTTGACAAGATGCTTAATGGTCTAGGTCAAATTAAGATTATAGAAATATAATGTATATTACTAACTTCATCATGCTCGTGTTTTGAATTTATGATTTGAAAAGTATTTGGTAAGCTCAAGGATTGGTCTTTAAGATTATGGGACTATTAGGGCTATTTTCCCTAGGGTTGAGGCGTCCATGAATACTTTGATAGGTTTTATAAAAATTCTTCAGGGTTTTCTTGAAGGTCTCTAAGGTATATGGCTTCCTTCTTAGGGTTTAGACTTAATTGGAGAGGCTTTTGTTTTATTGCTTGAGGTTCAATGACTAAAAGTTAGCTTAAAATCAAGATGACCCATTGAGTTGACGATCGAAATTTTTAGGATTTATGATTATTTTATAAATGCTTTCTAAACTGCTAGATATTTAACTGGGGAAAATTCTATGGTGCGGTTTCTGTATAGACAAATTTTGACTTGCAATAACATATTGACAAGTTAATGGTTTCCTTTTTACTTTTTTTCTTCCCTTTCCTTTCTTATTCAATTTTATATACTACCTTTCACCCCAAAAGTAATCTTTTATGTATTTTTTTTCTCTATTCTTTATTATCTTCAATACATCAACTTTTCTTTTTTACTTTACATGTCTGTCTTTTTTTTTATTAAATCTTATTTCCTATGATTTATTTTTAATATTTATTTTCTTTACTACTTCATTTTATTTCCCCTATTAATGATATTAGTAATTTTCAATCATCAAGACCAGTAATGAAAAAGGTTGAAGGAATATATATGATATAGTCATCATGGTCTCATAAATTTAACCCATCTTATTAGCTTAATTAGCTCATCAAAATTAAATATAATATGGTCATTTGGTGCCCAGCATCATAAACATATAATAGGAAAATTTTCATGCAGAGTTTAAGATTAAGTTGTGTTCATCAATTGCATATGATGTTAAAGACAATGTGGTAAAGAGACGATGAACATATAGCTTATTGTGTTCATTTTTCTACATAAAAAGGTTCATATTGCACTTATCTCACCTTTTATTATGCTTTGAAGATAAGTTACACTTTGAAGATAAGTTATGAGTAATGATTATTTATTGTTAGTGGTACTATCTTTAACATCAATGCATTGGTCTTTAGCAATACTAACAATGTAGAGGGTCATTTTGGTAATTAGCCTTGGAGGTCAATTTAATGTCATGGATCGATTTTTTGTGCTAGTGATAGGGCTTAAAAGACCGAGTCCAATAAGAGATGTCATAGGGAGATTTGGCTTGGTAGACTCGAAACAAATATCATTGAACCAGTTTGCTATACTCTTAACTTAATTCGGTTTTCTTATACGTGAAAAGTAGACTTCAAAAATATCATATTGGGTTAATTTAGACTTTATTTGATTGAAATGAGCCTTAAGCCCTTTTATTTGAAAACAGACCATTTGAAAAAAAGATTAACGGGCTTTGTTTATATTACAAAAGCCACCAAGCTCTTTCTAAGCCCATTTGTAAGCCTAACCTATAACTCAAGAAGTAACCTATAACTCAAGAAGAGAAGGTTTCAATCTCAACCATCAGATCCTTAGGAATGATCCAAAAGCTGGCATTAGTCTTCCAATATCTATAAATGAGAAGTTTCTCTTCTCATTTAGAGGAATTTTGTGTATTGCTAAAATTGAGACAACATAGAAACTCTACTGAAATAGCTTTAGAGAAAGATCAAAACATCTACTTCGCAAAGAATGAGTTAAGAATGGTTGAATCTATTTGATTTGATCTTCTATCACACTTGCGCATTCAAGAAATCAGGTTTGTCTATTCCTCCTCCAACAACCTCTTTAGCAACATGTTACACGTGTCATCAGTTTAGAACGCCTCTCAGGTTGATTGGCACCTATCACACGTAATCAACTAGCTACAGCAACCCCACCATACAAACAATCAAATAGATATAAGGGTTTTGTAATTTTGTGGTTGAACATAATGTTTAGAAGTACTCATAGTGGTCTTATTTCCACTTAAGTAGTAAAGAATGATTGTGGTAACTCATCGATTAGTTTAATTTATCGGAATCTTTATATCATACTTCAATCAATAGAGATATGAGTATTTGACTTAATATTTTAATAATATTAAAATGATACCATTGTAGTTCAATCAATACCGTGATAATAACAGACATTTTTATGGTTAAGTAAATAAAACGTCATATTATCACCGCTATGATAAATCAATTTGCATCAATAATATTATAGTTTACAACTTATAGTGTTTCGAATCATCATGTTTATATATACATTAGTTTAATAGATGAAGTTATTTTTTAGGTATTGATACGGAATAGTTTTGAATTTTAGGGATAAGGTTTTTGATAAATTTAGAAATTAAGACTAATTACAATTATTTTCTTAAATAATACTTATATATGTTTGGATAGAGATTTGGATAGAGATAGCAATTAAATATTATTTATTATTATATATTTTTATTGTATTTATTTTTTTTCATTTGTTCATTGTTGTTGAAATACCTCAAACTCTCAATTAGTTAATTTAGAAACAATTTAATTGAATAATATAATAGATAATTAATTTTGGACATAGTTAGATAGTTTAAATAAATAACATGAATAGACAATTTCATATAATTAAATTAGGAAATAGGTTAAATTGATATTTGAGATTTTAAATATTCTTTTCAAAATATTTATTTCTTATTCTATCGATTTGACAAATTAAACTATCCGACTTCTACATTAATCTTTCATTTTAATTAAACTCCTTTTTCTTCAATTTCAATTCCTAAATCTTAAAACAAATATTTTAAATGTTTTGAAAACTCTTAAACTTTAGTTATCTTTCATTTTGTAAAATTTTATTAATTTTTTAAATCAATTACTTGCTTAAAAATATCAGTTTTAAACTCGAACCCGAATCAACTATCAAATTTTAATAAACTAAACTTTTGAATTATGTTTTTATATCAAGTTATAAGTTTATAATATATATATGTTCTCAAATTATTTATGATACTAAAGATATTTATCAGAAAGGTTTAAATCTAATACCCTATTCTAAAAGCTATCCTATCCTTAATTTTTCCTTAACATTATCTTTTCTTTTCCTTTTTCCTTTCCCATTTCTGTTTTGTTTCTTTTTCCTTCCCGTTTCTTTCCTTCCTCTTCTTCTTCTTCTTCTTCTTCTTCTTTTTCTTCGTCTCTCTTTCTTTCTTCAATTCAACTCCCAAATCTCAATTATAACAAGATTAAAGAGAATAAAAGATGTGAAAAACAAGATCAAGGATGGAGATCTAGCATAAACAAGCTTCAAGATTTTGGGATGTAAAAAAAGATAAAGAAAATCAAGAAGTTGTATTGCCGAAAAGGAGATAAGTTTTACTTTTCCTTTGCTTTAGTTGTTAATTACTTTGTTTGAGTCGTTGATTATATTTATATATGTTGGTTTAATGGTGGATGCATGTTAGATTTTTAAGAAGATGATGAATAGTAGATGTAGGGTTTGATAGAGTGTTTTGAAGGTGTTTGATGAGTTAAATGGATATAGAAGTGTTAGAAGCATGAAAACTAGTTTGTATAATGATTAAATGATGTTTTAATGGAGGTAAAATATGTAAAAAGTGAAGAAAAAATGAAGTTTAAAACAAAGGAAATCGTTACAGCCTTAACACCCTGTCAAACAACCCATTTGAAGGGGTTTATGGGCCAAACGGCCCATATGAAAGCATGTTGCAAGTTCTGGAGCTTTTTATACAAATCCCATATGTCTAAACGGCCTTGAAATGGCTCATATGAGGGGTTGTATGGAGTAATCGACCTTCGAAATGACCCGTTTGGAGGAGTGTTGCACTCTCGAATCATTTTGAGTAAAATCCGTGGGTTGAAACGGCCCTTCATACAGCTCTATTTGGTTTTCCTTGCTGCGATATTGTTCCCCATATTGCTCATAACTTTTCATCTGATCTCGGATTGAGGTGATTTAAAGGGCTACGGAAAGCTTAAAAAGAAATCTACAGACTTGGATACTTGATTTATCTATTGAGATGGATTCTAAAACACCCTCCAATTCGAGGAGCGGTAACCTTATCTGAGTGGGCACGGTAGCTTAGACGCTTAGACCACTAGTCATGATGCAATGACCTTTCTTAGTGTCTCGATGGATAATTGATAGGGAGTATCACATCATTGTAACATTTATCTTATTCTTAAAAGGATATAATATGATTTAGTTTACGTTTATGGAGACGATTGAACTAGGTGATATTATTATTGATTAAGTTAAGTAAAGTTGATAATGGCTGTAAATCCTAAATGAGATTACTTTTCTTTATTGGTTATATCAAAGATATAAGTATTCAAACTGCTTATATTGACCCCCTTATTAGCTGCGGTTACTCAAGATCCCTAGATTCCTACCCTAGGGTAGTCACCTACGAGGGCTATCAACTTGCTCCTCTATTGCTGCGGTGGTAAGCTAGGGATGGAAAATCATTTCCCAAATTGTTTCAAAGTCTGAGTGCTCCAGTGTTGAATTGTTTACTTTAAAGAAAAGATGATAATTTACTCATTAATGCATTCCATTTAGTTAAGCTCGTGGTCACTCCGTATATGATTGTGTTATTGTGTACTAAGCTTTGGCTCATTATTGTTGTTGTTATTTCTTTTCCAGGTATATTGATGATGATGACATGTTAATGATTGGATGATGATGAGGTTGATTTGGTGATGTTGATTATGATGTTGTTGATGGATGATGATGCTTAGCTCGGATTTTGGATGATATTGGGTGAGTGAAGTTGGTTTAGGACTGTGGATGTATTTTATTTTGTTAAAGTGCTAAATTTATATTTTAAGTTTGTAATATTCTTTTAAGAGCTTAGTTGAGAAACTCACATGTTTGTAATATCTTTAAAAGCTTTGTTTTTAGGAACAAATGATCTACTCTGAAAGTAGATTATAATTATGTTTTTGTAAAGTCTATTTGGAAAGTTTAAATCCAGTTGTTTTAAAAATATAACTAAACAATTTCATAATTTAAAATCGGTCAGCAACTGTTCGAAATAAACATATCATTCTAAAAAGTCTAAGCATGTAATATATGAAGTATCATACGTGACGGTAATTCCTTAATTAAATTTTAAAGCATACAGTTGTAATCAAGTATTCTATTTGATTTTTATATCATTTAAATTGTCACTAAATCTCATTAAATATCTTTTCATTTAGCAATTTTACAATTGAATTAATCATATGTGATGGTTTCAAAATCGTGATAAATCGGGAGAGATTTTTCTAACATTTTTCTCGAAATTCTTAGAATTTTATTATCAAATATGGTGATTACCAAGAGTTTGGCTAATGTAAAAGTCTCAGGGATTGCACATATCTTCAAAATATATTATAAATATAGCAAGTTATGATTGAAAATTTGGATTTGAGTAATTTAAATGTAAGAATTTTTTGTTTTATTATTAAAATAAGAAAAATTAAGAAAAGATCAATCCATTCTAAAGATTTACTTGCTACAATTAACTAAAATATTTTAGATTGTAAATCTCCGATTCAAATCTCAATTTTATTATACTCTCTCTTTATTTTCGATTGTCCATCTTCACACTTCCTTTCACTGATCTTTTACAACAAACTACCTCCCTTTTAACTATGCTAATCCGGGGTTTGATATTGGGAAAGATGTTGGACTCATAGTGGGAAGTGAAAGACTTAATGAAAGTACAAAGGTTAAGCAGGGAAAGTCCTCGAGTCAGAAGAGTTATTTTAGATTTAAAGGGGGCCAAAGTTGTTAAGCGTCAATGAAGGCCTCAAGTAATGGGGTAAATAAATGGCCTTGGGCCAACTTGGTTGTAATAGGTTATGAACAAGACAAAATATTAAGGATCGTAACAGGAGGACATTGGCATGTATTATTAACAATATGATAGTACAGAACCATGCCATATTTTCTGTGTGAATTATAACCGAATGGTGACTTAGCACGATAGTACAATATGCCATTGCCCATGATTAGCTAGGGATCAATCTATCACATATATGTATCCTAGAAATTAAAGTAGAAATATTATTATAAGGTTATTACCCAAATACACTTGTATTCGAGTAGCAATTTTGATTTCATTTCTATTATATCCTTCTTAAATTATATCTAAGCATCAACTGTTATCAAAGCTTCACCGGTGATGGTAGGAGAAGCTAAGAAGGTTGAAGAACTAACTCGAATGGTGAAGGAACAAGCTGAGAAGAATGATGCTTAGGTTGAAATGTTTACCGAGACTCTCAAGAACCAACAAGCCGTACTGGACAAATAGAGCTAAACTATGGATGGGATTTGATAGAAATTGCAAGCAAATAATACAATGGTGGGATCCCCATCTAGCTTTGCTTATCATGGCAAGCTTCCAGCATTTGCACGACTATAACTCTTGCAATAAGAACAAGACAACAGCATTAAAAACATAAATGGTTATTAGTCAGCTATAAGTTGCATTAAGTGGAATTTTCAGTGTTTAGTGGAGAAGGAATATAGAACTGGCAAGTTAGGGCTAAGCAGTTCTTTGCGTTGGATCTGGAACATCTCAAAGTAAGTATTGCAACTATGTACTTAGAAGATAAGCCTTATGAATGGTATCTATCATACTCTAAGATAAGGAGTGATCTTCGCCCTATGAGGTGGGAATAATTCACAAAGGCTTTCTAAGCTAGGTTTAATGAGCGTATATTTGAAAACCCTACAGTTGAGCTCAAAGAGCTACATCAAACAAAAACATTGCAAGAATACATAGGCAATTTTATGCATCTAGCAACTCTAGTCCAACTACTTGAACTACACTTAATAAGTAGCTTTCTTAGTGGACTAAAACCTAAGATCTAATTCCCAATCTGCATGTTCCAACCTAACACACTCAACCAAGCCTACACCCTAGCCAAGTTACAAGAATCAACACCTTATCTTCTAAGAGTGACCTAAGAACTACAAGACAATAAACATCACCTACAGTTCGAGCACTTCAACCAGTCATATTACCTTCGGACAATAACCACCAAACATTAAGAACTAAGCACACCAGCAAAATAAGAACCAAACATTACTTGTGACTAACCAAACCTACTCACCTAAACCAAACAACAACTCAACCTTTAAAACCACTTAGAGACTCATGTTTGAAGAATTAGAAGAGAAAAGAAGGACAAAACAATGTGTCTTGTGTAATGATCCTTTTGGGCCTGAGCATAGGTGCAAAAGTAAGAAGCTTAACATACTTGCGGTTGAGCGAGATGATGAAGGTGAAGAATTTGTAGAGGATGCAACTGGGGTGACAGAATTAGAGGAAGGACTGGCATAGCTCACCTTATGTTCTTTGAGTAATGACCACAATAAGATTAAGAAGAGCATGCATGCTAGTGGTTACCACAAAAAGAGACGCCTTAGTATGTTGATTGATACTAGCAGCTCTACCAACTTCATAGATGAAGGACTAGTTAAGGGGATTGGTTGTCAAGTTTTGGAATTGCTCCAATTAAGGTAATACTAGCAGATGGAACCCAGCTCATTTGTATCGGGAGGTTGAAATTTTCACTTGGCACATGTAGGGGAAGACTTCACGGTGACATTTTTCGAACTATCCTTGTCATCAAGTGATCTCACAGTTGGAATACCTTAGTTATTTGTTTTAGGGAACGTTAACTAGGATTTTAGAACCACGATTATGGAGTTTGAACGGTAATAAGGAGTTGTGAACTAAGGAGTGATGTGCAAAGACTTAACATAATACAAGTAAGGAATTAGCACACTTACTAACGTCCTCCCCCTCCTTAATGGAGGTACATTGTTAGGTAATACAAGGGCCATTACTAGATGGGGTCAGCATGATTTAGCAAAAGCTACCACCTTGTTTGATGGATTTACTTGAAGAGTACCATGACTTGTTTAAGGAACCTAAGTCACTCCCTTCCCACAGGGCTTTTAATCATCATATTCACCTTCAAGATCAATCCCCACTTGTTAATTTGAGTCTATATAGGTGCTCTTCACTTCATAAGGCATTCTTGGAAGAAATGGTACGACAAATTGTAGTTGAGTAGTATCATACAACCCAACCAAAATCCATTTGCCTCTCTGGTTATCTTAGTAAGAAAGAAGCATAACTCTTGGCAAATGTGTGTAGACTATAGGGAATTGGACAAGCAAACAATCAAGGATCACTTCTCAACTCCCATTATTGAGGATCTATTTGATGAACTCTGCAGTGCACATTACTTTAGTAAGCTGGATTTAAGATGCTAATATCATCAAATCCTAACGAAACCCAGATGTGTATAAAACCTCCTTCAAGATGCATGAAGGTCACTACGAGTTCCTAGTGATGTCTTTTGGCCTCACTAATGCACCTTCTACCTTCTAAGCATTGATGAATTATGTGTTTAAACCATATTTGAGGAAGTTTGTCTTGGTATTTTTCGATGATATCTTAGTATATAGCAAGCACATGAAAGATCATGTTAAGTACCTGCATTATGTATTTAAAACGTCGAGAAGGGAAAAGTTATATCCCAAACAAAGCATGTTTTGGGGATACCACAAATTGCGTACTTGAGCCACATTATCTCAAGGGAAGGAGTAGCTATAGATAAAAAGAAGCTTGAGGCAATAGCTAAATGACCTTCTACTAATTTGAGGCAGCTAATAGGATTCTTAAGCCTAGCCAGTTACTACCATCAGTTTATCCTTAGGTTTGGGATCATAACTAGGCTTTGAACCAACTTTTGAAGGAAGATCGGTTCAAATGGAGCTTAGATGAATATAGTACCTTTGAAAAACTCAAGGTTGAGCTTATGGAACCTCCAGTGCTTAGTCTACCAGATTATTCAAAGAAGTTTGTTATAGAGATGGATGCTTGTGGAGATGGAATAGAGGTAGTACACATGCAAGAAAACCACTCGATTGCATATATCAGTAAGCCATTAGCTCTAAGACATCAAGGGTCATTGGTACACGAGAAGGAACTAGTAGCCTTAGATGCCATTGAAAATGGAAGCACTACTTAATCAGGATGCACTTTACTATTAAGATCGATCACCGGAGCTTAAAATACTTGTTGGGACAACACCTAGTTACTCCCACTCAACAAAATTGGCTTACTAAGTTGGTTGGCCTTGACTATGATATAGAATACAAGAGTAGAGTCTAAAATAGGACAATTGACACACTATCGCGAGTTAAATATCAACAGTTACAAAATTTGATAGTCTCCTCTACCATAACTAATTTTCGGGAGGAGATTAAGGAAAGCTAGAAGTTACAAGGAAGGTATGCCAACATTATATCCAAACTCTAGTAAGGATAGGAAGTTAAGAACTAAGCATGGGAATAAGGAATTCTCAAAAGGGAGGGAAGAACAATGGTAGGTTTGTCTCAAGACCTCAAGGTTAAGCTATTGGGTTATTATCATGAGAATCCTGTAAGGGCATTTGGGTGCCTAGTCTGCTTAAAGAATTGCTAGTGCCATTTATTAGCCAAAATTAGAAAGGGAGGTAAGCTAATGTCAAAGAATGCAATGTTTGTCAAAGGTTTAAACCTGAAAATATGGCTACACTAAGTCTACAACTACTCAACATACCAAATGAGTGTTGGCAAGATATGAGTATGGACTTTATAGAGAGGTTGCCAAAATGTAAGATAATGGAAGTATTGGATGCTAGATACTATCACTTGTGATTGTGATCGTGATCCGATCTTTGTTAGTTCTTTTTGGCAGGAGTTCTTTCATCTTTAAGGGGTAGAGTTCAATATGTCTACAACTTACCATCCACAAATGGATGGCCAAATTGAGCTGGTGAATAGGTGCCTTAAAACTTACTTGAGATGTATGACTAGAAAATCACCTAAGAATTGGAGTCAATATTTAACCTAGTGGAATGGTGGTGCAACACCAATTATTATACCAGTGCACACACCACTCCATTCCAAATTTTATACTGCTACCTACCGCTATAAATTTACTGTACATTTTACAGACTCAAAAAATGAGGCAGTGGATCAACTACTTACTAAGAGAGAGGAGACAATGAGGTTATTAAAATTTCATCTCAAACATGGTTAGAATAGAATGAAGCAGCTAGCAAATCGAAAAGGTCATGTAAGGTTTTTCAAATAGGGACGGGTTCTCTTAAAACTACAATCCTACAAACAGAACTCACTGAAGGTAAGCAAATCGCAAAAAATGGCTCCAAAATATTATGGACTATTTAAGATTATTGATAAGATAGGGGCTAAGTCTTATCGTCTTGATCTTCCAACCGAATCTGAGATCCATCTTACCCTTCCATGTTTCCCAGTTGAGAAAAGACCATGGATCTCCAATAGCTCTAGTGACTATGCCACCTGTAATGAACACATATTTGGAATTAGAATAACATGCAATAATTAACCTAAAGATGATTAAGAGGGGAAACAGAGTAGAAACAATGATGCTCATCTTATGGAAGAATCAATTTCTTGCAGATGCAACATCAGAGTTCTTTAACGATTTAAAGCTTCGATTCCCTAATCGTTCATTATAAATAAGGAATTCAAAGGAGAGGGCGATGATCTAGGGTTTGATATTGAGAAAGTTGTCAAACTCATGGTGGGAAGTGAAGACTTAAAGAAAGTGCGGAGGCTGAGATGGGAAAGTCCTCAGGTCAGAAAAGTTGTCATGGATTTGAAGGATGCTAAGTAAATGGGGCCGAGTTGCTAAGCGTCAATAAAGGCCCCAAGTAATGGGGTAAATAAATGGCCTTAGGCTAACTATGAAAAAGATCAAATATTAAGGATAGTGATAGGAGGATATTAGCAAATACTATTAACGATACAATAGTATAGAACCATGGCATATTCTCTTTATGGATTATAACTGTAAATCCCATGAAATTTCATTAATTAGAAAATTCAATTAGAAATAGTAACTAGAAAATATAATAATATAAGTTTATGATTAGATATACAATTGAGATTAATATTTTGATAATATAAAATAGAAAGACAATATTAGTGATAGAGTTGACAAAAAATTTAAATTAAACTTTGAAATTATAAAACTTTAATTGCATGAATTTAAAATAAAATTTAATCACATAACTTTAACTTTAATTGCATAAACTCAAATTCTAATATTTAATTATATATAAACTTAAATATTGAGTCGTATAAGCTTAAAAAAAATTATTAATATTATTTAATCGTAAAAATTAAAACTCTAAAAGTAATAAGTTGTGAAATGTAAAATTTTGGATATTGAGTCGAATCGATAAATAGACATTGCAAAACACATGGAGACCCAAATTTGACCCGACAGCTACAAGGAAGCTTGGATAACTACCATGTTTTCCTTTCCTTATTCAGCAATTACTATCTTAAATGCTTTTGTCTTTTTGTTCATAAAATAATTTTTGAAAATGAACTTTCCATGCAAGACTGCCGTGACTTGCAAGAGGAAAGGATAATCATCATTGAGAATTTTCAAATTTAGAAAATCTAAACTAAATCCTAGATATAAATGCTGATGGGACGTGTAACAATTTCTGTTTTTCAAAGTTACCTCTTTTATTTACCAAATGGCAACTAAGGAACTGAGTTTCATTGATATGTAACCAAGAACAGTAGTTAATCATGAGAAACATTAATTCTATCAATTAATTCCAACTTCCCCGTTTGTTCTTTAAATTGCCGAGCGCCACCCCACTCGACCTCTATCTTTTCCTCACTCAAAATCTCTTCTAAAATATATAATACTCCTCTAATTTTCTAGATAACTCTTAAGGAAATCATTAAATATTACCCATTACTTAAGCTTTTGTGTGTGTGTGTATAAAGAAACCAACAAGTGATCGAGCAATTCCGGGTGAAGTACGGCACTAGGAATAGGGAAGGTATCCAATACCATACTCATCATCAGATAAGGTAAATTCCTACACTATTGTTTTTTAGTAAAATCAAATGAAGTACCTTATCAATAAATCTAATAATTAAAAAAAATTTACAAAACAATAAAACCAAGAACATGTATAGCATGTCTTGACAATTCTAAAGTAAATAAGCAAATTAGGTTCAATATTCTTTCTTTTCTTCATCACCTAAATAGTATAATAATTAGGTATACGTATGCGTGAGGATGAGTTATTAGGAAAACATTAAAGGAAATTTAACTATTGTTAGCAGAAGGATAATTTAAAGAAACTTTTGATAAATAATGAAATTTAACACTTGATGATAAAAGTATATATATGTATATGAATGACACAGCTTGTAGGGAAAAATTTAATTAATTTGATAAGTAATTAACGATGAGAATTAAGATGATCATTAGATAAATTAATGTTATATTTTCTTTACATAATGTCTCAGCCATGATATTTTTTTATGAATAAAATAATTTTGAACGGTTGACAAGTAAATTAAAAATGACCATTTGATGAATAATTGTTAAATAAGTTTAATAAAATATACATATGAATACATATAAAGTTTTGGCCCTTTAAAAATATATATAATATATAATATAATAGTAACAAATACCATGTTGATTTAGTTATAAAAATATAAAATTTACGTAAAACTCATATTATAATATGTCTACCATACCTATACGTATATATATATATATGTCTTGAGTCCCACTTAGGTTGCCGCTAAAGGTAACTTGATGAATTAATATAATATAAAGTATGTCAGACCATGTAAGAACTAGGAGTAATAATAAAATAATTCATATATAATAAGGATAAGACCACCAGAGGAAAACTAGACTCATAATAGCATATACAGTATATACATATACTTTACGGACACTAGGGGTTAAAATAAAAATAATAATAATAACTAATATAGATAATATAAGTTTATTATTAAAAGGTCAGCATTATAACCTTTAAAAAGCCTAATCAAATATTAAAATAGAAGAAATAAGAAAACAACAATAAATTTAGTAAGACTTAAAATTAGGATACTTAGTCACAATTAGGAATACATATCCAATTATTTTATTATAATATGGTTATTATTACTTTATCTTAAGAGAGAAAGATCCATTTTCTGACTTACCGGAGGATTATTATGATGAATAGACCAAAGATGAACCTATGAGTAATTCAGATTTGTTTCACCGTCTGTGTTTGTAGTATAGCGTACTAAAATAAAAAATGATACAAATTGAATTATGTATAGGGATATGGGATTATGTGCTACTTGATGATTGTATTGACCATTGAATTACTATGATAAAAGTGGAAATCCTTTGATTGTAATATCTGTTTGATAAATTAATAAGTGTTTATGATTGAAGTAGTCATTTTAATAACCGGACTAAAAATATCGGACTTTATAATAAATTATCATGTATTACAAGAATTGCATAAATTGCATTATTTTGAGGTTACTTTGTTACGTGTTAACATTTCGGACTTATGAATTTAGTTGGTACTTCTAGATATGAATTTTCTAGTTTTACATTAAGTTTTCGTAGATCTATTTGGTTCCGTGGGAATTACTTGGCTCCTGAATGAACGTTGCCTATGAGATCAACATGAACTAGTTAACACTTAATGGAGTTCTAAGTTTTCCGAGGGTAAGTGGAGATAATTTAAATCATTTTTAAATGCATGCATATATTCTCTCTTTCTTTAGTTCTTAGTACCTCCTGGACTCGGTCAACCAGTGCTGGTTCCTGACAACTCCGGTGTGAGGGCGTAAACTACACCCTATTTGAATTCTGGAAATTCAAACTTGTATTTGTTACACATGATTGAGTCTTGCATTACATATGCTTGTCAAACAAACTTGCTTGTGATTGCGTGATGAGGAATAAAACCGATTACTTCATTGAGCTATAGTTTCGCTCACGCCCTTATAGACATTTCAGGTTTCAAGAAAGTCTGTGGCTTGTGCCAAATCGAGCCTTCACCAAGGTATGAGTCATAAAGCTAAGGATAAGAGTTGCAAAGAAACGCTTAAAGCCTATGATAGAATTACTTAGATTTATATCTTTTGTTATCATGATTATCAGAATACTTGGTCTGTAATAAGGAGTAGTTACTTGTGATGCGTAGTACTTCTTTATTTGTTGTATAATTTATATATATTTATATTTCTTATCAAAGCAACTTCAATCCTATTTTTATGTCATTTCCTTTGGAGTAATTTAGTAGTATAAGCAATTGTACTCTATATTGGTGTTCATATTATGGTTTGTCAAGAACATCAATTAAGATTTATAATAGCTTCATACTACCAAGCTACCTTTCGGGCGTGACAATAACAAAATGGTGACTTGGCACAATAGTACAATATGCTATCACCTGTGGTTAGCTAGGGGTCAATTTATCACATATATGTATCTTGGAAATCAAAGCAAAAATATTATCATAAGGTCATTACCCCAAATACACTTGTGTTCGAGTGGCTACTTGTATTTGAGTAACAAGTTTGATTTCATTTCTATTTTATCCTTCATAAATTATCTCCAAGGGTCATATGCCCTCTTTGTTACAATAGTTTGTACTTTAATGTTTTACAACATGCAAAATAACAACATCATATATGTATATAATATATATATATATATAGTGTTAATGATTTATTCGTTCAATTCATTTAACCTTTTCTTTCTTTTTTTAATCTTCAAAAGACATGGCACTAAGATAATTTTTATATATTATTTATAACATTACCTATTTGTAAAACTCCATATTTGGTAACATTTACTTTATTTTTGTTCTTTTTTTTCCCTTTAGTTTGTATGCATAATCTTGATTATGAAATTGTCTATTTTAATACCTTACACCAACTATACAATGGATGTATATGTTGACTTTTTTGTGAAAATAGAATTTGTTTTGAAAATTAATTAATAAAATAAAATATAATCAAACTTAATTATGAACATAGACCACCAAACTCATACTTAAGACATGCGTTTTTTCATTTTAATGTGTTGTGCATGTTTAATATGCAAGTTACCATTGAGACTTATAGTTATAAGTTATTGTTGTGACTCATAGCTCATAAATGCGAGTTATTGCAAATTTTCTTATGTACCTAATTCGCATTTGGGAGATGTAGGTTTAGTGGGTTGTTCTAATAATTAGTTTGTCATAAATACTATTTTAGTAATTATTTTCTTAGGAGGTCTAGAATGACCTTCACTTTGTATATACGAGTCTTTAAATTGTCATTTTCATATTTTAGTAAGTGGCATAATGTTATAATGTATAACACCTTCATATTAAGTGACCTATTCACCTTTCTCGCTTTTTATTAATGTTTTTTCTATTTTAAAATTATGTTTATAATTTGCAACTTATAATAGTATGGTTGTTTTACTATTAGATTGCCTACTTTTACATTATTTATTTTATTCGTTACTTCTTGAGTATCCAACCATATTTATTAAATTTTGCCTTTTGAAATATTCAACAATCCATGTGTTCATATTAATGTTTTTTTTTTAATTCAATTTTTTTCATTTTTAATTAAATCCTTTTACTGGTAATTTATATTAAATGAGTATTACATGATAAATATACTAATAAGCACTTATAAATTCATTCCACTATGATATACTTTATGAATGACATATTATTATTTCATAAAAAAAATAGTTACATTAAACTATGATATATATGAATAAATAAAATTGTTATGTTATGTCTAATGTAATATAATTCTATCGATTTGATGCCTTTCCAATAGTTTTATATATTGTATTTTTTTATTAAGAACTTGTAGAGAGTTACTTTAGTAATTGGGCTCAAAGCCCAATTTATCACCAATAATTTATCTTTTGGGCTGGTGACAGGGTCCAAAGAAGGGTTCACTTAGCAATGTCGTAAGGAGATTCAACTTGGTAAACTCAGAATATGGATCGCCAGACTAGTTTATTCCACTCTCCATCTTATTCGGTTTTCTCGTGCATCAAAAGTAGATTCTAAAAATATCTTCCGTGGTTAATTTATGTTTTATTTTATTAAAACAGGGCTTATATTGAATAAAATAAGTCTTAAGTCCTTTTTATATTTAAAATAGACTATTTTAATTATAATGGGCTTATATTTATAATATAAATAAAGCCCTCTAGCTCATTTCTAAAGCTTAACCCAGCCTAACCCACTATCAAAGAAAATAAGGCTTCAATGGCAATCATTGGATCATTTGTATATGATCTCATAGTGATTAGCTACGCTTAATCTCGTCCGTCTGATCAGGTGTTATCCAATAGTTGACATTAGCCTCCACCATATAAATTAGTAGCTTCTCTTCTCTTTCAGAGTCATTTCACGTATTACTAAGATAGAGCAACGTGAAAACTCTGTTGAAATAACTCAAGAAAGAATCAAAGCAACTACTTCACAAATAATGAGTCAAGAACAATCGAATCTATCTGATTTGATCTTTTGCTATACTTGCATACTCGAAAAACTAGTTTCGTTTGTTCTTCCTCCCATGCCCCTCTCTATGACATCTATACACGTGTTATCGACTGAAGACTTTTCTCAAGTCGACTATCACGTCCATTGCATGTCATCAATCAATGCAGTAGCCCCACCATACATAATCATATTACTAGCATATGATATACCCGTGTTGCCTTTGCGGAAAAAAAAAATTGAGAATAGCTTTTATTATAGAATAAAGAGGGGGAAGAGAGAGCGAAGAACAACATCAAAGATGGTTTTGAGAGAAAGAGAGAGAAGAGTAATTGTCAAATAAGATTAATACAGAAAATAACTATGATTTATGATATCTATTTTTTGACACAAATAAATTGGATTCACAATAATAGTAATAGATAGATAAACAATTCCTTTTAATTAAGTTTTCTATGTTACTTGTAAAGATTTATCATCTATAAGTTTTACATAAATCATTACAACATTTATGTGTTGTGATTTGTCTAAATATAAATCTAAGTATAGCACAAGGTTTACCCTTTTTCCTTGCTATTACACCACTCTTTTGGCGTTACTTTTTAAAATATATTTATAAATAGTATTTTTATAAACACAATGAATCATAATTAAAATAGTTAATGTTACGAATGGTATTTGAACTTTGATAAAATATACAATTATGTACATAAACTTTAAAATTGATCAATTTAGTTCATGAACTTTGAATTTAATAAATTTAGTACCAAAAAATTTTAAATTAATTAATTTAGCATAAAAGAACTTTACGAAGATATTGTTGGCATGCACGAAAAGTTCATTTAGGTAATAAATCGATCAATTTCAAGTTTCATGTACTAAATCGATCAATTTCAAAGATTATATACTTAATTGTATATTTTGTCAAAGCTCAAGTACTATTTGTGACATTTACCCTAATTAAAATTCATACATGTGTATTACATGGGCTTATGACTAGTTGTAATAATAGTTCCTAAGATTTGTTGAAGCTTAATGTTTTTATTTGTAACATTTACTTGTTTCGTTCATTCTTTTTTTTTTCGATGATATCGTAAATTGTACCTAAACTTTAGCAAAATATGCAATTAGACAATTGAACTTTAAGATTGATCAATTAGTACTTGAATTTTGAAATTGATGAATTTAATACCTAAAAGAACTTAACAAGGTATTGTTGGCGTGTACGAAAAGTTCTTTTAAGTATTAAAATGATCAATTTAAAAAATCAGGTACTAAATTGATCAATTTTAGAGTTTATTGTATATTTTGTTAAAGTTCAATATTAATAATTCTTTTTTTTTTGTTTTTCTAGTATCAATAGTATTTATATTTACCTTATATATAAAAATATATGCCAACAGATGTGCATATTGAATTATTGGTGTGCATGCAAAAATTAAATATAATGATGATATAAAATTTAAAATATAGTACAATTAGTCAAAGTGCTAACTTATATTAGCAAATAAAATTTAAATTTTTATATGTTCCACTATTTACACTCTTATTGTTAGTCTTTATTCTAACAATTTCTTATAATAGGTTAATCCAAAAGAGATAAAAAGAAACAATCTCATTCATTACTCCAAAAATTCATAATAAAAAAAACATTATCCAATTAAAAAGGATTAAGGAAAAAATAAATTTTTTTCCCAAAGAATTACCAAATCTGGCTAAATAAAAAATAATCCAAAAAATAAGTAACTTAAACTCACATTTTGAAGAGATAAAATTGTAAATGCCTGATCTCACATCTTAAAAGACGAGGTTAATTTTTTCAAAAGAATTACGTGAATCTACCTTAAAAAAAATCTAAGAAATACGTAACGTAAATTCAGCTCTTACAAAGGCGAGATTGTAAATGGCTGAGCTCATATCTTCAAGAGATGAGGTCAATATAAGAGACAAATTTAACTTGCCTAAAACCGATATTATTTTCATCTCAATAGTATTTTCATAATTTTTTTAAATTTCAAAATTAATTTCCTTTTCTCCCATTAAAAAAATCCCAAATACATGTTGTAGTTTATTTTATTTTTTTATTTAAGACTAATGAAAAATGCAACAGCTCGTTACAAAATCTAACATGTTAGCTCTTCTTCTTTTTCATACTTTAAACCTTTTTGGCAAAAAAATAAAAATTAAAAATTAAAGAGAGAGAGAGAAAAGAAAAAGTCCCTCAAGCTGGGAGTTACTTGTGTCCAATCGTCATACGAATAATTCTAGGGAAGTCTTTTTTAAACCTACCACACTTATCACTTTTTTTACTAACTTATCACTTTCAAAATATTTCATGACCTATTACACCTATTAATTTTCTTGCCGACTTACTACTTTTCGAAATATAACACTATCTACCAAACTTATGATTTTTTTACTAACTTACCACTTTTCGAAATATAACATGACTTACAACTTTTCTTACTGACCTACCAGACCTACTACTTTCGAACATAACATGAGCTATTACAACTACAACTTTTCTTCTCGACCTACCACTTTTCGAAACATAATATAACCTATCAAACCAACAACCTTTTTTACTAATATGCCACTTTTCGAAACATAATATGACCGACCACAACTAGGACATTTTTACTTATCTATTTATCGCTTTTTGAAGTATAACATGATCTACCACACATACAATTTTTCTTACTAACCTATCACTTTTTGAAACATAACATGACCTACAAAACTTATGACTTTTTCTTATCAATTTACCACTTTCTGAAAATATTATGACCTACCAAAGCTATGACTTTTCTTCTTGCCCTATACTTTTCGAAACGTAATATGACTCATCACGCTTGTGACTTTCTTACTAATTACTACTTTCGAAAAAGTCATGATCTGCCACTCTTATGACTTTTCTTACCGACCAAGCACTTTCAAAACATATCATGACTTACCACATCCATGGCTTTTTTTACAACCTATCACTTTCGAAACATATCATAATCTACCATATTCATGGCTTTTCTTACCGACCTACCACTTTTCGAAATACAACATGACTTACCGGATTTATGACTTTTCTTATTGACCTACCACTTTCGAAACATAACATGACTTATTATACCTATGATTTTCTTACTAACCTACCACTTTTTGAAGTAGAACATGATCCACCACATCTACAACTTTTCTTAATAACTTATCACTTTTTGAAAACATAATAGGACCTACCACAACTACGACTTTCTTATTGACCTACCACTTTCGAAACATATCATGGCCTGTCAGTCCTACGACTTTTCTTACCGACGTACTACTTTTCAAAACATATCATGACATCTGACTTTCTTACATACATATTACTTTTGAAACATAACATGATTTATCACATTTATAACTTTTTTACTGACTTGTCACTTTCAAAACATATTATAAGCTATTAAAACCATGACTTTTCTTACTGACCTACTACTTTTTGAAATAACATGACCTACAACAAATACAACTTTCTTCTGATCTACTACTTTCGACACATTCATAATCTACCACACATACAACTTTCGAAACATAACATAATCTACCATACTTATGACTTTCTTACTGAGCTACCACTTTTTGAAACTTAACATGTCCTATTACACTTACCACTTTTTTTTCTTACTAACCTAGCATTTTTCGAGCATAACATGATCTATTATACATATGACTTTCTTACTGACCTACCATTTTCGAAACATAACATGACTTATTAGACCTACAACTTTTCTTATTGACCTACCATTTTTTGAAACATAATATGACCTATCAAACCTACGATTTTCTTACTAACTTACCACTTTTCAAAATATAACATAACTCATCAAACTTATGACTTTCTTCTTATCTACCACTTTTAAAAATATAACATAACGTACCAGACCTAAAACTTTTCTTACCGAACTACCACTTATCTTTCTTCTAAGCGATAAATTGGTAAGAAAGTTTATATGTTTGATAGTTACTTTTTTACTGATTTATCCAGTCACAACTTTTCTATAAGTCTCTATACATCGATTTGACACAAGTTACCAAATCCTTAAGCAAATGGTAGGTCAATAAAAAGCCGCAACTCTAGTAGATTACTCTTTTACCGATTTACCCGTCCGCGACTTCTAAGTCCCCGTACATCGACTTGAGGCAAGTTTTGCCGAACCTTAAGCCCTAAACCCTCTCTCCATCGCTACTGACTTATATCAGCTCAGACTCATACAGTATTCTTCAAACCTGACTTTGCAAAGGTACGCATCCATTTCTCCGATCCGTTCGAAGGCCATTGCTGATTTCTCATTGAACAAGACGCAAATAGGTGATAAATTTAGATAACACTTGTTCAATTTCTTGTTTCCTGCATAATTTCATTCGATTTTCTTGTTCGATCCTTGACTGGTTCCGCTTATCTTGCGGCAAATGTGTTACGCAAACTTCGTTTCTTTTTAGTGCCGTAGATGAATGTGAGGCTTTGTTCATAGTTTTTTTATACTTGATCTTCAAATAAGTTACATGTCATGAAAACGCGATAGTTCATAATTTAAATCTTATAGAATGTTGAACTTTTTACCGAGAATGGTTTCAGAGTGTTGATTATGCGCGGATGAAGGTTTATGCGTGAAATTTAAGTTAAATTTATCGCTGTAGATATCTAAGTAGCTCTAGAGTTACAGTTCATAGATATCCGATTATGTATAAGCTTAACAAGGCCTATGGTTAGTTAGGTTTATCTAGGTCTCTGAATTTTACGTTATAAATTTTTAAAATTGAGTTGGATCTTGTTAGATGGACAAGTTTACGCATGGTATCTAAATAAGATAGTGAAATCTTAGTTGTTACCACTTCAGCATGAGAATCTCTGTAAAATTTGATTAGTTTCTTTGATATTTTGGAGTGATTTTATCTATTGGTTATTCCTGCGCGTGCTCTAGAGATTCTAAATTTCTGCAGTTTAGGTCATGTTTATCAGTGCATTGTTGCCATATGTGCTTCCATGACTTCAACTGATTCTCTAACTTTTGTTTTGTGCTTGTGTGGAGTTTGAGTTGAATTCCATTGACAAAAAACCTATACAAGTAGTATGTGCTTGCAATTAAGAAATGCATCAAATAATATTAATGAGATATGGACTTTATGGATGTAAAGTTTTATTGATTTATTGATGTGCAGGAGTAAGTATATTTATTGAATTCTGCCTTTGGCTCTGGAATGCGTGCTGCTTTGCTTCCAAAACATGTCGCTTCTGTGGTGAGATACCAAAAGGATCCGCTCAAAGCACTGCAGATGTTTAACTCGGTTAAGCAAGAAGATGGCTTCAAGCATACTTTATTAACCTATAAATGCATAGTTGACAAGCTTGGCTCTCATGGGCAATTTGAGTTGATGGAGAAGGTGATGGTGGAAATGAGAAGTAATTTTGATAATAGTTTACTCGAAGGTGTTTACATTGGGGCCATAAAAAGTTATGGTAGAAAGGGAAGATTCGGGAAGCTATTGATGTGTTTGAGAGGATGGAGTTTTATAATTGTGAGCCCTCTGTTCAATCTTATAATGCGATTATAAATATATTAGTTGAGAGTGGACATTTTGATCAAGCGCACAAAGTTTACCTCCGGATGAGGGATAAAGGGGTTGTTTCTGATGTGTACACCTTTACTATTAGAATGAAGTCCTTTTGTCGAACCGGCAGGCCTCATGCTGCAATGAGACTTCTTAGAAACATGCCTTCCCAAGGTTGTGACCGTAATGCAGTTGCTTATTGTACTGTTATTAGTGGGCTGTATGAAGAAAACCATCAAGATGAGGCATATAAACTGTTCCTTGAGATGCTTAGCTTAGGCATTTATCCTCACATCTTAACTTTCAATAAGCTCATCCATACGCTTTGCAGGAAAGGTGATACTAAAGAAAGTGAAAAGCTTCTTAACAAAATTATGAAGAGAGGCTTAAGTTTAAACTTATTCACCTTTAATATTTTGATTCAAGGTCATTGCAAAAGAGGTGCTTTACATGAGGCTGCGAGATTGTTGGAAAATACATCAAGGGAAGGTTTCACTCCTGATACAGTCTCATACAACACTTTGATTTATGGCTTGTGCAGGAACTTCAAGGTTAGGGAGGCTGAATCGTACTTGCATAAGATGGTGAATGATGGGCTTGAGCCAGATGGCTTCACCTATAATAGTGTAATTGATGGATATTGCAAAGTTGGTATGACAGAAGAGGCAGATAAGGTTCTCAGCAGTGCCATTTTGAAGGGTTTTGTTCCAGATGAATTCACATACTGCTCCCTTATAAATGGATTTTGCAAGGATGGTGATATTGATCGTGCCATGACACTGTTTAGAGATGTATCAAGAAAAGGAATGAATAGTAACGTTCTCTACAATACGTTGATTTTAGGCCTGTCTCAAAAGGGGCTTATTTTACAAGCTTATGAACTAATGCTGGAGATGGTTGAAAATGGGTGCTCTCCTGACATTTGTACTTACAATATAATTATCAACGGATTGTGTAAAATGGATCGTGTTTCTGATGCTTACGACCTCTTGGATGATGCTATTATCCATGGTTGTCTTCCTGATGTTTTTACTTTTAATACATTGGTTGATGGATACTGTAAGCAGTCTAAGTTAGACCACGCAATTGAGGTCGTGGATAGAATGTGGAACCATGGTATAACTCCTGATATAATAACATATAACTCTTTATTGAATGGACTTTGCAAGGCTGCAAAGTTTGAGGATGTGATGGAAACTTTTCATGCTATGGTGGACAGAGGTTGTGTTCCTAACATAATAACTTATAATATCCTAATTGAGAGCATGTGTAAAGCTCGCAAGTGTACTGAAGCACTTAAATTCCTTGATGCAATAGAAAGTAAGGGTCTTATGCCAGATGTTGTGAGCTTTGGCACATTAATTAAAGGATTATCTGATAATGGAGATGTGGAGGCTGCCTATCAGCTTTTCAAGAGAGCAGAAGATCAATACAATGTCTCTCATACCACAGGAACATTCAGTATCATCATTAAAGCCTTCTCAGAGAAACTAAATACTAGAATGGTTGTAAAACTTTTTCATGATATGGTTGAACAAGGTTGTTCTCCTGATGGTTACACCTATCGCGTCATGATCAATGGATTCTGTAAAACAGGGGAAATTGACACTGCACATCACTTTCTGCTGGAAAAAATCAAGAAGGGACACATTCCCATGCTGTCTACATTCGGCCATGTCCTTAATTGTCTTTGCATGAAGAACAAAATATATGAGGCTGTTGGCATCATCGGTGTTATGGTGCAAAAGGGTATTGTCCCTGGGATGGTGAACAGCATTTTTGAGTCTGATAAAAGAGAGGTGGCAGCACCTAAGATTGTTGTTGAAGACTTATTGAAAAAGGGTCACATAACTTATTCCACCTACGAACTTCTTTATGAAGGTGTTAGGAATAAGAAATTATTAAAAAAAAAGGGAAAAAAAAATCAGGTGCTCATTTGATGAGAGAAAGAAGCCATTATCTATAGATACAGCAATATCTTGAAATGGTTTGAGAGATGTGTGGCTGCAGTTGGTGGCTTCAGATTTTAGAAGCATGGTGCAACGGGCATAAAGCAGACCAGGGAACTAAATTGACACTTCTTAACAATTTGCTGCAGGCTGCATACTTGTAACTACCATTCTCATTTGTGGAATAGTGAATGCTGAATGTGCATTCCCTTATGCTGTCATCCAAATGAATTGAGCAATCTGTTAGTACACAACTTCATTTGCTTGGTGTTATCATCACCAAGACTGGCCTATGTTTTAAACTGAGAAAAAGGAGGCAGAAAATGACTCAATACTTATCCAGGTATTCCACATTATAATGATTGTTAGCTCCTTCCTAATCACAACATTGCCAAAAGAGCATCCTCATAAATTCCATTATAGCACCTTACGCTATTGTTGAGAGGCGATCTTTCTGAGTAAAAATAAATCTGAGTATGAAGTTTCATAAAAATTGAAAGCGGATGAAATTGTTGTATCCTCTTCTTGTTGATTGAAAAGGTCAGTTCTTTTTTTTTAATTTTTTTTAATTACAAATTTTCTCTTTATTGAAAAAATATATACAAAGTTTAAAAAGCATATTGCTCATTATATACAAAGTTTAAAAAGCATATTGCTCATTGACAACCCTTATCATTATATTTTGCTGATTGGCACGCTGGCATAATTTTTGTTATTCCCAACCTCTATAAGTTGAGATAACAATCTGGTGTGAAACTTACTCAACTGTTTCAATCAGGATTGCCCTCTGTCATGCAATATCAGATTGACTGAAAATGGCAAGAGTTATATGACTGAAGGCATTGCTCTGGTTAGCCTTTTCCACTATCTCATTTTTTGTCCTTTCAGCATTTGCATGTCTGTGTTTTCGTGCGGGTATAGAAAAGTATGTGGAAGATGCATGCATATATACATATGTTATTATGACTCTGCATGTGGGGGAGTGGACGTAGTAATGCATGTGCATAAGTATTTGGGATCTTCACTCGAGAGTTGCCTTGGTTAGATGTACATGCTCTTATTCATGATACTTGTGGTTTCTCTTAATGTTTAATTAGACTTCTGATTGCATTAAGTCAATTTTCTGTTTTTATTTTAAATTGCCGGGTCAAGATGCCTTCATTGCCAAAATATCACTCTTTCTATGAAGCAAAAATTGACTGTCCAATGTAAGTAAGGCATTTCTTAGAGGAATTATGTTTTCCCTTAATTATTTTGGAGCAGTAAGCTGTTTCATGTAATTTACTCTGCACCATCACATGGTTGAGATTAATTGACTTGGTTTAATTATTTGGGGACTAGCAATTAGAGGCATAATATGGAGTGTAGAAAGTTCATCCTCTATTAATTATCAAATCATTATTCCATGTATGGGTCAAACACATCATTCTAATGTGACTTAATCAAATTCATCAATCCAAAACCATATCCTGCTGCATGTTCTCAACATGTTATAGGCTCCAGCTCATTCTTGCCCATAATTACATTGTCGGCACCAAATGGCTGTCCATCAAAAAAGAAGCAAGAGCTGTATTTAGCAAATATGCTAAATGGTAAATCATAATTTTAGTCAAAACAGTTAAGCTGGCACATTGGAGTTGGCTGCTGGCACAACGGGGTAATGCCTTTCCACAGTGCATGTGGATACACGGTAGCGTGTGTAGTGGTGCTTCCTCATCTATCTTTCCATTGCTCGCCAGGCATGCAGTTAATGTGATGGATTACCTTTATCAAATTATTGTTCATATCTGTCAGGAAGAAAAAAATGACAGAGATAATAGGCATTGGTTTGATAAACTTATTGAAATAAAGCATGAGAACCTCGAAGATTATTTGCATTCTCCAAGATAAAAGAGAAAGAATATCATTGAGGTATAAGGATGATGTACAATGCTAGTTAATCGTGTAATCACTATTGCCTTTTGGTCTTTAATAAGAATAAGCTAATATATGGGATGTGGAATGTTTCTTCTTTTGGTGTCTTAATGGGTGTTGCTAGGGATTTATCTCTCAATATACTTCTTCCATCACTTTTAATAAATATAATAGTGAGAGCAAAAGTAGGAAATACTCATTGACTAACACTTGTTACTTCATATAGAAATCTATTCAATAAGCTGGAATATTGTGATCTTAATGAAGGAAGCTTTGAATGGGTTAGAGCAAATGTTGTGTTGACTGCTAACCCTACTAATAGTTAGGGCTGCTTTAATGGTTTGCCTCCAATTGTCTGTGAAGTAATCGTGTCAGAATTGGGATTCCAATAAGGTGAGTAGCTGAGGAACTGAAGTACCTGGGTGTTCTAGTAACTACCAGATTGATGTAGGGTTGTGAGGATTTTGTGAATCTTAGAGAATAAACCATTATACTTCAGACTCTATCTTATGTACACAGAGTGCAACTAACGGAGGGCCTCGTTTTTGCATATTAATAATCTACCTACCTACTGCCAATCATTTCTGAGATGACAAATTTTTTCAGTAATGGAAATGATCACAACAGAGCTCAGGTAGGATCTCTTGGAAATCAGGTTTATAGGCCTAAGGAAGAGTGGGGCCTAGGGGTTATTTGATCTTGTGGATTGGAAAAGTTGCCCAATTGCCAAATGGATCTCATACTGTTGATTGGTGGAGCTTGTGGTTGGATTGGGCTAATTTATACTTCGTGGAAGAAGTTTTTGGACTGTTAAAGTGCTTGGTGAGCTTTTATTGGTGTGAACAAAATCACTGTGATCATGAGAAACCATAAAGTGTGATTCATTACACATGAAGTGTGGTGAAAATCTAATTTCTTCATGGTATGATTATCGACTTGCCAACATTGCTGAGCCTTGTGGGATGGAGAATGAGCAATCTACAGATCAAGCATGCTTAACGAAGCAATGCGTTTTTCGTTAGGTTAAGTTTTTGCAACTGCACATTAAAGTAAGATTAAGATTAAGTAGTGAAGGTAGGTGTGCTGACTGTTTCATCAGTAATGAATCAAAGATTTGAACTTTTTGATGATGTATTAACAAGCTTCAGTGATTTGCCATGTGATATTACTTAGGGTTAAGTTACTTGTGTTTTGAATTTGATGTTTGATTTAGGGATCAGGAAGTAGAAGTTAAAAAATTTTTGTGGTTTTTGTGTGTGCCGGAGTGTTGTTGAAGATGAAGAATGATTTGACAGAAGCCAAAGATGAGCTAGTCAAAGTTATTGCAGGTTATTCTGAACTGATATGATTATCTCTGCATCGTCCGTAGTTAGCTGTGGTGATTTACTGCCTGTGGTTGTTATGTTGTGGGTTGTGTCGGGTCCGGAATCCCACTGTGTCCATTGATGTCTTACTTAAGAGGGGTGTTAGTTGTATAAAGTGACATACTAAATAGGTCTGATCTGTTGAAACGCAATGATTCAGGTCATATGATGTTTTGGAAGTTGATCTTGTATCTGAAATAATATGTATGATTGAAAGACAGTATCAAGTATATACAGATAAGTTGTTGTAAAACCTTTTATATATATATATATATGTATAGTGTGTAGTCTAGGGACCGGAAGAGTGATAAAGAATCGTGCTTTGAAAAGTTGTTATTCATAAAGGATATTCCAATCAAATCGGAGTAGTTAAATGCATTCTAGCATAGTCTGAGTAAATTTTTCTTGTGAAATGAAATACTAGCATAGTGTGTGACACGATTCCCAGAGTTCATAAGCCAATGCTATGTGTAAGAGGAGAGTGATGTATGTGTTGGTAAGTTTGTGCAAGTAGTATGTTTGTCTGTAATGTTAGTGCGTGGTATGTAGAAGAAGATAATATAGTCTGCACACTATTAATAGTGGAGGACTCTTCAGATATGAGTGAGTGAGTTAGTTACAAAAGTTAAGTCCTAACAGAGAGAACTTCCACTTCCAAAGTTTGCTTCTCCGAGTTTGATTGAAGCTGTGGCTATTGAGATAAATGTAAATCTCATCTTCTAATATTAAGATTTTCCAGTTTAGAAAACCACAATTATCAGTGTGAGTAAAGTTATCTATGATAGCATGATACATAAGATTTAATTAAAAAAAATGAGACAGTGAATATCCTTGGAGAGTGCTTTGTTGTTAGACTCAGAATTGAATGGATAGATTCTTCATCTGTTATTTTGCCCCTGCCTTTTATGAAATTAATCGTCTTTGATATTTTCAGCATTTTAATTGCACTCTTCGATTTAGGGTGATTCATTATTTGACAAACTAATCATCATTTGTTGTTGTTTGAGGAAATTATTGCAAGTTTCAGAACTTACTATGTCTGATTTACGTTATAAGTTGGCTGTAAGATTCTTTGGGCCTGATTTTTCCTTCTAGTATCGTATACTAGCTAATGCTCTGATCAACTATTAACGTGGGATTCTGTTGTGCAATGAGAAGTTGCAGTGCTACCATTTGAACAACTTTTAATTTATGTTTTATTTCTATTTATAATGATGGTGGTACTTGAAGGATATTTCCTCTGATTTATATGGTTTTATGTATAGTCAAGACCCATACAGAGGCAAAGCGACTAGCTATTCTGGACTCCATTTCCACGTGCAAGCTCAACTAGAAGAACTCAAAAGAACTGTGCAGGATCAGAAAGCTAAGAGGTATGAATACGCAGCAATTGTATCTTGAGAATCTTTAGGTGAATTCTTGCATCCTGCTCATAACTTTCTTTTTCTTTTTAATTTTTTTCCTCAGATGTTAAACTCTTTTGTTTTCAACAAATGAGCAAAATATTTATTCTCATCTAGAGAGAATTTTCCTGAATGATCACATTGCCCTTTGTGGGGAATATCATGGAAGGTTGATGTGTTTGACCCTCTGAGTGTTCTGTAGCAATCAGTAATGAAGGTGGATGCCAAAAATGACAATAGCGTTAATAAATAGTATCCATCCTTGGAAGCTACTGTACAGAAGATTTGGCATTGGTAGAGTCTGATTTAGGAAGATAGAATAAGTTCTGGAATGATTAATGATAGAGGTGTTTTTTTCGCTTTTGAGTTGTTGTCTTTGAATTAGAACTTTTACAGGGAGAAGTTATCATTTCAAGTACAAGATTTTTGAATCTGCAGATTGATGATTTAAGTACCAGGAAATATACATTGAGGGATTTTCACATGAAGCATCCCATTTGGACTTGAGGATCTTTTTTTAGGGTTAAAGTCCTCTGGTCAGCAATTCATCATTTGTTAAAGTAAAAGAATGGAACAACTGTATGAATCCTCCACTTGAATTGTTTATGCAGTCACTGTTAGTAACTGGTCACCTTTTTAATATCTCAGAGCTGTTAATCATCAGTGCAGAAATGTCTACTTCGCTTGTGCCATGGATAAGATTACTCTGTGTTAACAATCATCCAAATTTGTTGACCTTCACATCCTATCCAATGTTCATATCATTATAAGCAATGGGGGCATACATCCATAGCTCATCAGAGCTCAAAAGCTGCACAAGTTAAAGGCAAAAATATGAGGTTAGTTAATTACTGATCTCATCCTCTGTGTACGAACATCCATGCTGGTCTGAGTACTGTATATAGAACTCTTAATCTTACCTTAATCTGCAGTTGCAAAAACTTAACATAATGAACTGCTTCTTCGAGCATTGTGCTAATATCAACCTGTCCAGTCATGAAAGCATTGTTGAGGTTCTGAAACTTGGCCAGATGGCAGCCATTTAAAGTAATATAGTGAATAGAGTGCTTGTTCACCTTGGTTCCGTTTGGGATAAGGTTCTGAAGAATACGCAATCTCGCATTTATTCTCTCTCTTCTCTTCTGTAAGATGAAAAGAAAAGATAACTTATTTTAAAAAAAAATTCTTTTCAGAAGCTGCATGAAGGATTCTGGTTATTGTGACTGGTTAGGTATCAAGAGGTTAGTATTTACCCTCGCATATAGAGATTGAGGGTCTGTGGCAGAGCCTCTGCTTGCTCTTGCTTTGCCATTGAGGTTGAGACTTGCTCGCTCTTTTGAGCTTGAACTTGGTCCTTCCTTCAACTCTGGGGAAGAAGTCAGATCATCTGAGTAGCTGGTACTTGAAGCCTGTTTATTTGGTTGGGCAATACTATCTTCATCATTTCTGCTTGAAAAATCAAGTCTCTGAATCTTTTTTGACTTCACATTCCTCTTTATCTTCTGGAATATGCATAATTGGGATATATAATTGTTAGATGTCAAAGGAAGAAGGCAGATTTCTGTACACGGTATTTATTATAAGCTGATGATTGGGCAATTCTGTGAGAAAAGAAAAGGTGCTTACATCCCCGGGACTCGCGATCTTTTCCTCATGTCCCTTGAATCATTCTTCTCATCTTCTGGAGATGATGAATATACTAAATCTATCCATTTTATCGGTGAGTGATTCTCTGATAAGACTACTTCATTAGGGCTCCCATTAGAATTGTTACCTTCACACTTCTTGGTTCTGTCTATCATTGCTCTTGTTGAAATACAATGAGCTGCTGTTTCTTGTGTTGCTTATTGAAATATCCATTGATACTGAGCCATCAGTGGTTGCCCAAATTGGGTTATGGAAGGGGGAGGTATTAGAATTATCGCAATCATGGCTGCTCATCTGTGAAAGACAGAGGGAGCTCGGGTATGTGATCTCTGTAGGCCAGAATGTAGTTTCATCTATGGTGGTTATGTTCATTGTTGAATCATGGCTAGGCCAAAATGTATGTTGGAGGCCATAACTACAGCAATCTTCTAGATCATGGACTTGAAAGCAGTAATTACCTTGTAATTGAGCCATGTAATTTGTCTCTTCAGTGGTGTACATGCCACTCAGGGAGCTGAACTCTTCCTGGATAGTTGATCCTACTATTGGTTCGATTTCCATATTCCGTCACCTCTCCCACAAGCTTTCTAGGAAAGAGTTCCTTTGTTCTTGTGATATTCACAGTTAACAAGAATGCTCAGCTAATGCTCTATGGAAGCTTAAGATCAGGAAGCATATTTATATGCTCCTAGGAATGTTGCTAGCTTTGACTTTCAATTTTTAATAACAAAAATCTCTTTTATTATTCATTTATTGATGATTAATTTAAACAGGTAATATTCTTAAGTACTTTCTGACAGGTTTGCGATGGGCCCATTCACAGCTCATGTAGGGGACCGTAGATTAGGTTTAAGCCATGGTATGTACGTTAAATACCCTTGAAGCTTGTGAAATAACTGGAAAACAAATGATTAAAGTGCCACAGAGAATCATTTAAACTGACTCATTAATGTGATTGGCTGATCAATGCATTAACATCAAAATTGGTTATTAATTATTTTGCCAAGCAGCTCATGAGCTGATTGAGGCCGTGCAATGCTAGGGGATGAGTTTATTATCGGTTGGTCGTCATGATTTGAAATGGATTATAGGAGAATTTCTGACTGTGGAATGCATCATTCTCCTGTATGAATTTTGAGAATTAAAATCTTTTATAACATTATTACATACTATATAATTGCTCACTAATGTAGGTAGATCCGAACTTACGAGAATAACTTATGATGGATTTGAAATTAGGATAGGATGCGAAATTAATATGATAACTCACTAGGAAGCGAACATGGGTATTTTCCTCAATCTGGAACTGAAAGTCTCTACGTAAAATTTGGCTGTTGCTCGATCTGAGTCTTCTAACATTCTTCCAAACCAGACAGTCAATCACTGGATTATTTCTCTATTTGAGGGCTATTTTTTAAGTTCTTTCACAATGTCTTTATCATTTGCCAATTCTAGAATATAATACATTATATATTTATTTATTTTTTGATTTGTTTACGGTTCAGTTTTGTTTGTTCATCCTCTCTAATCGTAAGACGTAGTGTGAGATAGCAGATACTGTGATTGCTTTCGATCTTCGAATGAATGCGTTGGCTGATGTGGAACTCATTTTGTTGTAGTTTTAATGTTTATTGTGGGTCTTAGAATGTATTAATTATTTGCTCAAAAATGAAAAATAGTTGAAATACCTTAAACATTATGCTTAATTTATTTTATATGTGCATATTTTGTTTTCTTAAAATATGAGTTTAATATTAAATAATTAAATTAATAGAAAATGAAAAGGTAGCATGAATTATTAATTATGTTGAATTTCATATAGAATGTGAATTTTTGACATTATTGTATTGTTTGTAGTATGTGAATTTAAAACTATGCTTTCATAACATATATTAGACTTATAACATATTTTATTAAAAATTAAGCTTAAGCTCAAGCTTAAATAAAAAAAATTTTTATAGTCTCAAAATTAATAAAGTAGATAATGGATAATTATAAAGTTTATCTTATAAAGTAAATAGTGGATAAATCAAGATTTTATCAAAAAGTGTCATTTCAAAATAGATCGTAAAGAAAATTTATTTTCTAGAGAAAAAGGAGAAAGTAAATATATAAATTTTATCCGATTTTACTTTAAATTTTCTTGTCAAAATTTCCAACTAGTTTCCATTTTAAGTTAAGCTCGTTTGAGGTAATTTTTACATGCCAATACAATTGTTTTTCGTTTGTTTTCTTTATGTTTATAAAAACCCTGTTTTAATAGGATAAAGTATATATGATGATTTAAGTAGATTTATTAGGTTAAATAGATTCTTAAAGAGTATGAGTAAATATTATTTGACAAATGGAGTATAATGTTTTGAGTTTAATATTGTGTGTATATGTATATATATAAGTATGTGTGTGTGTTCTATTTAAAAAGGAGAAAACAAGAGAATGTATGTAATGTTTTGGTTGTGTTTTTCATCGAGTCTTCAAAGATATACTACTAGAAGAGAAATACAAGAAAAGCAAGACCATTTGTATTTATTGTGTTTCTCATTGTGTTCTGATATGAGTTTCATATGAACTAGAGATAGGTTGTAGATGATAAGTTTTATGTTGAAGATAAAAAGATATTAAAAGTTGTTATGATGGATAGTTTCTGTATATGTTTTGACGTTAATTATGATTTTTGAATAATATGTAATTATATAAGTTGTTTTTATATTAAATTTTGCAGTTAACTATAATTCTGTAAAAGTTTGTAAATGTATAAAAGATAATGTGTATATTATATATGTGTTCTATCGAGGCTTAGTTTTTATTAACCTCGAAGTGGATTAGAGTTAAGCCTAAAGTAAGTGTTGAGGGGTAAAAAGTTAATATAAAGTATTTGTTGATGCCAAAATTTAGACCTCAACATGCCCTGACAAACATTAAATAATGTCGAGCTTTAAGTCTCAAAGCTTAGTACCCATCGAGGCCTAAAGTCGAGACCTCAACGTACCCTATGACAATTGTTAAGACGTGAGGCCAAAAATAAACAATGTATATTAAGCACAACTTCTATCGAGGCTTAGAGTCAAGCTCTCAATGTGCCATCGACATAAGCTGTAAAGCTTTTTATCAGCATTTGACCTATTATATGATGAGGCTCAGCATGATTTTATTTTAACAATGTATGCCACGATTCTTTGTAAGCTACCATCAACTATAGATTGTTTAAAATGTGAACTAATAGAAATATGCCATATTTATATGTGTATATAAATGTTAAACTATGTTTTAATATGGAATATATTCACATTTTATATTGAATTCTTTTCTTATAGATTATTTGTATCAATTGAATGTGTCTTTTACTTTCTTAATAGACACATTAGGTACGTAGTAATATGGATGTTGTTTGCTTAAGATAGCATATCTTAAATTGATTTTAATTAAAGAAAGCCTAAAAAGTGGTTGAATTGGTTGTGCTTTCGTCGTTGAATCCAGTTTGAGGAGTGGCAACCTTGTCTCGAGCGGGACACGGTAGTTTAGGCGCTTAGGCCACCCCTGCCATAATGCTATTGATTTATAAGTGGCTCAGTGGGTAGTTGATAGGAGTAACGGTATTGATATAACTTTACTTAATCTTAAAAGAAAATGATATGATTTAGTTCACATTTATGAACCGATTGAACTAAGTGATATTATGGATTAAGTTAATAAAGATGAAAAATGTTGTGAACCCTAAATGAAGTTACTATCCTTTTTAGGTATTTGACTGCTTATATCAACCCCTTGAGTGTCGTGACATTACTGAGGACCCCGAACTCCGGTGGCTTATTTTCAGAGTTTAAATATTCTATGTTGCTTGACAAACTTAATTATTAGATAATAAATTAATGGTTGTTGCATTTCATATAGTTTAAGTGTGTTTATCACTTCGTATTTGTTTGTGTTATTTATGTATTGGGCTTTGACTCACTTTTTTGCTTTGCAGGTATTGATTGATGATGATGATGATGAGTTTTATGCTTAGTTGGGTTATATGACGATTTTTAGGATTGTCTAAATGAATTGGAGCATTAGTAGACGTTGTCATGATTCGGTTTGGGTCTGGAACCGGACTCGAACCTCTGGTTCTCGGTTTAAAATTGGTGGAATCGGAATCGGATCCTTGGGAGCCGGTTCGTTCTCGGTTTTAGAATGATCGGTTCCCATGGTTCGTTTCGGTTCTAGAGGAACTGAGAACCATGAAAAAAATATAAAACCAATTAAATAATTTACTTAATTTAACTAAGAAAAAATGCAAAATAAATTTTTAACTTGAAATAACATTGAGCATAACAATAATTGTTCATAGCATTAGTTAAAAGAAATTCTATAATTATGTATTTATTTATATACAATCACTTGCATTTTTTTAGTTGTTATATTAGCAATGTGACACTATAAAATATTGAAGATACAAATAATTCTCAATAACAAAAAACGAATTACACATTGTTAAGAAAGAAAGTCTATTTTAATTAGAAGTTTGCATAAATTTAACAATATATGATTTCAAATGTATTTATTACTTGTGTTGTTAATAATAACACATTAAATATTATGAATAGGAAATAAATTTTTTATTATTTATGCGAAAGTAGTTTTAAATATTTGTTTTATAATTGCAATTTTTTTATAATTTTCTTTTCTTTTTTCTTATTTTTTTTTTTTATTTTTATGGTGTAGAATTGTCGATTCTTGAATCAGCGATTCTAAAACTGCCGGTCATGCGGTTTTTAGGGATGGAACAATAAGGACTGCCAAAACCGATGGGTCATTTACCGTTTGAGACCCGCCATTATCGGGCTAGTTTCTGGTTTAGGAACCGCCGGTGATGGGTCAGGTCGGTTTCTAGTTCGGAACCAACCCATGATGATGTCTAAGCATTAGAAACCTTGACTATGATGAAGACCTTCTTGTAATAGTTATAGAAATGTGTTTTCCGTATATTTATATTTTATTAAAGATTTTTGTAAAGCTTCGTATTTTGTAAAAGCTTGATCATAAGCCTTGGTATATAATAGTTGTGTAAGAAGTTTTTTTATGTATTAATAGCCAACCAAGTGTTTGTTTAGTAAGTTTATACTTTTTCTAATAAAAAGTTTTGATAAATGAATTGTATGGTATATTTAGACAAACATTTATACAAATCATTTCTTTGGCTAGAGGACTGTTTTGCTAGGATTCTTATATCGAACCGTGCTGGTCCTTACAATAATATTACAATGGGTGGTAATTTTTTATGTTTAGTCATTGCATGCCTATGTGTCAAAATTATGAAAGGAGATATAAATAAATTTTAGATTTTTTTGTAGCATTGTAAATTGTCCTCACACCCCACCCCACCACCCCCAACCTCGGGTAGTCCATGGAGGTTGTGATGGGCAATTTTTTTCGTTAACCATCTATGAGCATATTTAACAAGGAATTAGTATTAGAAAAATCCTCATTTTTGTGGTTTATCTGACCAATTTCCCTCTTTCTTCTTAAATACTCTTATTTTAGCATCCTTTTTTTTTTTTTTTTTTTTGAACTCATTAATTTTTCATCATAGTCCATATAGTCTAGATGTCGTCATGGATCGGTTTGGATGCAGAACTAAACTCAAACTGTTGATTCCTTATTCCAAAATTAGTGAATCAAAGCAAGATCTGTGGAAGCCTGTCCGGTTCCCAATAATTGAGAATAGCTGGTTCCCATGGTTCTGTTTTGGATCCTCTAAAATCAGGAACCATGAAATTAAAAAGGAAAAAAATACAAGAAAAATTTTAAATTAAAATAACATTGAGTCTAATAATAATTGTTTATAATTCATTAGTTAAAAGAAATTTTATATTTATGTATCTATTTATATACAATTAGGAATGAAGTCGGGGCGGGTTCGGATGGGTATACTGAAACCCGAACCCAACCTGAGCCCAAACCCGATACCTACTAGGATTCCCAAAACCCGTCCCAAACCCTATAGGGTTTTTGTCCTTGAACCCAAAACCCGCTAGATAAACTCTTTAGGCTGCTCGAACCCGAACCTTAACTCGAAACACAACCCGAAACTCGATATAAAATTAAAATCATTATACAATAGAATATTTAAAAACGTCATTATAAATTTTTTTTTCATATTTTTCTATTTCCGATCCGTTTCCACTTTATAGGCCAAGAAAAAAACTCTTATCATTACTCATGTAATTCTTTTTATAAAATCCCAAGCATTTTCATGGGAAGAAAATCATTGAATGAAACAGTACGACAATGGGAGTGAGAGGCTTAAATTTGAGGAGAGTGAGCCAGGACCAAGACTGAAAGTGAAGACCATAGAGTATTAGTCTACTATCCAAGGGTTTTTTACTTTTTTTTTTTTAAATGATTTTATAAAAGAGAAAAAAAAGCTTCACAATCAGCTGGTTAATCTCAGAGATTGAGGCTAACCATAATATATATATTTATATATTTAAACGGGTTCGAGTTTTCTAACAGGTTTTATGCTTGTCCCAAAACCCATCCCAAACCTTATAGGGTATTTATCGGGTTGAGCCGGTCGGGTACCCTATCAAAACCCGCCCGCTTGCATCCCTATATACAATCACTCATACCTTTTTAGTTGTTATATTAGTAATATGACACTAGAAGATATTTAAGATACTAATAAGTCTACAAATGTATATACAAGTCTCATATTATTAAAAAAGAAAAATCTACTTTGATTAGAAAAGTATATAAACTTAACAACACGATTTCAAATATATTTATTACATGTGTAATTAATAACATATTAAATATCGTGAATAGAACATATATTTTTATCATTCACGGGATAATAGTTTAAATATTTGTTTTTTAATAACAATTTTTTTTTGTAATTTTCTTTTATTCTTCCCTCCACACCTCCCCCGTGCCACCAACCCCACCCTCCCCCCACTTTTTTTTTTTTTTTTTTTTTAAACTTTTGTGGCATGGAACCATAGAAGCTACTAGTTCTACCGTTTTCTAACTGGTTCTTGAACCGACGGTTTCAAAATTATCAGCTCAAGCGGTTTTAAGGTGAAATCGTAAGGACCCGTCATCCAAAGGTTAATTTCTGGTTCAAAATCGGCCCAAGATGATGTCTAATAGTCAGTTAACTAATTTCAATTTTTGCGTTTTTTTCAATTAATTTGTCATTGTCTTTTATCTCATGAATTATTTTATATTTTTGTAACGATCCTTACTATTTCATTACCATCCTTAATTTCCTACATATCTTCTGAATTTTGGAGTTCTCTTCGGAGTAAAGTAATTTTCCCATTGTTCGTATATTTCCTATATTTTCTAATGTGCTTGGATAATCATAATTTTCCTTTAATTAAAACGTTGACTATGTTATGAATTTTTGTGAGATATTGATTATAAACGATCTTGAAAACTTTGTGATAACTTTACAAACTGTTTATTTCTTTCTAATTTTACAACATTTTGAGTTTGTAAACGTTTATCTTTTATAATTTTTTTCATGAGATTATTACTTATTTACCATCCTTTTAAAAAAAAATTACATATATATAATTTATATAAAAAATATTACGGATATACTGTGCTATACTGTATATAAAATATGTGATATAATTTTTTTTTTTATTTATTGCATGTCCAATATGCGATACATTCGAACCTACATTGCATGTCGATGTGCAATACACAAATAGTTATACGTGTATCGCACACATGGACAAACCTATATCATGCATCCAATGTGCAATATAACTATTTTTCTAACTTTTGCATGGTACTGTCGCTATATCTTGTTTTAAATATGTGACACATGTACTTTTTCTAACTTGTGATATAGATGTGGTAATTTAGTAAATTTTTTTATACAATTTGGATTTGTGCAATTTTTTTTAATAAAAATGATAGGTATGTCTTTCACACGGTGGTCAATGAAAATGAATAAAAATTTATGTAAGTTGATAAGCAAAGGCTACAAATAAGTCACTTATTAGCAATTTTAACTTTAAAAGTGCCTAACGATGAGTTTCCCTTTCTTTTGGTTGGATGATGTCGGGTTCGAGAATTGAGTGGATGCAATCTTGTCTCGATTTATGGGAATGCCTTGATCTCATGGAATAAGGGGATATAGAATCAATTTTTAATAGGTAGTGCTATTTTTACCGTGGGATATCCGTTTGATTTTAGACATCGTCATGATTCCTGAACTGGATCGAACCGAAATCGAAACTGTCGGTTTCAGATCTTAAAAATAAGGAACCAGAATCGAACCGTGTCCCATGATTCCGGTCTGGTTCTATGGACCGGCAATTCCCAGTTTCGGTTTTGGAATCGTGGAATCGTTTTTTTTTTTAAGTAAAAAAAATAATTTTTAAACTCAAAATAATTAATTATTAGGTCTAAAAATATTAAATTATTAAACAAAATTTATAACAATTTTTTAGAATGTGTATTTATTTATATATAAACACAACTAATATTAATTATAATTTGTAATATGAAATAACAAAATACTCTAAAGGATAACAAAAAAATTATAATACAAAAAATATTTCCATGTTATTAAAGAATGAATTTTGCTTTTAGGAGACGTTTATATAAACTAAATTATTTATAATTTTAAGTTATATTTATTTGTATTATTGATAATAAAATTAAATATTGTAAATAGGTAATAAATTTTACTATTCATATGAAATAGTGTAAACATTAATAATTATATATTTAATATAATTTCTAATTTTTTTTTACATAATTCTTTTTTTTTTTTATGGAACCGCCAGTTTCACCCAGTTCTGGGCGTAGAACCGTTTAGGAACCGAAAAATCGATGGTATCTTAGCAAGTTCTAGAACCGTCCAACTGATCCGTTCTGATTTTAGAACCGTTGGTGACAATTTCAATTCGGTTTTTAGTTCGAAATCAAATCGTGCCTATGTCTATCTGATTCTATCATTTGTTGGCATCGAAATGCCACATGGAATACAACGAATATACTCTTAGTTAAAAACTATCACCCATTTTTATGTTTACCACCGACATCACTGTCATCGCATCTAATTACATCAATAATCAATAACAAAATAAACATAACATAAGATAATATAATACATTTGTGTATGTTTATTTGCAATGATTGAAAATCTACATATTTAGAGATAATTTGTTTTAACATATAACGTTTTATGGTAGTACAATATTTAACTTTTTTTATTTGGTTGGTGAACTAGTGAAACTCCGGATATTGAGGAATTATTTGCTAGGTATGAAGATCTGTCATAGTTTCATCCTTGTCAACTGTTTTCTTAGAGGTTACCATCTCGGGAATGACACTTAGTTTCACTAATTCGGTTAATGAACCACTTTGTGATGATTGACACTTTGCATGTTAAGGTTTTGTTGGCCGTATAAGATATGTCATGATTCCATCTTTGCTATAATCTCTTTATTAGGGGTGCCTCCAATAACCACATTTAGCCCTTGAATTTTTATGAATTTCCAGCTGTTGTATCAAAAAGGCAGCTGGATGATAAAAATTCTATTGCACTTTATTTTTTGGACGTCGGAAGTTGCAAGCGAAATAAGGCATACGAGTGATGCGCGTAAGGGCTGCAGCTCGACAGTTGTGCTGCGTTTGGGGTGTTAACTAAGCTGGTCATAATTTCATAAAGGTCGCACCATGAGGATGCTAGGTAGCGCGATTTGGGTGCTTTGACATGGTCGTACTGGTCGCAGATGGGTGCGACGATATAACGTGAATTGGGGCGACTTTCCAAGAAGAATATGTAGGTCGATACGATGGGTTTTTCAAATTTTCACTAGATGTTCAGTTAAGATCTTAGTGCCCATCAAGATGCATGAGATCTTATTCCACATGCTAAAACGTGAGGTTAGATAAGTAGCTTAAGGTCGCTAACATTACACGTTAACCATCATGAAGTTAACGTATATAATATATTACTTTATCTGTGGCAGATCTTACAAGTACTTTATCATGGATCTTACAATTTCATGAAGAAATAATATAAAAGAGTCCTGTTAATCCTTTGGCCGGTAATAACACTTTTGAAGAGAAAGTACATCAAAGATGTAAAGGCTTTTTAGGCCCTTGCCAAGTAGTCTTGGGTAGTCCTTTGTATTTTTCAAATGAAAATATTCTATTAATAGTGTTGGTATTATGTTGATTTAATGTGTTGTAAAATATGTCAACCTAATCAAGATGGTTGATGGACGCCTATAACAAGCATACTTCTCTTGAGATAGGAAACGGGTTTCTGGTTTTTTCTGTTTCAATAATAATAATAATAATAAATTATTGTTGTTGTTGTGAATTTTGTTTTCTCTTTTGGGAAAAATACATATTTAGTCTTGTTTGAATGTTTTTTCTATTTTAGTACTTTTAACTTTTTCGATTTCGTTGTTCAATGTTTACAAAAGGTTACAAATAAGTCTCTACTTAACGTTGTTAGTTTTTCCATCTATCATTGCCACTTAACACAAATTTAATTTGTCGGGAAAAACTAAATATTTTTTAATTATAAATATAAACAAATTAAATAAAAGGAAAAAAGATTAAAAAAAATTGTAGAAAAAGAGGGGAAAAAAAAACCTTTAAAAGATTAACAAAAGAAATTCCTATCATCACGTCGCTTGTAATTTCTAGAGCTTTTCAATATAATTTTTAACCATTTTTTTTTTCATTAGTTTGAGAAAGAGTCATTACATGCTTACCTTTTTATTTCATTCCATGCCATATCCACTTCAGAAAACATATTATCACATCATCCTCGCTATTATTTTTTTTCATGTGCGGGAAGATAACACAAAAGCGATCTTTATCACCTTTTAAAATTTCTATTTTCCATTTTTCATCCATTTACTATTTCAAAAAAAAAAAAAAAAGATAGAAACCCCATTTGTAATGGCAGCAGCCTGGAACAAAATATGTTTTTGCTTTATTATTTAGTGGAGTGCTCAACGAATATGTTGATAAAACGTAAGAAGATTTGATTAGTTTTTAAATCTTGATATTTGATAATTTGATAGTTTTGTTGTATGTTGAGGTTTCGGTGGCTGGGATTTTTTTTTTTTAAATTTTCTTATAGCTTTGGTTATATTATATAATTTGTCTATATGTATAAATAATGTTTAGTTTATTTTATTTTTTAACAAATGAAATTGTATCAAGTGATGGAAAAATTAACAGTGTTATAAAAGACTTATTTGCAAACGTTAAGGACTGAGATTAAAAAAATAAATAAATAAAAGTTTAGGAATCAAATAGAAAAAAAAAAGTTCAAATGTTGAGGATTAAAATTAAAAAAAGATAAAGGTTTAAGATTTAAATAAAAAAATTTCAAATATTGAGGACTAAAATTAAAGATAAATAAAGGTTTAGGACTCAAATAAAAAAAAGTTTAGAACTGAATATATATATATATATTTCCCTTCTTCTTTCCTTTGGCATGCAGTTTAGTGTAAGTATTACCTCTTTTGTTTAATAAGTGCCAAATACATTGCTTTAGCAATATACGATGGACAATAAATGCGAAATAAATTTTCAATTAGTTGCATTTTTGTGAATACATAAAATATAGTCTAATACATATCTACCATTGTTAAATAAATAATTACCAAAACATAAATTGGAAAAAATTAATTTCCAAAATATATTACAAATTCGCATTTATCAAACAATATATAGATATTTGGCCAAAAAAAGACAATATATAGATAATTTGTACACAAATCCCAATTAAGAAATGCAATTTAAGGTTGCCTACCAGTTGTTATATATCACAACATGATCTAGCATTTAATTACAGTATTGCGTTTTGCAAATGCGGTTTACACTAAAGATCATTTATCTCTTTATTTTTTTTTTGGTCACATGTCCCATTCGTAAAATGTGATTTTATAATTGTATTTTAGTAATTAATTTTATTGAAACCTTCTTTAAGTAATTAACTTTAATTATGACAACAAATGGACAGAAAAAAAAAAAAACCTAAAATGGTGATATGTTGAAATAATATAGAATAAATATGAAATAGTGATGCATTAAGATAATTTGGTCATCTGTGATTATGTAAATGAACAGCACACGAATTTTACTCTGACATTACCTGGAGACTCTTCTCTAATATATTTTATAGGATTAGGGGACCACAAGCAATGTATCTCTGATACGTGGTTTAGGCATGGGACAAGTTTTGGTTTTCATGAAGTTCGATAAGTAATCCTTGCTAGATGGATCGTAGATGAACTTGCTGACGACTAAATGATCGAATAAACAGACTGTTAACGAAGGGTTCTATATATATATATATATATAAGGCTGCACTGTCTCCGATCCCAGGCGTGATTAATCAAAACGACAACCCAAGAAACCCTAAAATAATAGGCTTTCTTCACGCTCTCCAATGTCCATCTCCGGTGTTCCATATGCCTAAGATTCTGCCATGTTTTTCGCTTGTTCTAACGCGTAATTAAAGCTGTTATCTAAAGATGTACGTACGTAAATATGATACTTGAGGAAGCTGTGAACCCACCAATTAAGCTAACATAAGTTGGCTCGTATTTGGATCCAAAAGTATGGACATTTATTGCTGGATTCTGTTATCTGATGTACGTATTAAAATCAAACATCATATATATACTTGCACATTTGCACCCATGTTTATCTATTCTACAAGGAATAAAACCTTGTCATTTCCCGTGCATTGGAATTATAGAACAGAACACACGCACGTACACATATACCTCCTATTTATTTCGGAGAAGAAAGGTTTCGGTGAGTATTACACGCTCATATAGTTAACACTTGATGAGTAACTAGCAAGGAATACTTTTCCATTTATTCATCTCTTGTATGGATTAATGTGTTAAATCATTCTTCGTGGACACTAATTATTGCGAGTGTTCTTTCTGTAACGCACCTATACAAAAGATCTGTGTTTGATTTTACGACAGGCAGGAAAGTCTAAATTATGGAAATGATACAATACTACATGATATGGGGAAATTAATCAGTAATCGCCATTTATATATATATCATGCTGACTTTGTCGTTGGGTACATGTTCGATCAGTTTTTTTAGCATAATTTTTCTTTATGAGCATTATGGTTCATGCACGCGGCCTTATCCAAGGATGCATGAACTTGGCTAGCTAGGGTTTCTTTTTCTAATTCTAGGATTGACATATTAACATAATACATTTAAAAAAAAAACATTTCCTGTCTCATAAATACAGCTCCACTTTATTTTAGTTAATAAATACTTAATACATGTTAAATAAATTTAAATAATAAAAATATCCTTAATATAAAATAAACTATTATTATCACTTCGTGTGTATATATTGCAATATTATTAGTGGAGACAGAGTGGCCGGAATATTGGTTTTGGCAGCATTATTGTCGTATATAAATATTAATATTGATGCTAGTTTTAAGCCAAGAGGCATCAGACGCGTTGTGCTTTTTAATGCAACGTGACACGTACAACTAATTCGTACTACTGATTATAATGGGGGTTTGGAGGAATCTTCAAAGATAGCTATCCGGTCATTAATATTTATTCACGTACGGTACATATGTATAATACTCTGTCAAGGCTTCCTCTATTGATATTCCTCTATTGATATTTTCCCTTTTGCCTCATGACTACTCGTCCCATGGAACATTCATCCTCCCAAGCAAATGTCATAATAAAAACAGGGTATAGTCTGTGGTAGAGTCGTAGAATAACTATTCCGTCCAATCCAAACACAAGTATTATTTGTCTTCAGAGATTCTCACACATGCCCCAGAGGAATTATTTATCCCATAATGTGTTTTTTTTTTTCCTTACCTTTAGTAATATAAGAAAAATATTTCACACATATACCTTTTCTAGATTACGTAGTTAATATTTGAGAGTTACTATACTACGTTATTGAATAATGCGAATAACATGTATAGGATCAGGCATCTCTCTGAGCTTTGGTCGATGGAGAGAGAGTGAATGAGAATAACAAACCCATCCTGTTCAAGAACGTGGTTGTTATCATAACCTTGAAATAATTATATCTTCTTTTCCATAAAACTTCCAATGACCAGATCCGTAAAGTCGTCTGCATAATGAATATAACGTAACAGAATAATATTATACTGAATAATTCGTTGTATGGATTAAGGATAGGAGCCCCCTTGGTAGCTGTTGTTGTTGGTTAACAATGATGGTTTTAAGAGTAAGACAAACATCAGAGATGCAAATCCTGCCATTAAGATTCATCTTCTTAATTGAATATATGCATCCGGTATCGTTTACTCGTAAAAAAGCAAAACATGACCGGATAAGTTGTTGTTGTTGTTGTTCTTATTATTATTATTATTTGCACTGTAACGAAACATACAATTTCATAAATTTTATAAGTCAAGTTGTTTAAGGGTAGCCATAAAAATAGAGAAAAAATTTTTTATTTTTCATTCGCCTTTTGGCTTCATGTGTTGAATTTTAAATTGCGAAAGACCGGGTGATGTATATCACCAGTAATATAGTAATATATAAGTCGTGAGTAAATATTAATTATTATTTGGCATATGATCATATTTCTAAATCACAAATCATAGTTATTTTACAAGCATTAATTATCTTTTTCATATGTTAAAGTATGATTAATAATTATATACCATATATATATACATGTGATATATATTACCTATTAATATTTTCCTTTTTAATTACATAATTTTTTTTAGCTTCATTATAATAACATTGTATTTCCGTTAAAGAACGCATGAGATAACTATATGATGACCAAACATCATCATCTTCCTCTTCAGTCTAAACCTTACAATACATAGTTTTTCCTTCATATTAATCATGTGCATTTCACGTAACAAATAGCAGTCTGTAGACAACACAAAATGCAAAGCAGTCTGCAATTCATCGATCCTGGCTCGCCCTTTCTTCTTTGTGTATTAATGTTGAATAGACTTGGTTCAAGTTGGTCACCAACTCTTCACATAAATTTAGCAAATAGCGGGTAGATTTTTGGTACATCAATTTTTAACGAAACCCTCCATTATTGAGAGGATGTGACGTAAAAAATTTGCAATACAAGAAAAGGAGTCATTATATAAGACTCTATGTGAAATCACTTTTCATTATCACACATTTAATGAAGGATCAATCAATAAAATTAACAATTTATACTCATGGAAATGAGTCAGATAAGCTTAATAGCTTTTTAGATTTCATGGCAGGCACTTAATTACCGAGCACCGTGCAATGAAATAGAGGCATTCGTTAAATTTGAAGGTGAGCTCTTGTAAAGAGACGCATTCGAAGTTATATATATCTTCCGAGAACACGACTTTTTTTTTCATTAATTTTAATATGTATTGCCATACAATTTTATAAGAACTCTTAAGGTAAATTTCATTGGTTTTCTGTCATAAGTTTCATTATGTACGTGCCTTAGCATTGTGTACCTTAGTCAAGCCTCATATATGAACATGGAGTGGTAAGAATAGGTGTGCATAAGTATGTAATCTTGTATATCATGGTGTTATTTATATATTAGGTGACGGTAAAAGAATGTAAGTCTAGGGGTATGAAAAAAACTCAATAAAACTGAAAGATTGAACCGAAATCGGAAAACCAATAAGAAAAATGGTTAATTAGTCTATTGGTTTCAATTTATAATTAAAAGAAACCGATGGTTTTAGTTAACCGATCCAATTTTTATAAATATGTATAATATTTGTATAATGTTGGTAGTGAATTTTAATTCTTATGAACTAAAATTAGACTTATGTTCTTAATTTGTTGGTTTTATAGTTATTTAATTTGTTGATTTGAATTTTTTTAATGTAATTATATTGTTTGTCTCGTTAATTTTTGCAGTTTTTTAATATAATTATGAAACAAAAGAGTCTAAATTTCTATGGTTATAATTGAAAATACGGTTAACCGAAAGATTTTATTAACCATTGTGTTCAATGATTAAAAACTGAAAATTGAAAAAAATTAACCAAAAAGAAAAAAAAAAACAGTTATTGTTAAGATGATTAACTATTAATAATGAACTGTTTCAAGTTAAGATATTAAAAAACTGATCATTACGATTTGGTTAAAAAAATGAGATCATGAATCAGTTAACCGAACTGTGAACACACCTATATGAGTATATTGAAGAGAAGATGGCAATGGAGAAGAATGAAAAGATAAATAGTTGTAATGAAATATTGATAGGTTAAAATCGTAAATGTTGCTTTGGATTCAAGTGGTTTGATTGTTCAAACGGAATCACAAATCCTTTGGATTCTTTATGAACCTTAATTACAATCAAAATATTAAAAAAAAAAAAGATGAAAATCACATTTTGGGGTTTGATTTGATTTGGTCTGATTTAATGAACAATCCTAGTTGTGGGTCTATATATTATTATTATTATTATTATTATTATTAATATGAAGACTTTTATAAAATGAGAATAATTTTTAATTGTGGTTGTATAATTTTTTTTAATATTTTAAAGCATTCATATTATAGATGCATCATTTTATAATTTTGAATAAATATTAAATTTGATATTTGAACTTTATTTATTTTTGCAATTAACTATTTAATTTTTAAGTATCAAATTGATGTCTTAGTTTGTGGGTAGAGTATCTCGGATTTGAGCCTTGAACTAGATAGACATGCAAAACAACAAAAGATCATGGGTACCTGAGGGTTATTTGGTGCGACCATTTGGATGCTCAAGTTAGCATGGTTATAAAGGTAGCAAGTGTATAAAATGAACAAATGTAAACCTAATGTTACCAATTTGTCTTCAAAGGGTATCTTTGTAGAGTATTTATAATGTGTTGTTAATCATCAATTATCTTAGACAATTATTAGATCGTGATAGTACTAGGAAGTCATTGAAGTTTTTCTAACCTTAGACCCATGGTCTACTCTACTCTGAATTAGATGGCCTATAGATTGACATTCTAAGACCTGCATGACAGAAACTAATTAATGGGTGATGGTAGTGTTCAATGCGGCTACTTTAATACTTAAGTTAGTAAGTGGGTAGGTGCAATATAGAGATGGGAGTGAGAGTAAGGAAAATAAATTTTGTCCTTGAATGGGTTGAGAATAGCTTAAATAGTCAAGTATCTTTTACCTTTTATGAAACGTGATCTATCTACAATAAGAAATAAGTTCTTGATTATTTAGGAAAGTGTCTATATGAATTTGAGGTAAGTACAATCTTACTGTTCATGAGTTATTCTAGAAATATCTCCTTCTTTGAGAAAGTCTTAAGTTTAGCAGTCATTATTACCTAAAACAACAAGGAGTCCAGACTAGGTGGCTTCCTCTTACGTGGGAAGGCTATTGAGGCAAAGCTATCGAGTTTCATGAGGGATTGAATACCTTGTTGAGTTAACTGGTTTTTTATTCGGCAAGTTGGCCCATATGATAAAGAGGTTAGATTAGGCCTATGCGGCTTATAATGAAGATGGCTATCACCAGTAGTTATTGACTTGGTGGCTAATGGGCTACAAAGCCAACTCTTAAGAATATAGGGGGTGGTTTTTCGTGGGCAAAGTAATCAAGAAAATGTGTGGAGACAAATTTACTCATTAACAATAACTAAACTATCTCTTTTCTCCTTTAATAAATTATATAAACTTATTATCTTTTGGGTAAATATCATGAATGGCACCTAAATTTTGGTAAAATATATAATTAAGTATTTGAAATTTAAAATTGATCAATTTAATATCTGATCTTTAAAATTTATCAATTTAGTACCTGAAACAAACTTTTTGTATACACTAACTATATCACGAAGGTGATGTTAGCATGCACAAAAATCTTTTAGATACTAAATTGATTAATTTCAAAGTTCAAGTACTAAATTGATTAATTTCAAAGTTTAGGTACCTAATTGATTAATTTCAAAGTTTAAGTGCCTAATTGTTTTGTCAAAATTTATACACCATTTAAGACATTAACCTTTATATTTTTGTATCGACTAACTAAATTTTGCTTCTTTTTTGTTTTTTTTTTTAACCACCTAAATGAAATTAGTTCACATATCATAAATTTCTCAAAATGTTTGTAGGTATTGAATTAACACATTTAAATTTTAGATAGTTAACTATAAGAACAAATAAAGCTCAGTTATGAAATGCGATGTTTATCACATAATTTTTATAAATATTTTCACACATTGAGCATGTAAGTGCATTGACCGATAAGCATTGCTAAGTTGCAAACTCTGATATATAATATAGCAAAAATGAAATTATATGTACTTGATGAGAGCATGTTCATCGTATCAAATAAGAAATAATAAAATCCAATAGAAATCCTATGATAAGTTCTAAGGCAATGCACCTATCAATTGTAGAATAAAATCACTACGAGTGTCGCCTTCTAAGATCTTGAAAGCAAGCACTGGTATTATCTATTCTCTACTATCTAGGCTAAGTGTTAAGGTGATGATTAATTATTTTAACTATTAATTAACTAATTTAGAGAACCCTAAAATTAATTATGAACGCTTTCACGAGATGTAATCAATCACAAAACATACCATTCATCTTGATCCACCATGAACCTTGGTTTTCTTATAATAAAATATTAATTAACAGATTATCTATACTTTGCACTACAGGAATTCTCAATGAACTAATTACTTCCTCGAATTAATTAATTCATAACCCTACATAAGATAGTGGAGATGTAAACCCGGGAATTTTTCACATTAGTACACGACCTTCTAATAGATTGTATAAACTAGATAATATATTTAGATTATAATCGAAGTCTAATAATAGATTAATATTTAGATTTTGGATAGATGAAGAATTTAGGAACCGAATAAAGAAATTCTTTAACCCTAGTTAATACCAAAAACGAGATTTTGTATCTTGAATAAATAATTCAAGATATGATCTAAAATTTAGACCCGAAACCTGATATACAAATAGGTTTAAATAGAAAATATGAATATAGGGATTAAATGATTGTTTTTTATCCCGATAATGATTCGAGATTAGAATACTGAGTAGTGATGAGTTTATATTTAGACTTAAACACTAAATTCAAGATTCCTAGTTAAAATTAAAAGCTACTAATAAGAACTCATGTTCAGTATCAAAACTAAGGATATATATATAGTTTGGTTTTTGTATTAAGTCCAATACTGCATAAATGATTATTTATGCTTATAAACAGAAAACGATGATCCAAAAAAATGAACCGTTAAGATTTTAAATACACAACGAAAATATAAACTGTCGAATAACTCAAAATCTGAACCCCAAACAAATAATCGGATCACGCTATTATTCTAAACCGAGTTTTCTTAAGCTATCGGAGCCTAAAACAAAAATTGACCTAAGGAGCTTAAGAAATCCTAATAATGGGAGATAAAATTATACGAATAAATAACTATGTATATATATAACTTAAATTTGTATTATTTGAAAATCTAAATGTTTTGTATAACCCTATACACATATTTTTGTATAAAAACTTCCAAATATTAGCTGATTTATACCCGTATAACTCGTTTAATTAACTCAAAACTTAATTAAAAAAATAAACTAATATAATATATATGATTTGCGGCTGCTTTTCGGTGAGGATTACGTTGGAGAAGAGAGAGCCGGATTTGAATCAATAATGCAACCATTTGTCAACCAAATCAACCCACAAGACCAACCAATAATGACAGCTCAATACAACATTAATTGAAGTGAAAATAACAGCCCAATGGAGAACGAATCAAAGGAAAAATCGAAGAAACAACATAGCCGAAGTTTTCCTTTCTTCTATATAATTTAGTGTTGCCTTTAAGACACTTAATGAAGAACAAACAAAATTCTTCAATCTAAAACTCCTCAGCACGAAACTACTCTCAAACATCAACCAGAACAAACTGAAAACAAAGAACACACCGATCAAAACACCCAAGCTCGGATCAAAGGAAAAACAAAGCTAAAAACCCTTGAATACGAGCTCAAAGGTCAGTTGAGGTAACTCGAGTTATTTTTGTTCAAATCTAAGCTTTGTAACTGACTTATAATAATCTTAGGAACATAATAAACACAAACACGAGCTTCAGATTACATCAAACGAGCTCCAACGAGGTAATAATCCAAAACCCTAGCTTTATGTTCTAAGAATTGAGATCTATATATATATATATATATATATATATGTTTTTGAAACGTGTTTTATGTCCTTATATATGATATATAAACACTTAGAAATAGTTTAAATATGTTTTTAACGTGTAAAAATCAAAGAACATGAATCGAACCGAGGAAGAAGATGATGAACAGTACAACACTGCCCCAAGGCCGGAAGTGTAAACGCTCAACACCGGCGGCTTACACTAATAGGCCGGCGGCATATAGGCGACTTACACTGATAAGAGGCTACGTAAAATAATTTTTCACGTAAAGGTTGAATGAAAGCCGGCTACTGGAGATCTACGCTGACGGTGTAGAGTCGGCGTACATTGAAAGCCGACAGCTTTCAACACCGGTGCACTCGATATGAAAATTTCTTCAAAAACAATTTTACACCGTCATCTGGACTTAAAGGTCGGCGGCTTTAAGCCGGTGTACAGCCAAATTTTCTTCAACCTGAGTTTTTCTGACCTAAACAAAAACTATATATATATGTATGTATAATAAATCTACTGAGTATATATATATATGTTATACAAGTATGTATTAGATAGTTAATTTAATACAAGTATTTAAGCCTATTTAGATTAATATCTAATATTCCTTAAAACCCTAAGATTAAGAAAAGATATTAGGTGTTTATCAAAGTTAGTATTAGTCAAATATTTGTTCTAGATAAATAAAATAGGTAAGAATGGAAATTGAAATAAGTTAAATTTCAAGTATTATGACTTCTAAAAATAACAAAACAATTATGCGAGATAAAATAGGAGAAACACGACAACACTAAGTAATAATAATTACCAAAATATCAAGTCTAGGACACAAATCACATATAGGAATTTAGTTAATTTGTATTAATGGATACTTTATCTTAAATAGGTGACTTTGACTCATTAGAGGATCTACCAGCGGATTACTACGATTAAGGCAGTATGAGCAGGTGAGTAATTCAGTCATATTATACTGGTTGTGCTTGTAAGTAGTTGAATATGTAAAGTAAAGATGACCAAATAAGTGCTTATTGAAAGTATGATATGATCTGAGTGTATGATTGTTAAAATATTCTTATAAAAGCGATAATGCAATGATTGATGTTGTGTAGTAATATAATGATGATTGTGTGTAATGTATGGTCACTTTGAAATTGATTAAGACTTATTGACTTAACAAAATAATGAGCATGCATTGCACGAATTGCATTATTGCATATATGGTTGTGACACCTGCTACGTATTAATATTTCGGATCTTTGTTTTCGCTTGGTTGTTCTAATGTGTTAGTTCTTCCAAGGCTCTTTGGTCTGGGCGGTCCTATGAGGAACTAAAAGGCACTGAAGAACGTTGCCCGTAAATCGCTTTGAAATGATTAATATTTAGGAAGTTTCTAAGGGGATTGCAGGAGATGGTTTGTTCAATCAACTATATTCAAAGTGATAACCTTAAAACGAGAAATCGTTGATTCTCCTGTGTACTTAGTCTCTCCTGGGCAGGTGGGTCATTGAGTACTGGTTCTTCAACCCATTAAAAAGAGGGCGTAAATCTTTTTCCTGTTTGGATTCTAGATCATCCAAACTTGTATCTGTGCATATGGTTGAGTGCTTGCATTGCATATGATTTGTTAATGACTTGTGTATGTATGGTATGTCTGGTTATTCACTGAGCTGTGGTTTCGCTCATACTCCTACAGTCTTTTCAGGTTCACTTTACGACCCTGGTTAGTTACATCCAGGAATATGGCTCCGGTAAGAGCTTTGAAGCTAGAAGTCTACAGATATATTTTAGTTTGATGGTTATGTACTATTAGATTAGATTATTTAGTTGTGTACTCCAAAGGAACTATATGGTTTGTAATAGTTTTGTAATGTTTATTCACTAAGTTATTTCTTTCATATATTTGTTATTTCTTATCAAGCAACTAAAAAGATCTTGTTGTTTTGAAAACCTGTCATTCTCTGAAGGTAATCTAGTGATAGTATTCAAGTGTAACTTGTTTGCTACTACTAGGGTACCCTCGGGGCGTGACAGGAGACCTCTATATTACTAACACCATATAAGATTGCATTAAAGTTCATAATTCCCAAATAAAGAATTAATCTTTATGTAGAAAATTGAAGTTTTCTTACCTCTAGGCAAAACATGCAATTTCCTTATTTATGGGATATATCCTATTAAATGAAACCTCTTTCTATCTAACAAGAATCATACAAGCAATTAATTTGCATCAATAAATTAATCACAAGACAATAAAAACACATGAATAGATAAAAAGGCTTAAACTTTCTATCAATCAATGAACAATTCAATCACATGGTTTAGGGTTTTCTAGATTTAAGGCATAAAGAATTACTCCTCCATGGGGTTTACAATGAAAACAAAAAATCTAGAAGTGTAATAGGTAAACATGATGAAAAGAATAAATACTTGATGATGATTTTGTGATCTCTAATGTAGGTAAAACACTTCTCTCTTGAAGTTCGTGGTTTTTCTCTTCTAGGACTTGATAAAGGGTCTCAAGATTCTAAAATATGAAAATAAGGTGGCTATTTATAATTTAAGGTGAAAATTGGGCTACACAACCTAGGCTGCATGGCTTGGATTGTTATCGGCAAATGTTATTTCTACCGACATTAAGAAATTACAAGGTGCACGGGCCAAGCTGCACGGTCGTGCTCAGGCAAGGGTAAAACTCAATACTTCACTTTGTGTCTTTCCTCCTCTTTCCTAGCATATTCATGACCGTGCTTGAGCAAGGGTATAAATTTACTTGCCCCCATTGATTTGTTCCCTGATATCTTCTCTACTTGTCTTAAAGAAGGGGCTGAAAATTGAAAGCCTTTTGATTTGTTTCCTACTTCCAACATGACCATGTATAAAATGGTGTGTGCGCAAAATTTAGCTATTAATCAAAATTTTGTCAAATTTGTCTTGATTTCACTCAATTCATTTTAAACTCTTCCAATTATACTCTTTAAGCCTTGAAATGAATATTTCATAAATAAATACCCTTTTTCTTAATTAAATCACAAGAAATATATCATGAATATATCTAAATAAACTTTAAAAATAAGTATCTTTGACACTTATCAGTAATTCATTATTGCATGGCGTTAAGGAAAGATGAGGAGCTTGTTGAGAGCGTTGGAAGGTACCTGGGCATTCACAGTTCGAGATAGCATATCATTTACCAAACCACCCTGCATAAATAAGCTGGTGTGTTTTTTTCAGTCAAAGAGGCCTAGGCACATAAAAAAATGCAGTTATATTAGGGTCAAATCTCGAAATGAGTCTTAATAAGTGACATTGCATATATATAATATTTGGAACGTACTGCTATCTCCCTTAAATAAAGTGCTAAGCAAAGACTAAATACGTGGATTGATTTCGCTCCAATCTCATGGAATATTCGCCTAAGACTTTGTTAAATCTGTCACGTCGGTGGAACCTAACATAGTAGATATATGACAAAGTATAATAACTAACGAGTGTTTAGGTTTGTCGATCATGTTCTTTTTGGTGGAAAAAGGAAAAAAGAAACCTCTTAAATAAAATTGGATGATATATATATATATATATATATATATTTATATATGTTTTGAGAATATTCGTCATAGGTCCTTTTGATAATTTAATTATGGATAATTATTGAAAGATATGAATAATTTTTCACATACGTATATATATGTTTGCTTTGTAAACAGTATGATTTCATTTTTGCTATTAATTTTTAACTCGTAAGAATTAATCAAATGAAAATTTGATTAGACCTGCCATGTTGTCTTGTCTTTTAGGCTATTCGTTTTTTACAGTGGTGATAGTAGAACTCATGTTATTGAAAGAAATAATAACAAAGAAATGTAAAGTGAAAAGCATTAAAACTGAAGATATGTAATTAAAAAATGAATAAATGCAGGCATGCAAGTTTAGATTAAAAAAACAAAATTTTTTTAATTGACCCTTAAATCAATAGATATACACAGAACATGTGTAAATACTGATTGAATATTGATATGCATTATAAAAAATTAGAGTAGTCACTAAAACAGTTAATAATTTAACACGATAATTTGTACATGATATATGCATCGATATTTTATTAGTATTTACATATTTTGTGTACAAAACACGAACCATATTATACCTACGAAATCGTTTATCATGGTTATCTAAACACAGTTATTAAAAGCTAAATGAGATAGTAGATAAGGAGGAGGAGGCCAGTCATTTGATCTTATCTCATAGCTAGCGAGGCGTGGTAATTGTCTTTCAAGGTCACTAGCACCACGTATATTTATTTCTGCTGATTAATCTATGTTCTAGCGACATCCAAAGAATTAGTTCATGTTCGTCTCACTACTTGGATCATTAATGATAGTAAACTTAGAAATCCACATGGGGCATAGATTGGATCTGCTTCTTTTGCTAATATATTGTGGTTGCGTGTTACTCTTGTTGGCCAATTGAGCCGATAGATGTTTGACAAGATTTCTTTTTATCAAGTTCCTACCTTATGTAGCGTTGCTCCTCAATTTAGGGTTATTTCATATTCCAACCTAGTGGTAGTTAATTGTTTAAGACCATTTTCATCTCTAAAAACCTTGATAAGATTGTTAGGATAACTCACCAATAATTAAAAAAAAAAAATCTTTATCTTTTATGGTCTTCTTCATTTTATTCGTAAGATTTTTAAAGAATTTTACATGGATATGAATCGATGATCACATGCAAGTTGCATGAGTCTCTCTCTTTAGTAGTTCACCTAATGACCATATGACCCTTTGACGTAGCAAGAGATTGGAGTTTTATCACAGTATGTTGAATAGCGTATGATTACCGAAAAGTGATTTTTAATTATCTATTTATTCTAAGAATACCTAGATAATTGGCATCCAAATTTGAATAAGCACTGTAATAATTCGAAAATTTGAGAAAGTAGAGCAAGAAGGCTCAAATTCTATAATACTAATGACAATTTTTTTTTTGGGCCTTAGGGCAGACATCTATAAATAAGCTAGAAAGCTATAAAAAAATAGAACTCAAAAAACTTCCAAAAATAGAAAAGTTCTAAAATTTGATGACACAATGTACATAAAAAAGACAAATAAAATGCCACAGATAGCATATAAAATTGAAGTACCTACAAGAAGATATAGAAAATTTTAAACTTGCCCAAAATATAAAAAAAGCCTGCTTAAGGGCCTAAATGATGGAAATTGCCTTTAAACTAACAAAGCTCATCACTAAAGGTTATCACTTCTTCTTGTTGGTTCACTTCCTTCAAAATAAGGACATGCAATTATAAAACAGTTACTAGTCAGTCTTTACCCCACTTTTTTAGGTGCCTGATTGCCACTTCTTCCACTTCATCATCCTCCCCAGGGTAGACCAAATTCGCCTTTGAATTCTCATCATCTAAATTATCTACAGTGTAAGGAATAAGATGTTTCACATTAAATATATCAACAATTCGAATGTACCTAGGCAGTTTCAATCTATATGCTTTAGGGTTGATCTTCTCAATGACCTTAAACAACCCAATCTTCCTAGATGAAAGTTTAGTGTATCTACCCGCAAAAAATCGATCCTTTGTAGAGATAGTCTATACAAAATCACCTACAGCAAATTCTTCATCTCCACATTTCCTATCAGCACTCTCTTTGAACACCTTCTTTTCTACAATGTTAAAAATAGCTTTTGAATCCTACAGCTCTTCTTTAAATCTAGCCATAGAGAAGATACTGCTACTACCACCTCGTTTTACAGTTTTAGACTCAGCAGTCTCTTCGTTAGGAATCAACACAATTTTTACTCCCTTATACATGGATTTATAAGTATTATCCCTACCATCATGTGTCACACTCCTATCAAACTACTAAGGTTTCCTTAACAATAAGTGGCAATTGTCCATTATAACTACATCATGCCACACAAAGTCTTTATGTATAAAACCTATGGAAAATGAAACCAATACTTATTAAGGGATGATTACATCACTTCCCTTCTTTAGCCATGCCAGCTTGTACGACTCAAGATGTTGTTCAGGTTTAATGCTCGAATTCTGCACTGCTTCTATTGATATGATGTTCTTACAGCTGCCAAAATATATTATGAAGCTACACACTTTGCACTGAATGGTGTAGGTAGACTAAATGATATTGGTTCTCAGCCAATCTTCCTCAATAGATTTAGAAGTCATATAGGACCTCCTGACCACTAAAATTTCCTTTCCATCCATCGTCAGAAACTCTTCTTTTGCATATTCAGTATCAAAATCTAGACCCCATCACTAACAGCCTTAACAATAGCCTTGTCATCCTCTTCTTTGCTTTCAATGACCAGGTTTTCATAAGAATAAAGTGTCTTTTTCTCTGCTTTCTTGCACTTAGATTGCCGATGACCAATCTCACCACACTTAAAACACTTAACCCTACTAGTGCTAGGGCCACTGGTGTTAGGTTTATTAAAATGACCACTCATAGGATTCACCTCACCACCACCATCTCTATTAAACACACTACTAATGGTCACACCACTCCCTGATTACCGCTACCTCTTCTCTACAATTAGCACTCTCCGGTGTGTAACTAAAACACTCACAGGATCAAATAAATTAACAGTATCTATAATTTGCAGCTTTAACCCTCTAATGTATCTTACAACCAATTGATCCTTTGTCTCTTAAATCTCATTCCTAGCTACTAATTGATAAAATTTAGAAGTATAACTGTCAACTAACTTATCACCTTGTTTCAAATTCTACAGCCTTTGATACATGATGCACTAGTAATTGTAAGGCAAAAATGGTGCTCGCAGGTGCTTCTTCATCTTCTCCCATGAGATGATTTTGGATTTCCCCAATCTGCATTGGGTCAATTTTATCTGTTGCCACCATGTTATGGCTTTACCTCGGAGTCTTGTTGCTACCACCCATTTATTCGCCATAACCCCTTTAAACTCTAAAGTCTCTTCCACTATAGCCAACTAATCCAAGAACTCCTCTGGTTGAAGGCCCCCTCACTTGAGCTAATTCCAGCTTTCCAGCGTGCAAAGGTGAAGATACTAGAGTGGAATCCTGGTCAGCTTTCTTTCGTTCGGCTTTTCTTCCTTCTCCCTTTGTTACTGACTTTGTTACAGATGCCGTACCTCTTCAGTCTATTGTCTATTGCTCCTAGGCCCGGGCTTCTAGAGGGTTCTACATTCCCAGTTTCCAACGTCTCAGGTCTTCCTCAACATGAGGCCTATCATGCCTACATGGTACCTCTTTGTGCTACTCTTCTTCCTCAACAGAAGAGGAGTCATCATCTTCTGCCTCATTAGGTTCTAGCATCATGTTAGGGTTTCTTGCAAATCTAGCGTTTCTATTTCGATTCTAATTTCCCATAAGCGCACACATTATCTCTACCAATTGATCTAACTCTATCTCAAATCGACGTTTTAGCATTACATCTAGCCATTCGTAGATCATCTGTCAGATTCTCCAATCTGGATCATCACAATCGTAGATCTCATCCACTGCATGTCAATGATTGGTTCGTCTGTGACGTATCATCACAATCCAAGAGCGAACACAGGTTTTATACCAACTAACATAATGAGAGAATTAGGGTTTTTATCACAATCTGCTGAATTATGCACGATTGTTAAAAAGTGAACTCCAATTGCCTATTCATTCTAATAATTCCACAATAATTGGCATCCAAAAACACTGTAGTAATTCGAAAATTTGAGAAAATAGAACAAGATGGCTCAAATTCTATAATATTGATGGTAACTATTTTTCTTTTTACTTTAGGGCATGCATATATAAGCAAGCTTGAAAGTTGCCTAAAATAAAACTCAAAAAACTTCTAAAAATAGAAAAGTCCTTAGGTTTAAGGACACAAAGTACATGAAAAGAAGAATAAAATTCCACAAACAATTTATAAAATTGGAGTGTCTACAAGAAGATATCATGAAGTTTAAACATACCCAAAATATAAAAAATGCTCATTTCAGGGCCTAAATGAAGAAAATTACCCTTAAATTGACGCAGCTCATCACCAAAGATGATAACTTCTTCTTGTTGGCTTTCCTTCAAAATAAGGACCTGCAATTATGAAACTGCCACTGGCCAGTCTTTACCCTACTTTCTTAAGTACTTATTTACCACTTCTTCCACTTCATCATTCTTGGTTTTCAAAAGGTGACTCTTAAGTGTCCCATGTTCTAGTGATTCACATAATGACCATGGAACTCCACGGCTATAGAAGACTTTTCATTTTCCATACCCAACCGTTCAACCAATCGAAACGGAACCAATGATCATAAGAAGAGACAATTTATTATTTTATGTTCCGGTAATACACAAATTTACGAGTTTGGCTTTGTATTTGTATTTTTCTTCTCTTTACCTGGTCAAGAATCAACCACCTTTTATGCTCACTTTTATAACACAACCCTTACTTAGGCATCCCTAAAGCAAGGTATAAATCAAGCATGACAATTTATTGATTGCTATTTCAATATTGCTACCTGAATCATATAGCCATATTTATTTATGTGTCATTAACAGCAACCCTCTACATAATGGGGGCCTCGTAGACATCTTTTGGATTGGATCCAATCTAACTTTCGGACCCGCCGTAACCGGGTTTACCGGCTAAACTTGTGGAGCTAATGGGTCCGACCGAGTCCAATTTAAAAAAACAAATATATAATATACTTATTAACAAAATAAGAAAAAAATATATTAATTGTTATTAAGATAAGAAATGAAAATAAATATAGAATAAATAATAATAGGAAAGTCAAAAAAGTAAGTAAATAACATCTAATGTTTAGACTATTTTTATATGAATAGAAATCATGAATTATCTATTTACAATATTTAGTGCATTGTTGAAAACAACACATGTAATAAAGACAATTTCAAACTATGTCTCATATTTTATATAGAGTTCTACTAAGAGAAAAATCTCACATCTAAATAATATAAAACTTTTTTTTTTATGAACTCTACTTTTTTAGAGTGCTATTTTAGTCCCACATTATTAATATTTCAATTCAATAGGAATGTGTTTGTGTATAAATAATTGCACATCCTTGATAGTATTGAATAAATATGAGTAAAAGAGTAGTATATTCTCATGCTCATTTTATATAATATATATTTAAAGTTGAATTTTATTATTTTAATTTATGAATTTTTTAGAAAAAAAAATGGTGATGGGTCAAAATCATCCTGGCCTGCTCCAGGACCCAATAATTCCACAAGACCCCGCCCACCACCTTCACAGAGCGGTTACAATACATAAAATAAAACTCGGCTCAGGAAATGTCTAGGACCATACATAACAATCATCACCTAAGGCAAGCATCCTAATCAGTCTTGAAAATGTTTTTCTCCGTACTCTTACTCTAATGGTAGTGCATTTATGGCGTAAGTAACTTCAACAAAATTTTTAGGATTAGATTGGCACGAGTCTTCCAACCCTGAGGAGGGTTACCTGTATTGATGTCATTGCAACCAAGTATTCATATCCTTGTTTGATGAGTCATTGCCGATCTTGATCATGTTTGTGAGAAAATCATATGAGCACTACATCTAATAAATTATTTTTAGATACTACAGTTACTAGTAACGTTCCTTTTGCATCATAGGAACGTTAATTTAGCCCATTTAGATAACTAAATAGAGCTATATCATAGGGTCCTAATTTATCCTTGAGAAAGCTATCGTGTTATCGGAGGAGCATGCCATCTTGACTCCAGTTCAGTTCGTCGTTCAATAGTTATAATACGACAATTGCACGACGAGAATGGAATCTAGGGATTTCATACAAGACGTTTCGCTACATGAATGGAAGTTAAAAGCTTCACTCCAAAGTCACATAGGAATGGTTCGACATGCTAGATGGTTAATATATGTGTGTGTGTGTGTGTATTATGATGATTCAATTTGATACGGTGATTCTTAAGGGTTTCCTTATTATGAGTGTTACATATTTGAAGCAAATTTGAAAAAAATAATTTTGCTTAAGATATATCTTAATCATTGAAAACTTAATTTGTGAAAACTTTTGAGAAAATTTGCTAAAAGTCATAGTAAATTAAAAAATTTGACTTCTATAAGCTGGTGCCAAGTTGATATACTTTCGAAAACTTAATAATAACTTACTTAAAACTTTAGTTTAAGAGATTTATTTCTCAGTTTTATTATGTGTTATAATTTGTTATAATTCTAGTATTAAAAGGGAAAAATAGTTAGGGTTTTGGTAATTTAGGTCCTATAAGCTAAGCTAATCCAATTCTATATTCTTCTTGTTAAAAATTATGGTTTTTCACATATGTTAAGATTTTAGCTGTAGAAAATTTTTATATTTTTTAGAATTACATTTTTATGGAAAAGTTAAGTATATAAAAGATTGGCAATTCCTTCATAACATACAATAAATTAGGAGTGAGATGGCAACCTTATTGTATAGGGTATTACTTGAATCTTACTTGATTAGGTAGGGTCCAAGTGAGTATTAAGATCACAGGTTAGAGTATAGGTACAGATTTTTTGAATTTGTTCTTATAGAGTAGGGTACGGGTATGATGTTTTTATAAATACTATATATCTACCCTGGAACATGTACTCTAATATATGTAGATTAAAGGTTCTAGTAATATACCTTATTAAATATTATAAAATAATGTTAACATATAATAAATAAATAACATTACTCCTTTTTTATTTTGCAGCCACTTTTTGTTTAAGATTATTATCTGTGAATTACCTTCCGAAATTTTTTATTATAGAAGAATTTATATTATTCATTTTGAATAGATTTGTTATTTTTATTTTAGAAGAACTATTGTTGTATATATATACCTAAACTCCCAAATTATATAAATTTGTTGTTTATCTTCTAAGAATAATGGACATAAAAGTAGCTCCAAATTTTTTAATTTTGCAATTTGCTACAAGCTATACCATTTTGTTTAATATCACATAAACAAGTTATATGGGTTTTTGTTATAGATTTCAACTTTCATGTATAAATAGATTACGCATATTACAGAATTTGTGTTTTTTAAGAAATTACTTTTAAAATTCCTTTCCACGTGCTATTTATAGTGAATGATGAAATAAATATAGTCTTACATATTATGTTAATTTACATCAAATACTAAGTTTAAGAAAGGAAAAAATATATAGAGATTTCATATCTTGTACCCTGTAGCTTATAAGGTACAAAGCAAGTAAAATGTGCCACAAAATAGATTTCACGTAAAAAATTTAACATCTTGTAGCTTATAAGGTAGGATATAGGTAATGTTTCATATCTTACCCATTATGTACCTACTCAATCCTTAGAATAAATACAACAGCCACAATCTAACTTTTGTACAAGATTTAACAAATAATGTAGGAGTCCAAAAGGGATTTATACCATAGTTGTCAAAACCGGCCCGAACCGGCCAGTTCAGCCCTGTTCAATTGGAACCAGCACTAATGCCGGGTCAGGTCTTCTCTAAAACTCATTTTTGCAACGAATCGGCGAGACTCGGATTGACCCAGTCGACTCGGGCTGTCAAACCAGGTCAAACTGGGAAACAGGGGGGTTGAACCGGTCAATCCGGACCAGTTGACTCGGATCAAAAAATAAAAATAAAATAAAATAAAAAACTAGAAATTTAAATATTTATTTATATTTTATTAAAAATTATAAAATATAATCATTAAATCATATTTATTTAATAATTAATTGATGAATTTGATCCAAACATAGATTTAATTAAGTGATGGCACTTATATTGGTATTTTATAATTAAATTATCCTTTTATTTTTACTTTTTCATTACCTCGGTTGAACCTGGTCCGACCTCTCAACCCCTGACCCTCTAGCCTATCCAGGTCAAACCCCGGTTCGGTTCTGATAAGATTGATTTATATCGCATCTGGTATGTTAGAATTGTCTGAAATGGAACGGATTAAAATCATAAGAATGGAATGGAATGGATTGAACAAGGGAATGACAAATCCATTTCTATGTATAGATACATTCGCAGAATGGAATGAAATGATTATTTAATAAGATGTGTCAAAAATACCTTTCATATTAAATATGGATAATAAATGTGTATAGGATAAAAAATGTAATTAAAAAAAACCATATACATATGGAATGGAATCGTGATTTTACCTTTAAGAAGGCGCCATCGAATTCCTCCTAGAAGTCAAAATTGTTGATTCCAACAAATAACGATTCCAGTTTCTAGAAACTTTCAAATATTGGAAAAAAATAAGGAAGTCAGAATCGCAATTCTATTTTGATCCATTCCTATATACCACACTAGCTTGTATAAACTTTCTTTTTCACTAACATTTCAAGATAAAATAATGCTAGTTTCATATGGATCGATTATAAGAATTTTTTTTTTAATCTCTTTCTTTCCATATAATTTTTTATGCAAAGATTGAAAATAATTTCTTGTTTAGGACCCTAATGGAAATTAATTACTTATTTGAGGTTAAATTAAAATAATTACCAATATACAGTTACAAAATGGCAACTTAAAAATAGGAAAAATAAAAATTATGATGTGCATATATCACATTTCAATAACACGATATGCATACATATATCTGTATGGATATCGCGTTTAGTAACCGCGACAACCGTGTAAATAAAAAATGAAACTAGAACACCTTTTTGAAATGCAGAAAAGCAACCAGTTGAAAAATAAATAAATAAAAAAGTAAAAAGATAAGAGAGGGGAGAGAGAAGAGCAGGAGAGGAAAGAGGAAAAAAAAAGAGAAGGCAGACGAGAGATAAGTCAGAATGGTGTCAAGAGCGGGAGAGAGAGAGAGAGAGAGAAGAGAAACATAGATGTCATGCCTCGCATAGAGAGAGGCCAAAGTTTGTAAATTATAATGTTGACATATTGCGACTTTAAACCGTGATGTGTACAAAAAATCAGCATATCCTATTTTATTCCTATGATATAGCAACGATGCCCAACATCATATCTGTTTTATTCCTATTATATATGTGTAAATTAGCATATGTTGATTTATAGATGCGATATTACAACGATATATTGATAATTATTTTCATCCGACTTATATATTAGTAATTATTTTTCATAGGAACGGTAGACATGTAATCTACCCGCAAAGATTGATTAAAATTGTTATTAACCATGTGCTAAGCTGGCAAAATAAGTTTTTACTTATATCATGTAATTGCTCAAATCAATAATTATATGATAATTTTTTTAGTCCATGATGAGCTACTGTGGAGAGAGATTCTCATTTCCGACAAGTGACTTTTTTTTTCTTCTAATTATAGGAGATTTGAATTTGATACCTTTCAAATAAGAGACCAATGAAAATACGACTAGGACACAAAATTATTGGCTCACAAGTAACTTCTTTAAAGCAAGAAAAAAGCTTAGTCTCCTCGTGTAACTTACTCCTTTTCTTTATTAAATAAAATAAAATGTCAGCTAAAGGAATAGAATGTGAAATACAAAGTTATAAGCAAATATAGCCTAGTGATATCTTTTTTGATCTTTTATGTGAAATATATCATATTCGAATTCTTTTTTACTATAATAGAAAAAAAATACATATGTACATATAAAATTATTAATTTAACTGCACTTTTTCTATACGTAGCAATAATAATGAGGGACAAGTCTGATGATTTTAAAAATAATAATTGTCAAAGGTCCACATGAACTGGTTTATACCGACAAGACAAAAGGATCGAGGTAGTATTAAAAATAAAAACTATATAATATTTTTATCTGGAAGGACTGCTGTCAGCATGGTGTTCATTTAATTAAAATATGATATAAGTATGGGGATGCTATGCCTCCGGCGATTCTCCGTGTTGAACCATTGATGTACAACATGGTTGACCCTTTTTTTTTTTTTGTATTTATTATTATTAGGAAGAAGTTTGTAGTTCTTGACGTTTTAGCTTTTTTTATTTTTATATTTGAGTTCTAAATTTTTATTTCAAATTCTAAACTTTTGTAATATTGACACGGCTAGTTTTTATTGGGTTATAGATCCAGCTCATATGCGTCTACAACAAGCGAATCCCTAGTATATGGGATATACTTGAATATATCAGTGCAAAACAAGGATGATTTTGTTGAAACAGGATCAACACTCACAAATTTGGAGTCTATACCGCAGACCATGAGGCGGCCTTGAAATCGGACAAAATTTGAAAATTTTTCCAAGAGCTCCAAGGAGCCTACGCCGGCTCCAATGCCACCGGCGTGAAGAACGTCAAAGTAATACTTGTGAATTCAATGTCACCTGCTTTGTGTGTTAATTTGTAGGTGTCGTTTGACGAATTGTACTTCCTTGTTTTGTTTTATTTGTTCCTATTTCATTTTAGAGAGAGAACACACAGAGAGACACACGGGAGGTAATCTCACAGCCTAGAGAGAGATTCTAGAGAGAGAAAAGCTAGGTATTGTTGTATTCCACCAATTGATTGGTGAGATTGAGAGATCCACCAGCGGTGTCTAGTGATGAAATTGTAAATCCCATTTTGATAGTAAAAGATTTTTTCGTGTGGCGGTCTCGTGGTTTTTCTCGATTTGGGTTTTCCACGTAAAATCCTGCTATCATTTCAATTTCCGCATTTTGATTGATTCTATTGATTGTTTATTACATTTGGCAAGAGGAAAAGATCGGATCTTTTCCTAACAATTTCTTTGGTAAAGTATGACATGCAACATTTTGATTGGTTTCATATTCATAATTTAAGTGAATAAAATAAATAATCAAAGATAAATTAAGAGAGTCAATTAAAAATAATAATAATTCGTAAATTAAAAGGAATGTAGAAAATTAAAAAAGAAAAGAAAAGAAAAATCGGAAAACACTTCTCCATTTGCCAAAACCAACCATCGCTTAACATCTTCACAGAATAAAAAATAACCAGTCAAGAACACCTTTTTAGATCTCATAACACACAAATAAACAAGGTGAGTTAAAGTCAAAGCTTTTCTATAATTTATTATCTTTTAGTCTCAATTTTCATGTTATGAGGGTTTGGGTTTTAGTGAGTTTTTTATTGAGAGGATTAGGGGAGGTCATGGAAAAGGATTTTGGGACTGTTGTGGGAGGGGATGTTGGGGAAATTAAACTTGGAGTAAGGTTTTGGCATGGGTATTAGGTATAGTTAATCAGGATTTGGAATAAGAGAATGGATTAACTGGTGTGGAGAGAGAGAGAGAGGAGTGAAAAACAGATACAAGAGGATTGGGGAATGGGAATGGAGTGAGTCTAGATACTTATGATTTCGTCTCTTTAAGAGACAAGACGAGTTCAACTTGTCTAAAACTGAGATTATTTTCATCCCGATGATATTTTTGTAATTTTTAAAAAAATATATCAATATTAATTTCTTTTCCCCGTATTAAATGTGTTTAGTAGCTAAGAACAAAACTTTCTTCCATTGACATATTAATATCTAAATGTACATTGAAAAACTTATTGTAAATTGTTGAACTCCAGGGGGAAAAGAATCTCTTAAGATCTACTTATGATGCTGTTAAAGTTGGTAATCAGCATATTGCTGTATATCATTGTTATTTTAAAAGGTTGTTTGTATATTTTCTAATAAATGGATCCTTGCCATTTTTAATCCTCTCAACATACATGAATTTAATATATTTTTTTCTTTTTTATTTTTTAGTCTCTATTATTTAAGCTAGAGCAAGAGGTTTTGGTGTCTAATATTCCTTTTATACCATTATTTTGTCAACTTTTACCAACCTATAGATTAATTATCAATTAATATCCAGTCTCCAGACATGCTAAAGGATCAAAAGTTAATAAGTAAAATCAGATTAAGCCAAACCATTTCTACGTCAAATCATGTTCAGCCAGATTGAATCAGATGGATTTATGCAAGTCCTTCAACTCTGCTATTTTCTAAGTTATTGTGCTATTTTTATATTGATTATACTAATTTTTTTTAAATTATATATATTTTCAATTTGTTTTTAGCTATATGTCTCTAACATATAGCGCATAATTGTTGTGTCTATAAATTATATATTATATATATATATGAATATTTGTGTGTGTTTCAATATTATGTGAAATTGGATTTGATCTACTACATAGCATTATTAAAAAGATATTTTATTCATTGTGCTAACTCGGAGTCATCTTGAAAAGCCACCCTGACTGCTGGAGACCAGTGATGCTGCCAAGATGGTCCATGATATATTGATGATAATGCATGTATCTGTGTCTTCTTTAATCAAGACGTGTGGAGCTTCATTAATTAAATATATTAAAAACGGAATCTCATAATTCTATATTTATTGACTATACCCTACCTTTGCTGCACGTTCGGCTGATTCATGTCGGAAGTTTAAATCCTTGTTTATTTATTTAATTATTATTATTATTATTTATTTTAAAAGAATTATTAGAAGATTGTGAACTTGCTCCATTTCTAATATACCCGCTCAAAGAATCAGATACATCATTTTCTTTACCTGTCCATTCATAATGTTTAGAAATTTTATCAGTCTTCTTTGTCACATGCTTTTCTCATTTTTGTTTTTGTAAAATTTAACAATAACTAGTATTGCATGTTTATTTATAAGAAAACCTGTAAAGCTATTTAAATCATATATTACTATTAAAATTTCCATATCTATGATACTTATTAAACCTTTTTTTCTAAAATTATCATTACTATATTTACAAATTTCCTTTTTTCTTTAGAGAGTGTGTGTGTGATTTTCTTTTTAATATTGTTCTACATCCTCCTTTACAGCTATCAGTTTTCACAATTTAATTGAAGTTTGATATCTGGTAAACTTTTAACTAAATTCTTAATTTTTCTTTCTTGTTTAAGTTTTTTATGGTCTAATGGTTTGAAGTTACTAACTTTACGATATGATGATATTAGCAGCTAATTACGTATAGGTTGTTCTCTAAATTGGCCTAGTGAAAATATTTTGCATGGTAAACCATTATATTGAAAATAAATAAATAAAAATAAAATAAGAAATTACAAATAAAGAAATCCCTTTGTGTCCATCTCCATTTTTATTAAGGATAATTGTCGCATTATTACCCGAGCATAATCTCTTTTTTTTTTCCAATTAACTAGTTTAAGGGTTTGTATGGATGGTCTATTTTTCATCTGATTGCATCTGTATCTGTATCTATATCTTATCTGTATTTGGTATGTAAGGTATGTTTATGAGTAAAATGTCAATTTTTCATCTATATATATTTTTGACAAATAGTTTGATCGAAACAAACATGAAACAGATATTAAATTAACTCCAAACCAATAAACCAAACATATCCTAAATTTAAAAGTGTTAATTTTTCTTTTTTGGCCAATTAAAATTGTTAAGTTAACACCTAAAATTTGATAATTTTGCGATTGATTACCTCAACTATTTATTATAAATGATCTTGAAATGTTTATATGTAATATAAACAAATCGATGATAATAAACTTTGGATTAAAGCTATATGTGATTAAGAACAATTTTTAATTACAAAATAATGCATCACTATAAACGGTCATAATCTTTAAAATATCAAAGTGAAGTATAATGATTATGGATGTGAAAAAGTTAAATTATTTTAGACATCAGCATAGGTCGGCTTCTAAACTAGGAACCAATCTGATCCATTAGCAGCGGTTCTTGAATCAAGAGTCGACCTAAGGATGGTTGGTCCGAATCGAACAGTAGGTCTGGTCGGTTCCACTTTATAACCACTTGACCTAGTAGTTTGGGAATCATCGGTTTCAAGAATCGGTTAAACCAACGGTTCTCATAGCTCCACATAGCAAAAATTAAGGGAAAAAAAGAAAGGAAATAAAAAGAAAAAAATTATAAAATAATTGTAATTAAAAAACAAATAATTAAACTATTTTCATGGAAATAGTAAAATTTATTTCACATCTATGACATTTAATGTGTTGTGCATATACTTAAAATCATGTACTGTTGAGTTTATGTAGGTTTCTAATTGAAGTGGACTATGTTTTTGTGGGAATTGTTTTTGCGTATGTGAGATTTCTTTTGCTTATGGAATATTTAATAGCTCATATTACTAACATGACAACTAAAAGAGCTAATAATTTTATATAAATAAATATACAACTATAAAATTTATTTTAACTAATGAGTTGTGAGCAATTATTGTCAAGCCCAATATTTTTTCAAGTTAAAAGCTTGCTTCACATTTTTTCTTACTTAAATTAAATAAAGTTATTGAATTAATTTATTTTAATTTCACGATTCCCAATTCACTAATTTCAGAACCAAGAACCAGCAATTTTGGGTTCGCTTCTGGACACGAAATAACTCATGACAACGTCTAAGTTGTTTTAAGTTAAGGTATATTTAGTTCGTTGGTTGGTTTGATGTTAATTTTGGCATATGTTTCATGCTATTTTAATCAAAATATTTGTCAAAAATAGATACAGATGAAAAACAAACATTTTTACTCATAAACAGACTATATAGATAAAATACAAATAAGATATAAATGTAAAACAATTACGGATAAAATATAAATACAAAATAATATGCAAATAAAAAAAGATCATCCAAACTGAACCTTAGAGAAGAATTATAACTATTCTAGAAGTTCTACTAAAAGGTTGTGTTGGGTGGTGTTGTGTTGGACGGTTTCATAAATGCACGGCTGGAAAAGTCGCCTATATATGCTATTTTACTTATTATTTAATGCATCCCAGGTCAATAGAAGATGGATGACATAAGAGATGATGCCTTCGTTTATTGGTTATATATCATATAATTGTTAAATAATTAGTTATTAGAGCCTTTCTAATTGGTATTAGTTTAAATAACGATGGCTCTTTCGTTAAGAAAATTAGTTTTCATTCAGCTATTGTAGATTAATAAATCATTAGATCTTGGTCTGTCATAATTATTATATTAACTTCTTTTTTTTCGATGGGTCATAAAAACTATTAGCCTATTACAATACTGCTAAGGACCATTACAACTCACTAACGTAAAAAATCAAATTTGATACCTTAAGAATAACGATTCGGATCGAATGTGACTAAGCTATAAATCATTGGAAATTATTTTATTAACTTCACGTTCACAGCTACAAAACATTCAGGGAAATTGTAAATTAGTAGTGCTGGCCATATAATCTCACTTTGCCTTAAAGTACGGAGAACTGAGAATTAGAAAGGAAAAATCCTGTTTGGGGTACCAAGTGCCATCCTCCTCACACGCTACCTTGCCTACAAGGCTACAACCACGGTCCACGAGATTTGATTGAACTTCATTAAAAAAAGAAAAAGAAATAGATTTAAAATCAGAAAGTTTGCCAAAAGTTGCATGTAATTTTGAAAAAGCAAGTGCACGAAATTTGTTACTGCTACTACTACTACTTAAACCTACGAAAAAATGCACCATGTCTTCATGTTTTTCTTTGCCCCTTCTAAGGCCAAGGACTGACTAACTTGTTTACATGGAACAATCACAGATATGATAGAATTGAAGAGATAAATGATTGATTTTCAAAAAGCAAATAAAAATCAATTCATGTATACTTTTTGATAAATTATATAAAAAGATATCAACGGTTAGGTATTTAAGGAATCAATGTTTCAAGTGATTAAAAAAGAAATCAATATTTGGAAATAAACTCATTTAAGATATTAATATTTCAAGTGATTAAAAAGATGTATCAACGATTTGCAAAATGAGTCAAATAAGGTATTAATATTTAATTATAAAAAAATAAGAAAATTTAATTAAAAACTAATCCAAACATTAATATTTTCAATGAATTTTACAAAATATCGATACTTCGTTTGATTCAATTCATCAAATGTCGATTGCTCCTTTTAACTACATAAAATATTGATACCTTAAATAAATTTATCTCTAAATAGTAATTTTTTTTAACCACTTAAAATATCGATATCTTAAATGAATTTACCTTCAAATATTGATACATTTCTATGTAAGTTACCCTTTGAACTTTGAATATATATGGAAAAAAAAAAAAAAACCTTTAAATATACAAAAGTAGTGCACGCAGTGCATTATATTAATCATTCTATGTTTATTAAACAAAATACGAGGGAGTAGTTGGAAATGATTGTGGTGGAACATCTATGATATAACATTGCAAATTTGCTAATGTACACTTTTTCGTGGAAAAAGTTCAAAGACCTTATAAACTAATATTTTCGGAGCATGAGTTAAGGAATTTAAAGTTCGGCAAATACATTTGCAGCAATCGTAACTTAATTGAAATTCTGGGCACTTATTTATATATATATATATATATATATATATATATAAAAGGATGTATCATAGAATTATCATATAGAGTATTTTCAATTGGACATTATATTTTGGGTTAATATTACAAATGGCACCTAAACTTTGATAAAATATACAATTACGTATGTAAACTTTAAAAATTAATCAATTTAAAACTTGAGGCATATAACTGATCAATTTAATACCTAAAAAAACTTTTCGTACATGCTAATAGTACATTTGTCAAATTCTTTTAGAAATTAAATTGATTAATTTCAAAGTTTAAATATCTGATTGCATATTTTGATAAAGTTCAAGTATCATTTGTGATGTTATCGCTATTATTTTCAACTCATTCAAGTTTAGGGATTGAAATGAGCCAGCAGCAACAGTCGAGCAACAGCAGTAGGACCAAGAAGGAGGTAAGGTTATTTTGTTTCAGGGTTGAGAATTATAAGGACACTCTCACCAAAATGATTGAAGGAATGCACCTTAGCATAGCATCAAACCTACATCCAGATTTGAGGTATCGCCATGAAGATACCCTGAATCATCAAGCTCAGTCATATGGCGCAACAACGATGACTCAATGCATCATACAGCTTTACAAGTAGGGTAAGATGGAAGTGCGAGGTAATTACAACCCCCTTGACGTGTGTTTCCATTTGTTCAGACATTTAGACTGACAAGTGGAATGAAAATTCATATGTGGGTGTCACAGGTCACTAGATAGATGACTAATGGATATTGAATAAATGATTAATTACATTAAGAAAAATGTATGGAGCACACACTACACAAAACATATATTCTACAATAAGTTAGATTCTTGCCGCCTACTTTTTAACTAAAAAAATATTTTCGATAGGCTTTGATAATGCAACGGCAAATACAGCAACTGTGAGTGACCTACAAAATCTTTGCCAGCTCACAATAGGTAGGACTTTTTTTCATATTAAGTGTGCATATCACATTTTGAACTTGTATGTTCAAAGTGGAATAGAGGCACTAAAGTCTAAAGATAAGGTGTATTCACCTATTAAATCGGTGGTTGATTATATCAATGATGATCCATCATTAAATAGAACATGCAAAAAATTCTACATTAAACGTGGTGTGAAGCCTGAGCATGATTGATTATAAAAACTTGTTATGTCAATTTGCTTTCACAAACATGCCATTGCATCCCAACAACTAGCTAACATGTACTAATTGCATCCCAACAACTAGCTAACATGTACTAATTTGCTTTCTAAGTTAAATGTTTTTTATGATTGTATGAAGACATTTTCTTCGTTATATACCCCAATTGTTCATCTTTTTTTGTTAGAGGCACTTAATGTGGTAGGTACCTTAACTAGATTCCAATACCATGCGGTCTTATAGATGATTGTCAATGATGTAACACGCAAGTGCCTCTCCTGCTACCAGCATATGATATATAATATCACATGGGTATTAGACCCATGTAGTAGGTTTAAAGTCTTAGTGGAATCCTTATAGAGTATTACAAATATATTGATACTTTATCAGACACTCAAGATATGTGCTCTATCAATTATTCATATGTTGCATGTGAGACAAAATATGTTGTAATTTAGTTATAAAACTAGTTTAGTAATATGTATAGAGGTTGAGGTTCGGTTAGTCCATCACTAACCTCTACTAAATTACCAAGCATGGAGGACGTTGCCCCAAGAGATCTATTTGTACTCTCACAATCACAAGTATGAAAGAAGTACAAGGGTGGAAGCAATAGTACCAAATGCACCAAAGTTTATATATACTTGAACACAGAGTTTGAGTTCAACGACAACATCGGTGTGAGGGACTTTAACATGCTAGAGTGGTGGAAATGACACAAAAAGACCTTCCCAATTCTATCCCACATTGTGAGGCACGTGCTTGCTACGCCAGCATCAATAGTTGTAGTAGAATAGGTCTTTAGCTATGCCGGCAGTATGTTGGATAACCATAAGGCATGTATGACTCTCGTTGCGGTTGAGGAATTTGCTTGCCTAAACAACTAGAACAAGGACAAAGACGGTAGTAAAAGATCGTCGTGGTGACTAGTGAGGAAGACGAATACTTCGGCGACTACAACTCCTTAGGAGGAAGGACCGCAATGGGCCTCCCTAACCAAACCCAAGGTAAGTAGTTCTTATCCCCTTTGTAAAGTATAACATGGATAGCAGAACATCATTTTAAAAAGTAATTATAAATTGATGTTTTAAAAAAATACATTACCCATTTAGATTTTTTCAAAATTACATAAACTAAATATTGTTTTTCAAAAGTTAATTATAAATGGTTAATCACTTAAAGCTAACATTACATTTCACAATTAAAATTAAAAAACACATAAAAATTTAAAAAATAAATAAATACGCGAACTATGATGGTTTGATCTAGAATTTTGAATACATAAGCACATTCTAGAATTTTCAATTTTTTAATGTATGCTTTTATTTTCCAATTAAGATTAAAATGTAAAAAAAAAAAAATAATTAAAGCATGCATTAGGCCAGACGTTGCAAGCCTGCATGCAATTTTCAACAGTTTTGCTCCTAGGAAAAAGTAACACATAACTGTAAAATTGTAACAAGATGGAATCAATATTGATGGCTCCTCAAAGTTGCATTATTTTGGTGCTTATTCTTTCATTTTAAAAAAAAAAAAAAAGAGTCCAAACCAAAGGACTCGCTCGTAGAACCGGCGGCTCCACGAGTCTGAACCATCCGCATGCGAACCCGTGCAGTTATAAGTCCCTAAACAGAGGACACGAACCTGCAAGACGTCTACTTATGGATGGTTTGGCAACTATTCTCACTGAGATCATTAGACGGCGGAGCAAGTGTCTTGGATTTAAGTATTTAATCTTGTTTAATCTTTTTATTTTAATTAAATATATTATTTTATTATATAATTATAATGAACTAATTATAACTTGAAACGTGTTTAATTAACTAGTACTGCAAATAATAATAACTTCAAGATGCAAGATATAATATTATAATTTTTCTTGCATTTATGATGATCAAAGCACGACATATATTCAATTTTTCTTGGCTTATTAAACAAGGTTTTATAAATTTTCATATTGTTAACAAACAAATCAGTCAATGACATTATAAGCCAATGACGTTTTTTTTTACCCTTCAAATAAGAGGTCTCAAATTTGATTCACCTACGGATTATAATGACAAAAAAGCAAAAATAAACAAATCAACAGAAATAGAATTTCTCCACCTCAGGACCATCACGCTTCTGAAATTTCAGAATTTCCAATTTGAGTAACACCAAAAAAACTTAAAATTTGCTTCTTGTCATTTCAAATTCCAAATAAAACATCCTGATTAACACTTTATTATGTTTTATTAACTAATGGTTATTTTTAAATTTTGGTGAATAGGAAATTCTTCATAGTATCTCTTTCAGCATGTTATCTACAAAATATTAGGTGTAATACATGTATATGAATCCAATAAAATAAAATTATATCAATACAAATCATTAATTTTGATTAATTAAAAATTACTACATAATCGTATTTCTTAAATGCAATTTACTTAAAACTCAAATAACTACATCTGCATGAATAGGAAATTCTTTATTATATCTCTTTAATGTCAGTTTGGTATCTATAATAAGTGATTTTGCGTGGTTCTGATGGAATTGTTGTTCTTCAATTCGAGCATCTTGTTAAAATTTTAAACATTAAAAGCGAAAGCAATTAACAATACGGATCCTAATAGAACAATTAAATTAACCAAATCAACAATCATGGCATAATTAAAAGTTACAATAAAATGAAAAGAAAACTTACTTGAAGAATTCATCACGATAATTTAATATCCCAAGCAATAATATATGTTTTCCTATGCCAAATCCCTTAAATTCGCCCTTTGATGATATAAGGACTTGATTGATTCTTGATTTTGAATCAAACCTTAAAAGCAGTGTGTTTTTTTTTTTTTTTTTAGAATTTATGACTCAATATATAACTTTCATTATGAAGAGTTATGACTTTTAATTTAAATGACATGACTTTTCAAGAAAGGATATCTTGATGGGAGGTATCCATTAATGATTCATGAAGAGATATGACTTTTACTAATATACAAAACACACTAAAATATTTAAATTTTAACGAATTGGCACGGAGGGATTTACACCCGATAATTGTCTCTTAGATACTACACTAATCATCACTGTGTGTATGACGATAACAATTATCTATGAATCAATTAAAAATTAAAATTTCTAACACATCTTCCTAGGGTTCTTATTACACAAATAATAATGAAGTTTGTGAGGCATATGACATATATATCATTTAATTAAAAGTCAAGACCCGACAAGGATATGTTAAATTGGGTTTACACTGCCCTTTGCCGTGGTCTTGCATCAATTTTAAATTGCCAAAGTCACGTGAAATATGGATTAAAATCTTTTTTAGTACAAATAGCTGTCAATCTTGCTTGGAATATGTAACATTTATTAAAACATGACTGGGTTTTCTTCGGAGAAGCTTATTAGTTAACACGTAGTAGCTACGACCACAATGCTGGGGCAGTTTTTGTTGGGTATTAAAACTTACTTTTCTTACAAGTGGATCGCTAAGTTCTCACTATCAAGAGAAATTATGTTGTAGATGAGACAATCCAATTATAAAGAGGGATTAAAATATAAAGCGCGTCTCATTAATAGTTATTTTTGCTACTTGTACACAAATAAAATTGTAGCGCGTGATGATTTTTATATAATATAAGTAGTTGTTTTTTAGAAGTGTGTTTGTAAATAGTTTTTGTATACCATCTATTATACGGGATGAAAGACGTGTACCGTCTTATAAAAAAAATCACACAAATCCAAATTGTATAAAAATATTACCAAATTATCATGATATAAAAATTTTCTACATATATAGCATGTTGAAGACAAGACATGGCGACGGTACTATACAAACGTTGAAAAAATAGTTGTACCGCATATTAGGTGTGCAATACAGGTTTGTACAATGTATGATACATAGGAAAAAAAAAAAAAAAAGAAAACCTATATCACATATAAAGCGATGGTATACCCGTAATATTTTAATATAAATTATATGTGAGTAATTTTTTTAAAAGGATGGTAAACAAGTAATAATCTCTATTATACATGTGGCATACTAGTGATTTTTTTTATTTTAATAATTGCATTGTGTTTAAAAACCTATTTCCATTGACACTAATTCTATAATAATATAAGAATTAAAATTGTATCTTGAAAACACAATTTCTTAGTAATTTGAAATCACATCTCTAAGACACAATTTTAAAGCTAATAGTCTTATAAATCAATGGTATTAATACCAGTTCCCCATGTAAGATGAATCATGTTCAAATCCCTTTTCCTTATTATAATGATAATATATATATATATATTATATTTTCAAGTGTCATTTTTAATAAATTATTTATGAGAAATTGGATTTTCAAAGAATTCTTTTTTTTTTTTATCCTTTCCCATCTCTCACAGTTAGCATTAGAATATTCAATGGAAATATCCTCTTAAAAAAATGAAAAATACATAGCTTAAGTGGGAGAGTGAAATCAGATTGTAGATGCACCAGAGTTTCCGACCTTTGGTTTATTGGTTTATTTGATGACCTTCTGGCACGTAATTATAAAGTTCATATCTTTTGCAATTCTATCTTCCTTTTTTTTTTTTTTTAATTCTCTCTCCGTCTTCACAGTTCAGAGACATCAATTTAAAAGTATTGTGTAGCTCAATTCCCCAAGCTAGGTCTTCATGGTCCATTACTCCATCTTAATAGATTTTTTTTTCATTTGTTTTTAACTTAATACGTCAATAACCTATACATTGAAGTACATATACTTGTACATTGTACTGTATATCATTCTACAATTTTTTCCTGAAAAATAGCTACAAAAAATGGAAATTTAGGGGGAAAGAAACAAACCAAAGAAAAGGAAATTTTGTGTATTCGAAGCGTTATGCATGTACTCGAATCATTTCCTGAAGAGAATAATTAAAAATGTTTGATCCTAATGAAATTGCTCTGAGTGAGGAGACTAGTACAAATAAAGGAAGACAATGATATATATGGCAGAAATTATTATACTAAGTCGCGTGCTAGCAACTTGTGTGGAAATCACAAGATCCACCATTGGATCTTGTGTCCAAAGTGATAGATGCGATGTATTTATATTAGGTTGCTATGTGTATAGTAGGTTTTCAAGGAGGATTGAAGGAAAAAAGAGTAAATGTAAGTACGAATATTTTTGTTGGATCGAGGATCATTGTCCAATTATCTAAAATATTCAAGATTACTTTCTCTAGTTGTGCTATAACATTTCGGGTATTTCCTGACAAGCTCTAACTTCTCCAACAGTAGTTGCATGTTATATGGTTTTATTGACGAGTATTTAAAGTGCGGCATTTAGCATTTGCAGCCAAATTTCAAAAACACGTTTGAGTGTAATTAGACCAACAGTTACTGTAAATTAATTGGCGGGCATTGGATGGACTTTAAAAACCTTTATTGTTGGACGATGTTACCCACACCCTGTGAAATGACCCATCTAATTGAAATACTTGTTTTGTGGATGCACAATAATACGTTTAGTAAGAAGGACGCTGAATCATAAGATTAAAGGGTCGAACTTGTTTTATTATAGACATAATATAAATATAAAACTTTTTTTGAAAAATGTGGAGGAACACAGCCCACTTCGTCACCTTTAGGACCGCCCTGTTTGGACCGTAAGATCAACAGCTACTGTAAATTAGATGAACTTCGCAATCCGGCATATAATCTATATGTTAAAATTCTCTAAATAATACCTGATTAATAATGATGATGATAATAAATTCATATTTAGATGAGCAAATTTTAAAATGATATGAATTAGAAACCGACCTAGATCACTACAGATTGTGTAGAAGAAAATGACAGAAGTTAACCTCCATATGAAAACTGGAGACCCCGTAAATTATAGCCTCTAGTCATCAAACAAAAGAGACACGATGATATACCATCGATACAATGACAAAACATACGTTTGTTTATGGGGCTGTTTTGGCCAGTCATTGTTCAGCGGCTTCAGTGCAAGCGTAGGCTCACCGCTTAGACTCGGTCGCTCTGCATATGACGGAAGGGCCTCAAATTACCCGCCAGCTCAATTTTATGTTTTCATCTAATATATTCATCCCCATAAACCAATCATGTAGCATCATATCATAGTAGAGTTTTATTTCAAGACTTCTCAAATTATATACAGCAAAATATGATTAGTAGAGCGATGAACATACATCCACATAAAATATGAAATGCACCTTACTAAAGGGAAAAAGAAATGAATTGAACACAAAGAATCAGATTTCAGACACCTAATGCTGCTGACGAAAGAATCCAGAAGGCTTGATTTAGGTCGAGGATTCAAGATTCCTGATGCTAATAACTTTAGCTGCAGCACATTTGCGTGGCCATACAAAAGGCAAAAAACGAATGTGAGCTTATAACTATACTCCAAACAGCACTCATCAACACAAAAGCAACTTGGTGGAGTTGAGTATGACAATGTATACCTAAAGCTAAAAGCCACCATGGTAACTACAGGAAAATGACGTGTCTACTTCTTTGAAGCTTGGGTTTTGATGATGCAAACTGACCCATCAAGGGACCTCTATGCTCGGCCAGACAACCAAATTTACAACCAATCGCCATAAGCAGATGCCTTCTACCAGTTCACCTCACACTTTACACAATTTCAGCTTCAGAAAATTTATTGGCTGAGAAAATAATCACAGGACAACAATTGCTGCATGCTAGTCTAGTCCTACACTAGAAAACACGATAAATAAGAGTCATCAGTAAAGTTCCTTAACATCTGCAATGCAGCTGCCAACCAAATGACATTACCTTCCCCTTCACATATTACCAACAAGCAACAAAAAGAGTAAAAGACAACACTGAGTAGTAAGGCAATTGGTAATATGTGAAGAAACCCTTTCTTCTCACTTTTAAGGGGAAGCAATATGTGAAGAAAGTTGCCAGCAAACATCATGAGAACAGAAAAATCCCATTATTGCTGCTCATCTTCAGCCCCTTCATCTCCCAATCCTCGCTGCGCAATTCTGTAATAAAGTATACCCATAGTTGCCAAGCATGCCCTGCAGGATAATTTGGTGATATATATAATTGGTCAAAAAAGGTTACAATTGATTCATAAATGGACAAAATAAAAATAATTACAAAGACAAGCATTGCACAGGTCTATTCTGGCTACCAGTGTTAGTGGCAAGCCAAAAGCAATTTCATGTAATTGCATACATCAATTGGAAAAGAAGAAGATTGCTCACAACGATGAATCCAGAAAACTTGAAAACGGTCATTGTAAAAGAGGGATTAATGTTTGGACAATAATTGTACTTGACAAAAGATACCAAATTTAGCAATCGAAATTCTTTTCAATTATAGCAGTAGAAGAAGTGAAAAATGGAGGATAAAAACAATATGCAATTCCATTAGAAAGAAAAGCAAGAAAACCATAAAAATTTGTAACCTATGGTAATCATTATTATCCTCAAGAATTTAAGGGTTTTTTAATGAGATTTTTCAACTTTATACCAATTGTACAATATATTTTTTAGCAAAATATTTTAAATAGGAAATAATAACAAGCCCCAAGGCAATTATTGAGAGAGCAAAAAAAAAAAAAATCCACCTTTCTTTTTTTTTTTTTTTTTTTTTTTGGCCAGCAACTATCTACCTTTCTATTCTCACATTTTCATAAAACATGTAATCATCCTTGAAAAAGATGAAAAGTTTCATTTCCAGCCTCTAGCGATGATCTGGGCACACTCATTAATGGGGTTGTTTTAAGTCATGCATTGATATCAGTTGATAAATAGAATCATTAGGACCAAAATACAGTAGCTATAATGACGACATTCCCACAAAGTGGGCAAAAGCTGCAGACATTCTCACAAACCATCACACTTTTTCAGTGCTAGGATTTGATCATAGCTTCTTTTGCAGCATGCAGGCAGCCATTAATCCACTTTTCAATGTCAAAAGAGCTGAAATACAGTGCTCAAATTGAGTCCTATTACCTGCTGCATTTTCTTTACCAAAATATCCTGCAATGATATTATCAAGAGCCAAACCCATTTATCAAGTGGGAAAACCCCACAAGATCATGTGTCATCTCTGTGGTCATAGCTAAGACAAATAAAGAAAACCACCCCCTTTATTTTGATAATGTATCGCACTCTCTCGAGAAGTAAATAAGGAAAGGATGCAGAAATTACATGAGTGCAATGACTAGAAGAATCTTCCTTGGATCCATCTTGGAAGACTTTTGGTGCCGCGTGCGACCTTCTAAAACATCATCTGCATCTTTACGGGGTGGTGCAGTCACAGGTAAAGTTGGCAATGAACTTGACCAGAAAGGAAGTAATGCTCTCAGAAACTTGTGACGCAACGAACCTGAAAAAATGGCTTCAGCTTTTTCTCTTCACAGAAATGCTAAAACTGAAGCTATAGTATACATAAGGTAATATCCTATTGCTGTGCAAAATCTTTTATTCTCCTCCTCCCTCCATTCCAAAGTGTGTAAAAAACAATTAAAAATGTTGACAGTAGGAGCCAGAGGATAAGAGTGAAAACGAAGTTCACAAAGAGAAAACTGTATTCTGGTGTTTTGTCGATTGTACAGAAAACAGATGAAGAAGAAGAGGCAGCAAAAATATGATGGCAAGAGTTTGACTAAACTTTAAACATTGTTCTTTGTGGTCTGTAGAAAAAGATAATAGGAAAAATGTATAGGAAAGTATCAAAGAAACTAATAAACAGCATATCCTTCATACCTCCTATTCTTCTTCACTTCCTATAGAATACTCTCAAACGAATGCCCCTAGAAAATTGGTTGTAGACTAAAATTGGAATCTCCACAAGAAAAAAATCTGGTTTCAATTAAACCCAATCCCCAACACCAACACGCACCCCACCCCCCACCCACCACCCACCCACCACCACACACACAAAAAAAAAAAAAAAAACAACACAATCACAACACACAAAAATAAATAAAAAAAAATGAAAAATTGAATACTGCACACTAGATCAAAAATTCTCTCCACCATTGGATTCTCTTGGTTTATTCCTATTCTTCTTCACTTCCTATATAATACTCTCAAACGAATGCCCCTAGAAAATTGGTTGTAGACTAAAATTGGGTTACCTACAAGAAAAAATTTGGTTTCAATTAACCCAAATTATATATATATGAATACTGCACAATAGATCAAAAATTCTCTCCACTTTCACACCATATTGGAGAGCAACTAATGTGTTGCTTGGTTTTCCATCCACTAAATACTCCTTAAGAACAATAGGGACAAAGTAGGCTTGCATTTAATTCTTTCAAATACATAATAATGTTCTCCATCTCTTGAAAATAATTTTATCACAGCACCAATACCTTTCTATCTCTTAGTGATTGACAGAGCAGAGAGTAAAATTCAAGTAATGAAAAGTGAATAAGAAAATGCAGTATAGAATAAGACCTTAATCGCAGAGCAAAATGATCCTAAGTCACACAGCAGTGGTGAAAAGGAAGAATATTCTTAACTGCCTTCTCTATCATCACCCCCAGAATATTTAGCACCAAAGGCTTCTCTCTCTTTTAATTCTTGAGTCCTCGTGTTACTTTTTTTTTTTTCTTTTTTAATATCTACTACCCTTCTATTAATAAAATTTATCTAAATTGTGCCCCATTACTTTCCCCATATCCAATTTTTTACTCTCCTAGCTCCCCTAGAGTAATCCCAAACTATAAGGGCTCTATCAGTAATGACAGGAGATCCTTTCTACAAAAAAATGGACAATGCCAGAGAAAAGAAGAAGAAAAGAGAAAGAAGAGACAGCTCATGGAGGCTTGAGAAGTTGAGATCATGAGGCACCATTAAGACTCGGGTCAATATAAGGTAACCAAAAGGAAACGTAAAAGAGAAACAACTCATAAAGGCTTGTGATCATGGGGCACAATCAAAGACTCGGGTCAACATAAAGTAACATTAGAAACCCAGTAAAATTAGCTATAATTTCTTAAACAGAGTTGCTCGCGGGAAAAGCAGTCAGCACAGAAATACAAGATGGTTCCAACTCACCCCTTCGGCTGTACTTCTTTCTGTTTCCATCTTCATCGTCAGCATAATATGACATGTCAGAACTTTGCCGATCCACATGGAATGCACCCTTTCGTGTCGTGGCACCTGCCTGGGATTTTTTTAGACAACATTGGATACCATCCCACATTTGTCAATGGACACCAAGAATCAATCATCCTGGATAAGAAATTGACAGAAAACAAAGAGAGAGAAAGCCACTTACACCAACAGGGCTGGTACTTTTGTTAAAGTTTCCTGTTGACCCAGGAACATCTATTTCCACGATGTCTGAAACTGAGACTTTAGATGGTCCTGAGCCATTGGCGACATTATACTTTAGCCCTGATGAGGAGGTACCATTATGCTCTCTATCACCACCACCAATAATAGATGAATCAGAGCCATGGGTAGGAGGAACATGAACCTCAGTCAATGCAACTGGATGATTCCCAAATACGTTCTTTTCCATGCCACTCTGTAAAAAAATGTTTCGAGATATGCATTAACATTCAAGATACAAACACTTTCAAATCAAAGGATCTACTGAGTTATCCCGATTAATGCATAAAAATTACATGTTAGTTTATCCTTCTAAGACAAAAAAAAATAAGAACCTCATATTCATTGATGTCCATTCTGCTCCATATAAGAATTCAACAACTAGATATAGTCGGTAAAAATGAAAAAACCTCAACGAAGTGACAGAACAACTTGCCTGTACTCTTACAGACCATAAAACGGAGACTAAAGAAAACCTAGAATGTTACTTTATCCATCACGCAATTACAGAGACGCTCCACGTCATTGAGAACATAATGTATCATTTTGCACGATTGCAGTTTCAATGACCAAAACATAGACCAAGAATTGTTCCACCAAGCAAGGTGCAAGCCAGTCTACAACTATTTTGACAGTAATACTAATGGCCTGTTGTGGAGAAGGAATAAAATAGTTGTTTCCAGAACAATTCCTCTTTCCTTATTTGCTTGGAAGTTGGAAATTTGGTAGGGAATTTTTATTTCTAGCAACTTTCTATCCTCTCTCTACAGGCAATAGCCGTTACCTATTGTAAGGTGAAGTAATGTAACTATCATGCTTTCAACAAAATCTCTCTCTCTCTCCCTCTCTCTACACACACACATCACTTACATATAAATTACACATATATGACATATTACATATATATTACGAAAATGACACATATATTACAAAAATGACACACACACACATGCTATGTACATAAATAATATACAGGTATATTATATATGTATAATGTATCAATGCATACATCATAATAATATATACATATATATGAAATATATTATATGACATGATTATTTTTATATAACATACATAACAAATATACACCATATATAAAAATATATATAATCTATATATATGTATATATATACTAGAGGATGCTACACTTGCATTGCATGTGCAAATTTAATAGTACCTGTAAAAAATTGCAAATCTTCTATTGTAAAATATTAATGCTCGACCGCGTAAAAAAAAAAATCTAGATTTTGCATTTAATACCATAAAATATTATAATGTTATTACTTTACTTATTTTTTGTCGGATTGCAATTTCTTAAAAGTAAAAAGATAAGGAAGAGTAGTTATCATTTCAAAAAGGAGTTATAAGTGTAAGGATTAAGGAGTAGTTTGTGTTTTGGTTATGAAGTTCTTCTCTTGTTTGATCAGCGATCGAGCAAGTAAAAGCATGTTCAAGTATCATGAAATGTAAGAAGGAGAAATTAACACATATCTGTTTTGCTGATGATCTTTTGATTTTTGCTAGGGTAGATTTGGTTTCTACAATACTCATTAAGGTATGTTTGGAGAAATTTAAAGAACTGTTAGGTCTAGAAGCAAACTTATCCAAGAGTCAAATTCTTACAAGTGGGGTCAGCAGGCTAGTTGAAGAAAGAATAGCTCGACAATTGGGATTCTCACTTGGTTATTTACCAACAAAGTATTTAGGAGTGCGACTCATCACATCAAAACTCTCAAGACATCTTTGTGTTGATTTAGTAAATCGGGTTGGCCACAGAATTTACCATTGGACAAGCAAATTCCTTTCTTTTGTGGGTCGAATTATACTTACCAAAAGTGTCTTGTTCTCTCTTCAAGTCTATCACACTTCCCAAATCAGTCCTCAAAGAACATACCATGAAGTTCAAAAGATTTTTATGGAATGGAAATGACGATCAAAGGGCAAAAGCAAAAGTATGTTGGGAGGAAGTTTGCAAACCAAAACGAGGAGGATTAGGAACAATTGATATCTTCACTTGGAACAAAGTTGCACAGCTCAAACACATTTAGCATCTATGTAATGGTGATAGAAGTGCTTTATGGCCTAGCTGGACACAATCTGAGTTTTAGAAGGGTCGAAATTTCTGGTCCTTCAAGGCACCAGCTGATGCTTCATGGACCTGGAGGAAAATTTTACAAACAAGACCTTTAGCCAAATCTTTCCTCAAGTGGGAGATTGGAAACGGAAAGAACATTGATTTATGGTATGTTGATTGGCACCCCAATGGGAGAAAGAAGGATCTATACTTCGGGATGGCCCAAAGATTCCCACCTCTGCTCAATTATCGATAAAAATGGGTGGGTATGGCTGGAAGGAGAAATTTGAGACTTGAAATCTATTTGGATGGTCTGTCTTTCATCTATATATATTTGCCATTGTATCCAATCTTTATCTAATCTATTTGATCTTTTTATAAGTAAAATCATCTATTAATCATCTATTTGTGATCTGTTAGTCATCTATATCTGATATATATATGATTCGTGTCTAGTCTGTTTCTTACCAAACAAACCCAAAAGCTGATATAGGGACTTCCCTTACTCCAAATATGCTGGTAGGAGATAAGTTATGTTTGCAGCACCATCTGACAAAAACCCTTTCAATTAAAGAAGAAGGTTATAAGATTGTCAAAGGTAGTGAATCCTGGATACCTAGGGCTGATATGGTTTGGTTCAAAGGTCATACACCTAGACACGGTTTCATTTCTTGGTTGATTGCGGAACAAAGGCTCTATACCATGGACAATTTGAAGGAGTGAGGCATAATTAACATTAACAATTGTTTTTTTCATTTTTTGAGCAAAGAGAAGGAAGAGAATCACAATCATCTTTTCTTTGGTTGTGAATTTGCAAAAGAGCTTTGGTTGACTATCCAAAAAAAAATTTGATTGGCCTTTAAAATTAAGATCACTCACAACAGATATAGATGCTTTCTTCAAGCATCCACAACCTTGCTTGGCATAAAGCAACAGTTGTGGTATCATATTTCATTTGAAAGGAAAGGGATGAACGAAGACTTGGACATCTCCCTGCTACTCCTACCTCTATAGTTAGAAGAGTTTTATAATGTATTAACTCTTGGTGGTAGTAGCTCTCAAGTTTATTAAATAAATAAATAAAACTACGATAACCAAATTATATGTAGATAAAATAAATATACAAAAGCCTAAAAACTTTTCTTTTGAATAAGTTTAGATTTTCATTAATAATAAAGTACAATACACAAAATGAATAAAAAAAGATAAACTCACAAAAGACCTAAAATCTTGAGCAAAACACCATACAAAAAAAGGATGCTAAGATCAAGGTCTTGGAAATTACAATTTAGGAGTACTGTCGAAAATAGAAAAATAATAAAGAATAATGTGAGACACTTCATCAGAGTCTGAGAACTAATTGCAAGCTTTTTCTCATTTCTTTCTCTCCACGTATAATAGATAACCAAACTAGTTAAAATCTTTCATGCTAACCTTACCCTGGACCCATAAGTAGAAACAAATCTTGAATAATGCAAGTATTGAAGGCATATGTCCCATTTACTGGCATTGCCTCTCTTAAAATTTTCATAATTTCAGCAACAAAAGAACATTTTAGGAACAAGTAAGTCATATGATTTCTCAACCAATCAGCATAGATAATAACAGTTTGCGATGTGTCTCCTCACAACACCAACTTATCTAAGGTAATAAACCTTTGGTGAGCAAGTAAACAACGAAAAAGGAATGTCTCAGGGCTATTCTTTTGAACCACACAAAACTAAACCAGGAAAACTTTTCTTCACAACCATGAATGAGGTTAAGGCCATCTTGATTGATAGTTTTTTGGAGGGTTCATTCTTCCTAACAAGCTTATCTTCATTATTAGCATTAGTGGAAAACTTAGCCATCAAATTCATTCTTCTACAGTCCCATACATCCCCCAATGGCCAATCTCATCCATCAATGTTGATAATGCAGCACAAACGAGCTTCTTTTGGAAAGCCTGAGGAGTAAATGGCTCTTACACCTAGCCAATCCACTAAGGGGCCCCTCAGATGCTAATCATCATACCATAAAAAAATATCGTTACCATTTTCCACTTCTCATTTGAGAAGATTATGAGCAAGTGGCCTAAACTGAAGAATTCTCCTCCATGACCAAGAAGCCATTGCACATGATTTCATGGACAAAAATTTCTACCTTTTACAAGCTTAATTCGAACCCAAGATGAACAAAGAGAATCATTCTTGTCCAAGCATAGGAACCAAATGTACTTGAGAACATTCCACTCAATCTTCGCTTTAGCTTTACTCTCATCATTTCCATTACATAGAAAACGATTAATTTTCTTTGTTAGCTCTTTTAAAATACTTTTGGGAAGGACGAAATGGACGACCAATACACTCAGATGGAGAAAAGTACACTCTTTAGCAATTGCACCCACCCTACATATGACAAAGACTTCCACGTCCAATGGCTGATCCACTTTCCAAACCTTTCGATTAGAAATGGCACGTAGAATTATTTGGCTTTGGAAAAAGATAAGAGCACTCCCAAGTATTTCACTAGAAGTTCACAAGGTTGGAAACCCAATTTTCGCATGATTTCTTTCTCGACACCTTGATTAACACCACTCATAAAAATGTGACTTTTGGATAGGCTACTTTATAACCCTAATAATCCATGAAAAACCTGAAGAGCTGTTTTAATGAGTTATATCTTCCAAATCTTCTCCAGAGAAAATCATCACATCGTCTACAAAGTAAAGGTGGTTGAATTTTTCTTTGCAACTCCCCAGTGGAAAGAAAAATCATCCTTTCTAAGGACAAACCTCATAATGCTAGAAAATACTTCCATCACAAACACAAAGAAATATAGGGAGATAGGATGCTCTTGACGAAGGCCATGAGAGCTAGGGAAGAACCAACGAGCTGTCTATTTAAGTTTATTGAGAATTTAGCAATAGAAACACATTGCATTACCTACTATATGAATTGGGAAGGGGGTGTACGGGTTTCGAGTACATTATTTGCATAGTCTGTTCAAGGAAACACCACCTTACATTATCGTAGGCTTTTATAATGTCAACTTTAATGGTACATCTAGCACCAAGGCTATCTCTATGATACCCAAACAACAATTCTTGTGCAACAAAAATGTTGTCAAAGATCCTATGGTTCAATGAGAGTTGTTTGTTCCTTTCCAACAAGATAAGGGAGCACTATCTTCAATCTCTCTGCAAGAATTCTTTATATACACTTGTAGATGGTATTGCTCTCAGTTGGAGTTTCCTTCTTTGGAACTAGTGAGATTGCCGTAGAACTTATATTCAACAAACGACCAATTGCAAAGAACTCTTTGATGGCTATGGAAATTTCATTGCCAATTATATCTTCTAAGTACTGCAAAAGAAGTTTGCATTATACCCATCCACTCCTGGAACTTTGTCTTTAATAATATAGATAACGGGTATTAATAAATTATAACATACATATATAGAATATACATAACATATATATAAAAACAACATAAAGGGGGAGTAAGTAACCCTTTGTATAGGGTACGTCCCATCTCTTACGGGAGTAGATAGGCTCAGAGTATTAACGATCACAAAGTAGGTTCCAATAGGATCTTTAAGAACCTACTCTTACAGAATACAATATGGGTACGAAACTTCATACCTATACCCTCTTATAGCCTATTCTCGACTGTATCCATGTACATAGATACAGGTTTTTGGATACTTAGCACTCATCATATAAAGAATTATTAAATAATATTCATAGAGGAAAAATAAATTATAATTCAATACTTTTCAACTAATAAATGTTATCGGAAAAAAGAAATAGCCCAAGCCTATAAAGAAGAAACCCAAAACAGTTAAATCTAAACCCACAGTTCCTCACACTGTCTTTATCTTCCCTTTCTTCTTACTCTAATCTACAAGTTCCACTTGAAACACCAAAGATAGCAAAAAATTACTTTTTTTTTAACATTACAAGTTTTGTTACAGGTTTCTTAAGTGTTTTGCTATAAGTTCCACAAGTATTGTATACACAATAATTTGTGACATTACATACTTCTATATGTGTGTGTGCGTGTATAATTTTTCTAATATAAAATAAATGAAATTTATAGAAAGATAGAAAAGAATAACAGGTTCCACAGTATATTCTATACCCTATAACATGTCAGAAGACTATAAGGTATGTTGTAGATATAAAATTTAAGAATCTATACTTTACAAAGTAGCTAGGTAAGGTACAGGTAGAGCCACAAACACTACTCACACTATACCTACTTACCCCCAGTAACACATGATATATGTAATTTATATACATATGTTGTATGTACCAGCTAATATCATTACAATAATATATATGTATATATGTTATATGTCAATTATAAATATATGACATATATAACAATTAGAACCAAATGTGTATATATATATATATATATATATATATTTATATATAGTTTAACACATGCACACACGCAGACACATATGGATAAGAAAATTTAAGTAACTTCTTGTTGTATTGCAAAATCACTAAACAATGGTATTCCACTAATTTAACTATGTTCCAACTTAATACTACAATTAATGATGTGAACAAAACATTAAAATTAAGTATTTCCTGTACTAGAAATCTACATGATGCAAACACTGAAATGTAAATTTCTATTATAACCCTAGTAATAGTCATTTCCAGATATTAATTTTTATATTGCCTATTTATTCAATTTAAGAAAGTAAATGGGGGTGTAAGGGCTCATGCTCCAGACGTGACAAACAACTACCACCATTCAGATTTGCTTAAGTTTTGCAGCGTTATTCAATTGAAAATAAATTTGCCAGCAGTTTGTCAGCAACAATATTTTTTTCCAATTGTAATACCCACTTTTATTGTAAATCATACATAAGGATAAATGCTTAAAACTCTATCAACAACAAAATTACATTCCGTAAAGAAATAACTTAAATGAAATATCTATGGTCTAATAAACTATCCCTCAATATGCCAATTAAGGAACTCTTTATATTATATTTTCCTTGTTTGTATCTATCTATATTTTCTTGTATCTTACCTGTATATTTTTGAAGCCTAGTATCTAAAAAATTATCCTATCTGTATCTTACTGTTTTTACTTTATAATTATAATAAAGGTAATAATTAGAGTGTGACATTTAGAATGTGAAAATTCAAGTACTTTTTAAGGAAAAAGGTTTAAAAAATATATTTTATGCATTGGAAAAGAAAATCTTACTTAGTACTTTTGCAAAAATAAATAAAGTATAAATAAGTCCAATTTTATAGGAATTTGTTTATTTCATCTTTTTAGTATTTTCTTTTCTTGGCAGACACTCAAGTGGATGTCAAAAAGATACCCACAAAAAAAAAACAACAACAACAACAACAACCAAACGGACCCTAAATATTGATCATTTTTTACAAACTATTCACATTCAGGTGGCATACAGAAAACCTCTGTCCATCTATCAATAAAATGCATCTTAAAAATCTACCTCATACTGTAGAACCAGAGATCCCATTGAAGTAATGATCTGATGCAAAAGATACAATAACTATGATATAAATTCTAAAAAAAGTCAGGAAAGCAACAAAAATAAAATTTGATTTTCCATCAGATTTCATCAGCTTCAAACTGACTTTTATGTATCGCATTTTTCTTGATTGAATATCAGTATGTTTCATTATGTGGAGACAGTACAGAAATATTAAAGAGCAATGCCAAAGAACCTGCAGGGAAGTAGAAAAGCAAAGATGACTTGAGCAAAGTATTCTCAAGAAGCACCTTAAAGGTAAAGCAGAGTACTTGTTACTCTATTTTCACAGGGGATCGGAAAGAAGGGGAAAGAAAAGAGTGATAAATATAGCAACAACAAGTGAGGTATTTGTACCATGCTTTTCTCCTTGTTCCAACATAATTTCATTCCAACCATACTCAGAAGCCTCAATTCCATTTACAAAAACCATTTTAATTACCAGATTTTATATTATGATAACACCATAATATGTGCCTTCTGCAGTTGTAATAATCTTTAGACAATAGTTTTCTCTTACTATGATGTTTGATAAGAAATCTGAATTTCACATAGAGCAGAAAAAGGATTGCAGCTTTATTTTTATTCAATCTACGAAAAACATAGAGCTAACCTGCATTATGGCTTCCTTCAGCTGTGAATGAAGACGAGATCCTGAATCTTTTATACTCTTGGGAGGCCATATCTAGAGAAATAAACAACATCGAAATGAGTTAAAACATAAAGCTGAATCACCAGAAAATGCTTTTCAGACAATCTCCATCTGCCAAGCATAAACTGAAATCTCACTCAGAAATAAGATGTAGTATTTATTAGACCAAAATGGCTCTTACAAATTACTAACTATAACTCATGAGATCTCCAAAAGGATACTTAATGACTACAAACAATAACATGATAAATTATCAAAAGAAACAACAAAATGATGAGGTAGAAGAGTAAAAAAGTAAAAAAATTGACCTTATTTCTTTTAGGACACACATGTTCAAATGCATTAGATTATATTGCATAAAGGTGAGAAAAGTTTACAGGATTGTACAGAAAAGAGAAACATGTTTTCTGCAATAGCAAACAATGATATGCAGTATAATAAATGGTCGGTCTGAAGTGAATGGTTTAGCTCTTATTCTTCTACCATGGGCAGCAAGTTACCAAGAAATATGATTTACTTCTTCCTGTGAGAGTGGGGATATGCAATTAGGGAATACTGCTAAAGCTATCTGACTGAAAGAGCACAATCTGTGCCACAAGACCACAATCACCACCTGATTATGGAAAAACCTGTAAGATATGTGTTACATATTAATTATAATAGCTTACACCATATCTACAAGCTGAAACTTTTAGATTATATATTATGTTGATAATAGAGAAGGAAATCATGAATTCAAATCCCTACATACTTGTACGAACCTATTAAATTAAATTGTCCACTTAATGAGCCTTAATTAAAGTCTTAACCCACAAGTGAGGAAAAGTGTTACATATTAAATATAGTAGCACAAATCATATCTACAAGCTTAAGATTTTAGATTAAATAATTGTGATACTAATCTTAACAATATGTAGCAGTAGAATTTGGAAGAATGGCCTTTTCCACATTGCATACAAAAACAAATCTGAAAGATGGTACTGAAATCTCTACTACCTTAAAAGTAACATCTTCTATGATATCCAACATTTTCCACATTGCCACTACAACAGGTTAGAGAAGGTTTGAATCCAATGCATCCACTTAGAAGACCAATTTTAACTATATCAAAGAAATTTTCTTGAAGACTACAGATATACTAAAATGTGGATGTAGGGATTTGCACTGGCAATAGATAAGAATTAAAAAAAAGTTTTTTGGCAATCACTTTGGAACAGGCATCAGAATTTAATTGATCTAGAGTTCATATTCTAAAGATGTCAGTACTTGTAAATAGGAAAACATAGTGACAGCTGCACCAGACAACCTGCCAAGTGCCAAACTTTAGTAGCAGCTCTAGAAACTCCAAAATACACAAAAACAAGTGTTAGTTTATTTTTAGCTTGCCTTACTTCATGCCATGTGGGGGAACTCATCTTAGCTCCAAAATAAATAAAAAAATAAAAACTGCCATCATCACTACATAAGGACTTTGCACTTGCTTGTAAATTTGGATACTTTTTAAAACTATGGCCTAATTGCAAGCTGTTTAGAAAGACCATGCTTCATCACTAAACTTTACATCATTCATAATCACAACACTGAATGAAAGACTAACACAGATACACCTTCAAGGCAGTCCATATAATATATAAATTATTCATAAATATGTGTCTGTTTATATAGAAGAAATCAACCATGTCAGACATAAATGTAGCCCATATAATATATAAAATCAACTAGTAAAATTACAAACCTACCGATGTAGAGCATGCAGGACACACATAGCCAGCAGGAGCAGTGTGTGGAGGAAAGCTTTTGATATGGGAGACCAGGCAATTTGTGTGTATAACATCTAAAATCAAGGGAACAGATAAGAAAGGCTCATCACTAGTGTATCATATGAATTGCTGTGAGAAGAAACAAGAACTGAGACCACATACGCAGGCAACCCAACCGAGTTGTTTGGGAACCAGTCCCCTCATCAAGCCCAGCCTGGCATTGACAGCAATTAGGAGGCCAATCATACTCTCCATCAATTACCCATTCAGAGTAAGTACGAACCTACACATTAAGACATTTACTGTAAGAACTTACTGAAGTGATTGCAACAATTTTAATATTACAATACCAGATAATAGATCTACTCGCCAGACAAAATATGTAAAGAATTGGTTGGAGAAGAGAGAAGCCTCCAATTGGGGGTAGAGGTTTGAGTTAAATTCTATGGATTTCCAAACCAACCACCCACACAACAACCCCAACCCCCCCAACACCACCACCACCCAAAAACACACAACAACAAAAACAACAACAAAGAAAAAGGGGCAGATCTGCAGAATTTTCAATAAATACATGACAAGTTCACATGTCCTCTATAATCAAAAGTAATTGAATATCCTCAAAAGCCTTTGAGCATCCATAATAATGCTTCAATTTGAGAATCTTCCATATAAAATCTGATATCTCCATATTGGATACCTTATATCAAATTCAACTAATTCTCTCTCTCTCTCTCTCTCTAGTTGGGCTGGGGCAAGGGGTGTTTTGTTTGTAAGGATTAATCGCTTATTTTGACTCCATGCAAATCAAAAGTCAGACCACGTGGTATTGACAAATGATAGCTCTACAAAGTTACTGCAAAAGAAAAAGCCTGGTACATTTACATTAACTTCAGAAGTGGCTGGCATGGTTTTATCTCTTTTTTTTTTTTTTTGTTGGTACTTTATAGATATGTTCTATAACTATTGATATCTCGATCCTGTTACCATGTTTCTTTTGGGTACCAAGTTCGAGGTCTCTAGTTGTTTTAGAACCTTTGTGTTCTTGTAGGGATCCTTTTCTTTTTTATTTCTTTGTATTCTTATATATATATATATATATTATAGAATAAGAATTTATATTAATTAGAATTATTTTCATTTATTCCTAGAGTAGTAAATATATGTAATTAGTATAGAATATTCCCTAGATATTTATTGTACATAAATAGAATCTTACTTTCCATTTTTGGTTTCTTGAAATCTTGTATATATAACTCATGAATCAATGAGACATAATATACAATTTTCCATTGCTCTTGATTACATGGTATTAGAGCGATCGATTTTAGGGTTTTCTTGCTTCTTCCAATTTACCTATTATTAGGGTCCCTATTCTTCTTCTGCCCCTTCTACTTTTCATTCCTTCCATATGCCAATCACCCAATTTACCCATTCCTAAAGTTTTTTGGTCTTCTTTTACCAATCCATGGATTGGGTTTGTAGGAATCTAGTTGTCGTCATTGTGTGGTGTCAGATCAGAGATTGATTGAGGTGCCAATGATATTCGTGTGGCTAGGTTGTTGGTCGGTGTTGTGTGCAAGTGGGTTTGTGGTATTCTCGTCGGAGTTAGAATTTCCAATTTTGCTACAGGGCAAGTCCGGTTGTTGCTCGTTCATTGATATTAGTGGTACCACTAGTTGGTTAGAATTTCTAGCTTGAGCTCCTTAATTGTCAAGTCCCTGGTTGGAGCTATTGTGGAGTTTCTGATGTGCGTTCTTTTAGGGTTGGGTGCATGAGTAGTTGAAGTGTGGTATCGGTAGATTTTTTTTTGGGGAGGGGGCACTAGTTTGATTAAAGTCTTATTTTGGATTTTTTTTCCTAGATAATTAGCATTATTGAAAGTTATTAATGGTACATATGGGGGAGCTAATGTTTTTACTGTCATGAGCGTGGTCACACTAAATCTCAGAAGTCTCATTTAGCTCATATTACAGCAGCTACTATAAGTTCATCTAAAAAGACCGATACACTATCTACAGATGAGTTTGCTAAGTATCGCCAATATCAAGAAACAATAAAAAATCCATCCCAATCTACCACTACACTTGCTGAATCAGGTAATCAAGATAAGTGCCTTCTTTCCTCTACCTCACAATGGATCATTGATTCAAGTGTCACAAATCATATGACAGGTAATTCTAGTCTCTTCACCACCTTTAAAGCACATACCTCATCTTCCATAGTCACTTTGGCAAATGGCTTTACATCATCTGTCATTAGTTCTGGCGCCATTCACCCTACTCTTTACTTTCCTTAACTTTTGTTTTGAATCTACCAAATTTTTCTTTTAATCTTGATATTGGTAAGTCAAATTACTCGTAACCTAAACTGTTGTGTCTCATTCTTTCCTGATTATTGTTTGTTTCAGGATCTTATGACAAAGAGAATTATTGATAAAGAACGTGTTTTAGGAGGTCTATATGTTTTGGATACTCGGTTGGATGCTCCAAAACCCATTGCATGCTCAAGTGTCCTGACACTTTTGAAGCACATTGTCGCCTTGTCCATCCCTCCCTCTCTATCTTAAAGAAGTTATGTCCTCAATTCCAAAATGTGTCATCTTTGGAGTGTGAGTCCTCAGTCTTACAGTCATTGTATCAATATGAGAGTTAACTCTGCTTCTAAATTAGTTCATTTACATGTTTGGGTCCTCGTCCAGTCATATCCAAAACTAGGTTTTGCTACTTTTGTTGATGACTTTCCCAAATGACTTAGCTTTATTTAATGAAACATCATTGTGAGTTGTTCTTATCCATTTCACTACTTTCTATGGGAAGTTAAACTTAATTTAATAGTGATATACGCATTTTGAGAAAGAAATATTTATTTGATTCATTCAAGACTTATATGGCAAAACGGGGTATATTCATCAAAATTCGTGTATAGACACGCCATCTCAAAATGGTGTGGCTCAGAAGAAAAATACACACCTTTCGGAAACAACAAGGGCACTTCTATTTCAAACTCACGTTCTTAAACACTTTTGGGCAGAAGCTAGTCTAATGGCATGTTTTCTCATTAATCGTATGCAATCCTCGATTCTTCATGGTAAGGATCCTTATAGCATTCTTTTTCCTACAAAACCTTTATTTCTCATTGAACCTCTATATTTAAGAGCACATGTTTTGTTTGGGATGTTCGTTCTTGCGTTACCAAGTTAGATCCCAAGTCTGTGAAATGTGTTTTCTTGGGTTACTCCCGTGTGTAGAAAGGCTATCATTGTTATTGTCTTAGTCTTAACAAATTTCTTGTCTCTAATGAGGAACATTACCCTTTCTTTCTGCTTCTTCTAAGCCTGCTGATAGTGAGAAGGAGATGATGATTTATTGATTTATCACGTAACATATCAAACACCAAATGGACCTTCAACAACACCACCACCTCCTCCTCCTCCTATACATTATGTGTATACTAGACACCAGGATCCTCTATTACAAGTCCAACACTAGTTTCTCCTTCGACATTGGATCCACCAAACACTCACCTGGATCTTCCTATTACTCTTCGCAAAGGTAAACGACAATGCACTTATCCTATTTCATCATTTGTTTCATATGATCGTTTATCATCTCCTTCTTGCTCTTTTGTTGCCTCTCCTAACCATATATTAATTCCTCGCACTCTTTATGAGGATTTATCTCATCCTGGTTGGCTTGCAACAATGACAGACAAGATGAATGCTTAGATACTAATGGTACTTGGCAATTGGTAAGTTTGCCTGCAAACAAGAAAGCAATTGGATGTAAATGGGAGTTTGCAGTGAAGGTCAATTCTGATGGTTCAATTGCTCGATTGAAAGCCCATCTTGTTGCTAAGCGTTATGCCCATACTTGTGAAGTGGATTGTTCTGATATTTGCTCCCCTGTGGCTAAATTAACATCTGTCTATGGCAGCTACTCATAATTGGCCATTGCATCAACTAGATATTAAGAATGTCTTCCTACATGGTGATCTTCAAGAGGAAGTCTATATGAAGCAACCACCAGGATTTGTTGCTCAAGGGAAGAATGGGAAAGTTTGTTGCTCAAGGGAAGAATGGAAAAGTTTGTCGTCTTCACAAATCTTTATGTGGTTTAAAGCAAAGTCCTCATGCTTAGTTAGGCAATTGAAAAGTCTGGAATGATCAAGAGTAAATCAGACCATTCGGTATTTTACAAGCACTCTTTGTCTGGTATTATACTTCTTGTTGTGTATGTCGACGACATTATTATTACTGGAAATGATACTATAGGAATATCATCTCTAAAGGCTTTTTGCACAATCAGTTTCATACAAAAGACTTAGGATCTTTGAAGTATTTCTTGGAAATTGAGGTAATGAGGAGCAAGAAAGAAATTTTCTTGTCTCAACGAAAATATGTACTTGATTTGTTAGTTGAGACAGGAAAGTTAGATGCAAAACCATGTAATACTTCAATGATACCTAATCTGCAACTCCGCAAGGATGGAGAGTTATCTGAGAATCCTCACAAATATTGAAAACTAGTTGGAAAGCTGAACTATCTTACAGTGACTCGTCCTGACATCACATATTCTCTTAGTGTAGTCATACATGTCCTCTCCTACAATTCATCATTATGCTGCTTTGGAATAGATCTTATGTTATTTAAAGAGTGCTCCTAAACGAGATATACTATACAAGAACCATGGTCATTCTTGTATAGAATATTTTTCAGATGCAGATTGAGCTAGATCTAAGGAGGATCAAAAAACCATTACTGGATATTGTGTTTTCTTTTGAGGGAATTTGGTTTTATGGAAAAGTAAGAGGCAGAATGTTACATCCACATTTGTACAGGATCAGAATATCGCGTCATGGCTCAGTCTACATGTGAAATAATGTGGATATACCAGATATTGTCTGAAATTGGGCTTCAGGTTTCAATGCTAGCTAGGTTGTGGTGTGATAACCCTGTCGCTCTTCACATCGCATCAAATCCAGTATTTCACGAGAAAACTAAACATACTGAGATTGACTGCCATTTTGTTCGTGAAAAGATCCAACAAAACTTGATTTCTGCAGGATATATGAAAACTAGAGAACAATTAGGAGATCTCCTTACTAAAGCTCTAAATCAGACTCGAGTTAATTATCTTTATAACAAGTTGGGCATGATTAACATCTATACTCCAACTTGAGGAGAAGTGTTATAGAATAAGAATATATATTAATTAGAATTATTTTCATTTATTCCTAAAGCAGTAAATATATATAATTAGTGTAGAATATTCTATAGATGTTTATCATACATAAATAGGGTATTATTTTCCTTTTTTGGTTTCTTAAAATCTTGTATATATAAATCTATGAATTAATGAGACAATATACATATTCCCATCACTCTTGATTACATATGCAAAGTTAATGAAATGCTGAAATTATCCCAAAAAAACCTTCAAGTTGAAAGGACTGAGTAATTCACATCATTAAGATGTCTTTCTCTGGCTTTTAAAATGGTATACTTCCCCAACACTAAGGAATATTAAGGAAATAAGAACAAATAAAAGTACAACTTATTTTGGAGGACTGAGATTATCATTAAAGTATTTCAGCTGTTCAAAGCTACTCCTTACTAGCTTCAGCATCAATCTTTAGCTTTACGGATAATCTTATAATGATCCCATTGCGCTAAATGTATGTACAATTATATTTTTTTGTTTCTTAATGGTCCATATGTCATTTAGAGCCAAACATAGGAAAAGCATGCCATAAATAATCATGTACTAGGAAATCTGGATGGAAGAGAAATAATGCAGGGAAATAATAGGCAAAACTAATATTCCAAATTTTTATTGGTCTACTGTCTTTATTTTGCCTATGAGTGCAATCAAGGAAGTTTGGATCCAAACTGAACAAATTTTTATGGAATGGCAATGATTTGAGGAAGGCAAAGGCAAAAATAGCTTGGAAGGATGTCTGTAAGGCTCACAGGAAGGGGTTAAATATCCTAAGTGTTTGTGATTGGAATAAGGCAGTACAAATCAAGTATATTTGGAGCTCTTCGTGATGTAGATCCTAATTCTTTGTGGCCTAACTGCATAAGAAGCAAATTGCTAAAGTGAGGTAACTTTTAGACAGTCAAAGTCCCCTTAAAGTCATCGTGGACTTGGAAGAAGTTGCTATATTATAGAGAAATTGCTATGTCCTCATTAAGGTAGGAAATTGGAGATGGAATCAAGCTGTCCCTATGGTATGATGAATGAAACCCAAGAGGTGCATTAGTGCATTTCTTTCGGATGAATGTGCATTGGTGCAATGGATAGGTGAGAGAAGTATTTATGAATCATGGTCCAACAAGCTTTGCAAAGTTCTATGATTTGTGACCATGGTTGGTAGTGGCCATCAGGCAGCTTGTGAAACGAAACCAAATAAGATGTTAGGGTCTTTTTCACCTAGGCAAGGCTGTACACACAAGTCTGTTTTGGACCAACAACAAAAGCAAGAAATTATTCATCAAGGAAGCTTACTCCTTGTAATGCTAAGGACATTTGCTATGCCTTGGCATAGATTTTTGCAGCACAAGGATTACATGCCTAGACATTCTTTCATTTGGGGCTTATAGCTCTTCAAAAATTTAATACGATGGAAAAGATAGTAGAGTAGAACATCATTTGGCAGAATGTTTTCTTTATCAAAGTGAAAAAGAGTTACACCAGCATCTCTTTTCTTTATCATACTTTTGTTAGAGGATTTTGGGAAAGGATCAGAACTGAAAGGGGTGGTCAAGCTAAGCTTTTGATCTCACTATGAGACACTCGAGCATGTTTACAAGGCCATAACATAGTTTTTATCCAGACATGGACGAGAACTTGTGTTGCAGTGTTTTATTTTGTTTGGCAAGAAAGGAATTTAAAACATGTTGGGGGTCATCATCTTAGTGTAGAAAGTGTTCCTAGGAAGATTTTGCGCACTAGTGTAACTGTCAAGTAATTTCTTGTCTCTAGTCATTCGTTTTGTGCTTTAGTGAAATTAATAGTCTTGGTCAAGGCACTTTCTTTGGCTCCTTAGTGCATGTGCCAATATTGAGAGCTAGGGAGTGGGTACTTCTCCATAGCGTACTCTTTTTTAGCTTTATACGGAAAATAATACGTCCTTCTAATTGGAATGAATATTGATCTTATTCAAAATAAATAAATAAAAAATTATGGACCATCTAGTAATCTTGTAACATTCCAAACAGAAGCTATATTTTTGTCACAACTCTTTCTTCTGCTCGCCCTGCTCGTGTTACAAGCTCAAATGTCTGTTCTTCTTTGACAAGCAGCATTTTGAGACTTCCTCAAAGGCTTATATCTCAAAGAAGAGATAGAATTAGACATCATCATGGATCGGTTTCGAATCGAAAACCGACCCCACTCGTCACCGGTGATTCCTAAACTAAAACCGGCTCGGGAAATAGAGGGTCCGAACCGGCAAAGGATCTGCTAGCCTGACCTAGCAGTTTTGGAACTGGCGGTTCTAGTAGTTGTAAGCTACAAAAAAAAAAGATAGGAAAAGAAAAGAAAATTATAAAAAAAATTGCAATTAAAAATAAATATTTACTATTTTTACATGAATTTAATGTGTTGTTATTAATAACACAAGTAACAAATATATTCGAAATCATATGTTGTTGAGTTTATGTAGACTTCTAACCAAAATGAATTTTTCTTCCTTAACTATTTGTGACTTATTTTTGTATTGTAGGGACTTATTTGTATTTTAAATATTTTATAATGATATTTTGAAAATATGGTAACAAAAAAGTGCAGTTATTGTAGATAAATAAATACATAACTATAAAACTTCTTTTAACTAATGGGCTATTAACAATTATTATTAGGCTCAATATTATTTTAAGTTAAAAAATTTGTTTTGCAATTATTTTCTTACTTAAATTAAGTAAATTATTTAATTGATTTTTTTTATTTCATAGTTCCTAGTTCCAAGGCTCAATATTATTTTAAGTTAAAAAAATTGTTTTGCAATTATTTTCTTACTTACATTAAGTAAATTATTTAATTGATTTTTTTTTATTTTACAGTTTCTGGTTCCAAACTGTGAGAACCAGCTGTTCCTAAGAACCCGGAACCAGACCAACTCCCACAGGTCCGGTTCCCGTTCCACCATTTTTAGAACCAAGAACCAGCAGTTCGGGTCCGATTTTGACTCGTGACGACATCTAGATAGAATAGTCCAAACATACATAATTACCCACTCAAAATCGATGCCTTTCAAATAGCCTTTTGTCTTCTTCTCATTTGATTCTGCTAAAGGGGACACAAGCATGAAATACAAAATGCAATGATAAATAATGTCATTCCAAAGATTTTCGTTATACCTCCTATCTCATACTCCTAACCTCAGGTATACAATCCAAGCTCACGTTAGTTTATAATATGCTGTATATCACGTTCTCTTTACCAAGCTAACTTCACCAACTCCAAAGTCAAAGAAGTGTCCCCAATACCACAATTATAATTTTACAATAAGCATCCTTTGAATTGTCTAAGACACAAAGCATTTGGAGGTCACAAATCCAAATGTTGGGGGTGCTCCAGTCTAAACAAGCTCGATGTTCACTAAAGTATACTCCCATATGAGTTATGCGAAAAATTATCCACGAACAACTATCTGTAGGGTCTGGACAATGCAAGAAAGTTGGATCCTATGACCTTCTCATCTAGGGAAAGTTACCCCAAAGAAGAAGAGATTTTCATAGGTGCCACAAAAAAAACCAAAAAAAAAAAAAAAGACAAAATTCTTCCCTTCTCTCATCCCCAACCGCTATACCCAGATTTATCCTTCACCTTCAAAAAAATGCCAAATCAACTTAACATGTACAACCTCTTAGGTGAGCTACATCGAAGAAATAATTGCTAGGACTGCTATTAGTAAAGAACCTTTTAATAAGAACCCACAGATGGGCACAGTACAGAGGGATAAGCTCTTAAAGAAATCTAACAACCAAGCTCAAAATTGTGGTAACTACTGAAAAAAGCATATCTTAATAAACTTGCAGAAAAAAAAAAACAACCATGACTAAATTGAGATTCCTTAGCTTTGTTAGACAATCACACTCCAAGATAAGAGAAAGGCTGCAAATCCAGCATCCCAATTACTACACTCAGAGCTTCTACTGTTCTTCTTTCTGATAATGCATGCCAACTATAAATTAAATAGGTAGTTTTTCAATAATTGTATGCCTTCCCAATTTCGTCATGTCTGTATAGATACATTTCCTCTGTGTTTTAAACAATTATGTTCAGTTAAATTTTGTCTTGCTTATCAAAAAATAATCGAATGTAGGGTATAGCATCCACTCTGTGGCTGTAAAAGAGGACCCAAGTCAAGCCAGTCCAATCGACCATTTCCAACATCAACAACCCAAATATTCCAATGAACATTTTACAAACTTTACTCCATGCTGCTCATCGTTATTTGCATATTTTTCATCAGGACAAACAAACATTACCTACTGGTCCTACTCAGCAGTAGGAAAATATAATCCAAAAACAAATAGCATTACCACACATATTTGATGCTCCGGAAAACATATGCATTCTCCACAAACAGGAACCTTGTGAACAAAGCAATAGAGCTTAGTTGCCTGATAAAATTCAGTAAAACAAACAGATTAGCCTTCCGTAACAAGTGCTCCAAAAAGATTCATAACAAACAACGATAAGCACTTCATAGAAGCCCTATCAATCAATCAAATGCAATCCAATATATACTTGAAAAGTAAGGTATCGGCATTACGACAAATCTCAAATCTAGATTTAAATACTTTAGCTCTTCATTGTATTGGGTTCTTCAATTCATTCATCAGCATTCTCGATAGTTAACTAACCCGCACTAAGGCGTTATCTCCAATCTCCATGTCATTAAAAACTCTATTTCTCCATTCAATTATGATTTTTCAATTAACTAATCGGCATTACCATAACATCTTAAACTCAATTACATTTAAATACTCAATTCTTCACTCTAATCAGTTTATCAGTTCATCATTGGAACATTCTCAATTTCCGCCTCTATTTATATGCTTCTTCAACTGAATTCGATTCACGACTCAGTCATTTACCTAAAATCGAAACTGAACTAACAGATCACATGCGAATTCAACGATCAGATCCACCATATTGCACGATTACTACTTGTATCAAATACATAATGCACGAATGACTACACAGATAAGAAAACGGAAATTGTATCAAGAAAGCGAATCGTATGAGAGAGAGAGAGGCGCACCTTGCGACATTTACAAACCACCATTGCAGAGACAAATTAAGATGCGAACTGATAGAATCGACGTTGAAACGGAGTGTACAATTTCAGGGATATCGAACACAAGTATGTATGAATTAAAGGATCTCTAGGGTTTAAGGTGAAGAAAGACAGAGATGTGTAATGTCATGTAGCTGAATTGCAGGTTAATATTGTGAGTGAAATGGTTCGAATGGTTATGCGGACGGGAGAGCTTTGACATTAGCAATTTTCTCCACTGGATTAATTTGTAAGAATATTGTAATTTCATTGCTAAAGGATCATGTGATCAAGCTTTGGGCCGACTGCTGTTAGCCTAAATTATGTGAGCCCAATTGTGAGTCTGGGACGGTTTGCTGTTGTTGCTTGCTTCTTGTCATTGGCCAAAAAGAATGTTTATTTTCTTTTCTCTTTTTTTTTTTCCATCATGTTTGCCATGCATTTTGATCTATTTCAACTTTTACAATCCCATCAATAGTGCCTCCTACTTAATAATCTAACCATTTGATTCAAATAAATTGATATTTTAATTATTTTAATAATGTGATCACAATTGAACATGAATTTAATTTGAAAAATAATCTACGAACCAATCATCAAAATCAATTATACTAGTCTTTTAGTTGGATTCTTTCTTTCTTTGAGCTTGGTACCTAATAGTTGGTCATGGAAAGTATCAGCGCCAGCATAATGAGCGACCCAGAAAGAAGCGACCTATCTAGTAAAGAATGTTAAAGTGAAAGCCATCCACAGTAAGCTACCTAAAGTGGGCCACCAAGGACTTCGGCTTCTCAAGGAATAGGTAATATTACGATCCTACTTCAATTTCTCATACAACTGAGGAATAGTACTTAAGTTTGAAGAACTCTCCTATCTAACAATAGAATTTTTCTTTGATTTATTTTTTATTTTATAATTATAATAAAAGTAGTTATTGAGTATGAGAATTTTTATTACAAATTCAGATACCTTTAAGATGAAAAAAAAATTAAAATGTATATTTCAAATGATGGAAAAAAATGAGAAATTTAATTATTGTATTTATAAAAATGAATAAAAGGTAAACAAATCAAACTTTATAATATTTCTTAAATGTTTAATTTTAAACGAAGGATATATATATATATATGTATGTATTTATATTTACATCATTTGACATGAATAAAACACATCAATTTAAGTGATTATCAAAAATATCAAACGAAAAGGAAAAAAAAGAAAGATGAATAAAATGAACCCTAAATTGAATTTTTAAATTCTAACTTTTTGAAAGAAAATATCTCAAACTTCTTTATGATAACTTTTGTAATCATTTAGAAACTAACATACGATCCATTTCCATGTAACATGTCTCGTGATCTTATGATTAGTCATAATATCAATTACTTCTTAAGTCAGGGTCTTGTGATGGTTATAATGTAAACTACTTTCCAGTCACTTATGCTATTATTAGGAGTAAGTAGGTATAAAGTAGATAGGATATGTAAGGTATAAAGTATCATGTGAAATTTGTAGATATTTTTACAAAATCTCTATATTTTTTTTCTTTCATAAACTTCAAGTTTATAGTATTAGATATAGTTTCGTGTCATAAGACAAACTACCTTAGTTTCACATATTCTCTATAAATAACATGTGAAAAGGATTTTTTTAAATAATTTATTAATACCACAAGTTTTCAACATACAAAATTTTATTATGCGTAAAATTTGAAACATGTGACAGATACGTGTAAAACCTATTGATGTGTTATTAAGAAAATTATAAAACTTATAGCAAACTCCAAAATATTTTTTTTAATTACTTCCATATTGATTAGTTTAGAAGATAAATAATATATTTATATAATTTAGGTGTTCAAGTGCATACACAAAATCATAGTTTTCTAAAATAAAAATAATAAGTTTTATCAAATAAAACAATACTAATTCTTTAATAATAAAAATTTTAGGAAGTAGCTTGCAAATAATAATTTTGAAACAAAAGCTATCGCAAATGAAAAAAAAATGAGTATTATTATTTATATCTTATATATTAACATAAGTTTATCATATTAAATAGGAAAAATACAGATAACCTAGAAACATGTACCCTTTATATATATTACGGTATAGGTCGTAGTGTAGGTACAAGGTATGAAGACCCATACCCGTGCTCTGCTCTATAAAAGCAGGTTCCAGAGAATCTGTACTCGCACCCTACCCTACGGCCCTAATACCCATCCGAAAATCCTATCCGATTGAGTAGGGTTCGAGTGGGCGACAAGGTTACACACACACCCTAGCTATTGTACGTTTTCAAAACATAGAGACAAATGAGATTAAGGGTGCAAAAGAGCTGGACTGAGCCAATCTTTTGCTAACTTGGGCTCTGCTCATTTATTTTTTAACGGGCTCGAGCCGAACTAGGCTTTTTAACAATCCTAGAATATACAGGCTCAGGCCCAAGCCCATTAAGCTTTTTCAAGCCCAAGTCAAGCTCGAGCTTGGGCTTATATAGCTAAACAAGTTTAAGCTCGGCTCGTGTAGCATATATGATTTATTTTTTAATTATATTTATAATATTAAATTAATATAAGTAATTATATATAATATTGCATTAATAATATAATATCAATATTATATACAATTGTACATATATTAAACAAGAACTTAATGAGCCTGTTCACAAGCTTGGTTTGCGAACCCTTAATGAGCTTGGCTCACGAGCCCTTAACGAACATATTCAACTTGTCTCGCAAGCCTAAGGACAAGCTTAGGCTCGACTTGTTTTATTTAAATAAGCCTGAGTTGGAGCTCGAACTCGGCTTGTTTACCTAAACAGGCTGAATCGAACTGAGTTTGAGTAGCTCGCGAGTAACTTGGCTCGTTTGCAGTCCTAATGAGACTTAAAGTCTCCTATTCACTTTACCATATAAAATAAGAAGATAATTGAACTGTAAATAATAAAATGTAATAAAGTCATAATCATTACATGTTTAGAATTGACACTTAAGAAAAAACAAAAAGAAAAAAAACAAATAATTATATTAGAATAAAGTTGAAATATTTTCATATATCTATAAAACAATAAATGTATCCGATTGAATTATGTGAATTTTGTAATGGAGAAATTTCAAGATAGGAGTATTTTTAAGAAATGGTCAATACAATAATAAAATAGTAATCAATGAGTAATTAGTGATAATATAGGCATGAGTTTTCATCCATTACTTTGCATAATAGGACTTGCAGGCTCCTTTATGCATTTAAAGATGTCCCATCCTGCAAGGCTTTATCTTACATGGCACTTTGATCCAATACTTTTGCTAGTGAATTGCTCTATCACTATTTACAATGACTCGAAATTTCTCATGTCGAGGTATTTCCCTTATAATGTATACCTTACAAATCTGTCATCTGCGTTAATTACTTCCTAAGAGATCACCCATTTTGAAAGTACTCCCTACTAAGAATGCTTTATCTTAGAGTTTTAATAAATTTAAACCACTACATTAAAAGGTGTCCTAGTGATTAAAATTTTGTTGCATTCTTATTTAAGGGGTATCACAATTTTACTCTTGATTTTATGGATTTTTTTATTTTGGTATCCCATTATTTTTATCAAATGACAAAATAGTAAATATAGGTATAGAAGTATGTTTCTCTAAAGATTTAGAGGCCTTTTCTTTTTTCTTTTTCCCTAACAAAGACTTAAGGTATAAATGCTTTATGTCAAGGTAAGAGGTTAAATATGCAGTAAACATTGGGGGGGGAGGGGAGTTTAGTTACTAATTGTTTTTAAGTTGCCCAAAGTATAAATGGCTAAATATTAATATTACGTTTGGTACATATGAATGATTTGGAATAGAATGGAATGAGTTGAGGAATGACAAATCAATTTCTATGTTTGGAAGATTACATGGAATGAAATGGCTAAAAAGTATAATCATCGGAAATATCCTTAGTAACAAATGCAAAATATGAATACATGATAAGATAAAAAATAATAATTACACTACCTATAATTAATAACGGTGGAATGGAATCATGATTCCAAGCGGAATCGAATTCCTTTTCAAAGCCAGAATTATCGATTTCAATGAATAGCGATTGTGTCTTCTAAAAACGCTTTTAAATTGGAAAAAGGGAATAGAAGTCTAAATCGTAATTTCATTCTGATTCATTCCTGCATACCAAACGTGTCATAAACGTTATTTAGACAAATGGGAGGGTAAAAGGCTAAAAAGCAGCACAAGAAACTGTTATTAGTTTAGCTTGCAAGTGATGAATAATGAAGTTGTTACATGCACTTGTTACTTTACAAAAGCACTAGACTTGCAACTGAACAGTGATGTAACAAAAGCACCATTAATCCCCTTTGATTCATAAAGAATCAAATAATACCAATAATATCATCACTAGAATAATAATTGGCAACACATCGCCAATACTTACATCACCATAAGCATTCTCATATCACTATTGCCGCATCATTACCTCACATACCCCACCAAGTGTGGTAGAGTTAGTAATAATGTATAATATCGATAATATGATAGTGGCATATATCTCAACAACAATGACAACAATCTAGTGGTGGTGGTTTGTAGCATGATGAGAGAACATATTACGATTTAATAAGCTTTATTATGAAATATATACTAATTTGGTAATTTTCTTGTCATTACCTATTAAATTCTTGATAGAGATCTCCCTACTAGTTGTAGAGAAGGAAAAAACTTGAATTCAAGGTTAAACGAGTTCGGTTTGATATTTACTCAAGCTCAACAAGAAAATGAGTGAAATGGCCAAATCAAGGTCAATTCAAGCTACTGGAGTCCAAACAAACTCAGACTTCATAATGCTTGACTCAATTAAGTTGCGAACCTAATTGAATTCAAGTCATGCATAAATATTAAAATGACTTTAAGTTGGTTTTAGATACAAATATTATAAAAATAAAAATGAAAAACTAACCTTTTGAAATAGTCTAATTTTTTTTCAATAATTAAAATTTCATGTGAATACAATATTAGTTTTAGATATTAAGTTTAAAGAAATTTTGATTTATTAATATGAATGTGTAAAAATAGGTTTGATATATTATGTTTATTAATGTTAATTATTGATGTAAGTGATTATGTGCAATGAAATTAATATTATTGTTTCATGTATATATGTGAATATAGTGTAATTAATTTTTATGTCTTTTATGAATTAATATGTATGTGTTATATTTAAAATCATAAAAACAACTTTTGTTATACTTGAGAATTTGTTGACGGATTTTTACAAAGTTTAAGCCATTTTTCAAGTCTAAATTAAACTCAAATGAGCTCCAAATTAAGCCAAATTTAACCCTAAGTCTTATATGTCTCAAAAGTCAAACTTAAGATAATTTTGAATCACAAATTTGATCAAATATTGCCTCTTTTGGTAGCCCTCATTTCCCATACGAATTTCCCTCTTTTTTTTTCCTTTCTCTTTTCCTTTTCTTCAAACCATAAGCCATAAACCAAAGACCAATATCAAGGTTTTGGAATCAAAAATCTCTCCAAGCCAAGGCCTCTAAATGTAAGTTAAAGCTAGTATAAACTCTTGTTTTATTTTATTTCTTATAGTATATGTGTGAAACCTATGGTAGGATTAGTTAATGTTTTGAATTGTACGGTTCTGTGCATTGATATATATGTTAGGTTGTGTGTTATTGATATATGAACTTGTTTATGTAATATAGAAGTAGTGAGAGTGTTGGGGAGAAGTGAATTTGATTTGAGTAGTTGAAGTTGAAGTGAAGAGGAGGAGAGGATTTGATGTGAATGAAGTAGTTTAATGTGTTGCTTTAATGTTCAAAGTTGCTATAATAGATTAGCGTGTAATAAGATAGTGTATAAAGCTAAATATGAGTTTTAAGAAGATTAAAGTGTTATATGTTATAAAATTGCAAGGTGCAAAACAGGGGAAATAAATTCTTTTTGAATAGGTCTGTTTTTGAACATACGCCCGCATCTGGCACTTCACCGTCAGCATAGAGACAGTGTGAATATGATCAAACGATTGTTCTAAAGCCGCTTAAAACGCCGCCGGCTTTTGTAAGGAAATTGGCCAGCATTTATTTTTCAAATCATACGCCGGCCACTAGGGCTTCAACGCCACCGGCGTAGAGGTGGTATTGAATGCAAACAAAATCAAAATTTTTAACGGGTTTAACGCCGCCGGCGTATAATTCCAACGCTGCTGGCGTTCAGTCAAATTTTGCCTATGTAGAAAGGCCGCGTATCCTGAGTTTTACAAGTTTAAACTTCTTCAATTGTCATTCTTTACTTCATATACGATCTTCTAATAAATATATAAGCTAAATAAACATGTTTTATGTATGAATTAGATGTTAAAACTATATGTTAAGTTTATCAAATCTCCTAGGATTGTGATATATATATATATATATATTCTACGTTCTATTATGTTTGATATTCTTATTTCAGTTAAAGTTTCTTCGGTTATTCCCCCTCCGAGTGAATATAGTAATACATTGTTGGGTACAGATACACAATAGCTTGTTTGTTGTATGCTAGGACTAGGCATTCTTAAATTGATTTAATTCAAATTAGCTTAATGCTTTGATGAACTGGATGTCCATTATGCTGTTTAATCTAGTCCAATGAGCAGCAAACCTGTCATGATGCAATGACATGTTAGTTAGGCGCTTAACCTAAGCCATGATGCAATGGTACACTATGATGCAATAGCGATTTGTTTTTGGTTAAGTGGGTAGCCGATAGGGAGAATAGTATCCGAGTAACGTTTGCTTAAACTTAGGGAGAAATACCATGATTTAGTTCAAAGTTTATGGGAACTTGTGAACTAGACTCATGTTGTGGACTGAGTTTAAGTAGAGTCAGGCAACAGCTTTTGAACCCTAAATGAAGCTATTTCTTTATGGAATAGATATAGGAGATATAAGTATTTAAACTACTTATATCAACTCCCTGAGCAACCGCCATTACAAGACCTTTAAATTCCTAGAGCGTGATCTCGGGGTTTGAATACCCTCCTATTGTTTTGTAAAAGAAAACTTGATAAGATAATAACTTGATCATGGATGCATTTCGTTTGATTTAAGTTTGTTTGATAAATTGTTCTTGTGTTTGTCATTGCGTACTGGGCCTTTGGCTCACTTTTGCTGCTTTGCAGGTAATGAAGATGAGTTATATGATGATCAGGGATACGAGTCAGATTTTGAGCGATTCATGAACAAATGGGACGAGTAAGACTCGAATACCCTTGGAATTTTTGGAGAAGCTTTTATTAAAGCAAAATTCTCTATTTAGAAGGCTTGTTAGATAAGCCAATAAACCTTAAGCTCTCTTTAGATTATCTTTTGTACTAAGAAAACTTGTAATTTTCGTAATGTCTTGTATTGACACTAAACTTTGTACATATTATGTATGTACGTATATATATGTATAGATTGCTTTTATTAGTAATTTTATTTTGTTAAAGGTTGTTTATAAAGTTTTAGTAGATTTGATCAAACAATTTTATAAACTGTTAGTTTTATGACAACTTTACATATAATGTGAAAATGTTATATGTGGTTGGGGAATCGGTACTCTAAATCTTGGGATTTAGTGGGTCAGGTCTTTACACCTTTTAAATAGATCTAGTTTTTTTTCCTTTTTTTCCAATAAATAGATCTAAATTAATCGAGTTAATTTGAACTGTTACCTATTGCTTTGGGTCATGCTTAAGCTTAAGATTCAAAAATCAATTGAGTTTGAGTCAATCTTAAGCTCACTACTGTATCGTTTCAATTCAACTCACTTAGATCATTACTCAAATCTAGAACACCCACTAATCATTAATTTAGTTAAAGAATTTAGCGAAGCTTGTAAGGATCCAAAGACACCATCAGTTGCTTATGTAACGCCTTATAGAGTTTCTAATGATAAATTTTCTCAAGAACATTCTTACATTGAATTAATCTACATAATTGAGTTTTTACGTTGTGTTTATTCAACAAATGAAGGCTAGACATGCTTCAAAGAAGAGACATTGGTTTTGACAAAAATGTTGCTAAACCTTTTCACTGCCTCCTTCCTCTCAAAAAAAGAAGATGAAGAAGAAACATGGGACTGTGATTGCAAGGAAATTACAAAATTTTCCATATTAAATCCTAACTACCATCTGTTGTGTTCCACCATCACTGGTTGAGTCGATCTAACACAATTTCAAAGTTTAGCATCCACCATAATGACATGAGAAAACTCCCCTACATTAGTTTAGTTTGAACCCTAAGTAACCTAATTATAAATATGAGAAAACTACATTTTATCTCTTTACTATCATACAAGAATCACTTTCGTTCAAATACTGACACTTTCAATATGAAATTTTGCTTTAAAATGGTAGAAATGCATAATTGGATCAAATGGTCCACAAGTGGTTGAAAAATAAGTAAAACATAACCTAAAAAGTGGCATTTATGCACTTCACATCTTTCATTTCTAAATTAGATAAATTACAGGAATCATAACATTTTGGGCTAAGTTCATTTGAGATTACAGCTTTTCGAGTAGTTCATTTGAGATCACATTATTTAGGAAAGCAAGTCAATTAAGATCATTATCAACATGTCTCACAACATGACAAATTTTTTCGAATTTTTATTATATTTTTCTTCTGTTGACACGTATCAATTAATGAGGATCTTGATTGACCAATTTTTATAAACGTCGTGACATCAAATGAGCCACTAAATACATTGCGACCTCAGATAAACTTACCTTCAAATATTGTGACTTCTAGTATAACTTACTCCTTATAAATTATATGCCACTTAATGAATGAGTTTCTGCACTTTCCGGTAGAGAGAATTAAGTGTGACTTGTCATCCTCATCCTTAACTTTGTGATATGTTATTTTAAGTTGTGAAATTGATTTGTAAATATAGAATTGACTTCTTGATCAAAGTGTCCATATTTTTGTAATTTATTTTTTAATAGCAAATAAAAAGCTAGATTATAGTATAGTTAGAATTAGTATATCAAGTACAAATACTCAATCAAGAAAGCTAAGAGTATTGAAAGGAGTAACCACTTGTAAATTTCAAAAATCGATCTAAACATGTTTTGATAAATCTAGATAAACATATTTTGATCAAATGGCGAAAGCAAAATAAATCAAGAAGAATACCTCCAGCCATCTCAATTGTAAAGCCCTCACGTTCAAAGTTTGTACATTATAAAGCTTTTATTTTTCTGTCTTAGTTTTCTACACCCTTTCTCTCTCACAATTGGATGGTGTAATTTTCCGAAGGAAGAGTGGGCTTAGTGACCCAAATAAGAAAATATCACATCCTATATATAGATATTTAGCCATGACAAATTTCAACGGATGTGTATACGGGGCATGCGCGAGATTTTCTAACGATTTATTTGTTGAAGATATAGGTTGATCTTGTACCAAAAAAAAGGACCAAATTTGGAAACTAATTTCCCAAAAAAACCAATAGAGGACGATTTGTATCAAAATTAAAAAAATATCCTATCAAAACAAAAAAATATTCTGAGAACAATGGGTAGCCCTTAAACTTAATGAATAAACCACATGTTTATTCTAGAACCAAACTAGATAATATTTATCAACATAAACAAATAAATATGTGCACATAATGAGAAAACATCAAACTAAATAAGAGTTCCATTGAAACAATAAGTGTTTGGTGAAAATCACATCACGAAACCAAGTCCCATTCGAACTACACGATCCTTAAAATTCTCTGGTGGCATGCCTTTAGTTAGAAGATCGACAATCATCAACCCAGTGCTAATGTGCTCAATGACCACTTTCTTTTCCTTAACACGTTCTCTTATGGCTAAATATTTGATGTCGATGTGCTTACTTTGACTCCTACTCTCGTTGTTCTTATCCATAAATGTCGCAACTGAGTCATCACAGTACATCCTCAAATGGCTTAGAAATAGAATCACAACTCTAAGCCCAGAAATGAAACTCTTCAACCATACACCATGCAAGGTGGCCTCAAAACAAGAAACGAACTCAGCCTCCCTAGTGGAAGTACCCGTCAAGGTCTGTTTTGCACTTCTCCAAGGTACAAATCCACCAGCTAGCATGAAAATATAACCAAGGTCAATTTTCGTGAATCAATGCGGCCAGCATAGTTTGAATCGGAGTTCCCAATCACCTCAAAATTATTAATTCGTCTGTACATGAGCATGTAGTCTTTTTTGTCCCCTGAAGATATCTCATAATCTTCTTTGTAGCTTTCCAATTGTCAACACCTAAGTTACTTTGATATCTGTCTAACATTCCAATAGCATATGCGATGTCAGGTCTAGTGTAGACCTGAGCATACATAAGCTTCCAACTGCTAAAGCATATGGAATGTTTTCCATTTGTTCCCGTTTGAAATCATTTTTCGGCATTGACTCAAGTCGAATCTGTTACCCTTCACAACAGTTGCTACACTTAGTGAACAATCCTTCATGCGAAATCTCTCTAAAATCTTATTGATATAGGTCTCTTGAGACAAACCCAAAATGCCTCGAGATCTTTCTCTATGGATCTTAATGCCAATGACATAAGATGCCTCACCCATATCTTTCATATCAAAATTCTTTGAGAGAAACCGCTTCATCTCATACAACAACCTTTATCATTAGTCGCAAGCAAAATATCATCCATATAACAGAAGAAAACAAATCTTACTCTCACTAACTATCTAGTATATATATTGATCCACGACGTTCTCTTCAAAGCCTTAAAAACCGAATGAAGTGATGACTTCATGGGATTTCAAATTCCATTGCCGGGAGGCTTGTTTTAACCCATATATGGATTTATTTAGCTTGCAACTAAACGCTCGCCATCACTAGAGGAGAATCCTTCAGGGTGCTTCATGTAAACCTCTTCCTCTAGATTACCATTGAGGAATGTCGTTTTCACATCCATTTGATGTAACTGAAAATCAAAATAGGCTACCAATGCCATAATTATATGGAGAGAATCTTTCTTAGATACAGGAGAAAACATATCTGTGTAGTCGATTCCTTCCTCTGGGTGAACCCTTTGGCAACGAGCCTTGCCTTATGTCTCTCAATGTTGCCTTGTGAATCTTTCTTTGTCTTGAAGACCTATTTGCATCCAATGGGTTTTACACCATAAGGTAACTCAACAAGATCCCAGATTCGATTAGATGCCATAGAATTCATCTCATTTTTCATGGCATTGTACCATAGGTTCTATTCCTTAGAACTCATGGCTTGTGAAAATGTTTCAGGAACATTTTTTGCTCCAATGTTATAGTTCGATTCTTATAGACACACCACATAACCAATAGGAATTGTTGATTTTCTAACTCTAGTAGATCTTCGTAATGTTGTATCATCATCCTCTCAAGGAACTTGCTGCTCAACCTGTTGTCAACTGGATGTTCAAAAATTTCTTGTTGTTCCTCATTTACAAATTGATCAACGAGATCATTATCAACAGCTTGTGGAACTTCAGTAGATGGTTGTCTAACACCAGTTTTAACCTGAGTGTGTGTATGACAATCAACCTATCACTTAAACCAGAGGGTTGAGCTTCATAACGGTCCTTTTCAAAAACTATGTCTTGAAATTGACAACTCCTACTGATTAAGTCATTCTCAATAAATTTTACATTTCTCAATTCCATAATCCTAGTGCTGTGAGATGGATAATAGAATCTATACCCTTTAGACCATTCAGCATATCCAATGAAATACTCACTAATGGTCCTTAGGTTTAGCTTCTTCTCTCATGGGTTATATTCTCACTTCAGACAAACATCCCTAAACGTGTATATGCCTCAAACTCGGTTTCCAACCCTTGAATAACTCAAAAGGTTTCTTTGGATTGGCCTTGTTTAGGACTCGGTTTAACATATACACAACGTCTTTAGCGCTTCAATCCATGAGAACTGAGGCAGTTTTGTGTTACTCCTCGTACTTCTCACCATGTCCATTAAAGTTTGGTTTCTTCTTTCTGCCATACCATTATGATCTGGAGAACTAGGCATAGTGTATTGGGCAACAATCCCATGTTCCTGAAGAAACTTCACAAATGGACCAGGTGCTTGTCCATTCTCTATGTACCAACCATAGTACTCTCTACATCTATCTGATCTCACGATCTTAATCTATTTTCCACACTAATTCTCTACTTCGACCTCAAAAACTTTCAAGGCATCCAATGCTTCATCCTTGGAATGAAGTACATAGAGATACAAATATTGTGAAAAATCATCTATGAAGGTGATGAAGTATTTTGGACCACTTGCGTCCATGTTTGGACAACAAATATTTGTATGTATGATTTCCAATAGGTTTGTGCTGCTCTTTGCACCTTTTTTAAACTTATTAGTTTGCTTACCATTAATGCAATCCACACAAGTATCAAAATCAGTAAAATCCAAAGTACTAAGGCACCCCTTTATTTACTAATCTTTTAATTCTCTCAATGGAGATGTGTCCCAATCTCCGGTGCCATAACATAGAGTATCCCTCATTCACAAAGACCACCAACATCGTACCAAAACCAATAACTCCATAGTTATTAGACAAACTAAAACCATAATCTAAAAAAGTAAAGGAAAAATCCAAAGGTACAAGTCTTGAAACAGAAATCAAATTCCTAGAGAAACTTGGAACATAAAAGGTCTTTTCCAAATGCAAAATAAAACCACTACTTAAAAGTAAACTACAAGTGCTAAAGGCTTCCACATGTAAACACATCTTGCTTCCTGAATAGATGTATTGTTCACTTCCCACTGGTTTCCTTAGGTTTTGCATACTCTGCAAGGTTATTAGACACATGGATTGTAGAACTAGAATCAATCTACCACGTGTCATGATTAACATTAACCATATTGGATTCTTAACAAAAAAAAAACAAAAATGCAGTGCCTTTCTTGTCGAGCCAGTTCTTAAACTTGGAGTGGTCTTTCTTCATATGCCCCCTTTTTTAATAGAAGAAACACTTCAACTCCTTCTTTACGATCGACTGAGGAGGAATCTTACCATTTCCCTTATTCTTGGCATCATCCTGCCTTTTCTTTCTAGGAACAGTTAAGTTCACCCTTTCACCCTCTTCCATTATCAATCTTTCCTCTTTTGTACAGACATGGTCAACAATTCATTGATCGACCACTTGTTCTTATGTGTGTTATAAGAGATTTTGAAAGGACCATATTGTTGGGGTAGAGTGCCTATAATTTAGTGTACTAAGAAAGATTCTGATATGGTAACCTTCAAGGCTTTTAGCCGAGCCGCTATGTCCTTATGCACATGATATGATCATGCACGCCTCTTATCCTGGTGAGCCTCATGGATGACAATTGAATAATCAAGGTACTGGCAAGGGCCTTGTCAGATGTAGCAAACTACTCATCAATAGCCTTATCATGCTGTTCGACAGGACCACAGGTACCAGCAATATTCTGGTCTTTATGAACATCACAAAGAGGTGATTAGATCTCTCCCATTTTTTATAAAGAGTAATAGCTTCTGGAGTGTTGGTTTTAGTAATACCATGTGGCTCATCTTTCCTAATAGCATAATCTATATCCATCCAACCTAAATGAAGGAGAATTATCTCCCTCCACACCTTGTAGTTGTCTCCTCTTAATTCGGGAATTTCACATTTGATATCATAAATGTTCGCAGTTTGAATAGCTGCAAAGTTTAAACATATATGCTTATTATTCACAATTTGAGACCAATAAATAAAATCCATGCTTTCCCAATGTAAGTCATGTTTTATTCCATGAATCTAGTGGCATAAAACTTGCTAGTGGGCTAAAATCCTACTCAGTTAGATTCATCTATAGCCTTATGATGTAACTATCAAATTATGTTCCTTTTCTTAATTCCTTTGGGTAGATTAAGAAATCCGGTATTTCATCCTAATTAACCATACAGATATAACAAAATTCATATGAGTAGATTTTATTATACCACGTATGATTACCTACAATTAATGTTTTAACGTGATCTTAAAAACTAAATAATCCCAATTAATTAGAGATGTCGTGACTACTTTAAATTAATTAAAATTATATTGATCATCGAACATTAATTCTTAATAAGTCACATAAATTCCTAAATAATGCAAATGGATTAAATAAATATGCACAATTATTATTTCATATAACATTGCATGTACAATAATCGCTAATTTATACATACAAATATCAAGAAATAAATAAATGATACATGCATACAATTATTCAATAGTTAAATCATATATGCTCTTAAATCACTATTTTTAATGTGCATAAATTATTCAGCTTAGAATTGCATGCTTAAATAAATACTCAAATTAAACATGCAATTCATCAAAATAAACAATAATTCTAACACATTAAAAATTCACTAAAGAATTCATAATTAATCTTAATTAATCATTTATGCCAAAATAATTTAATTTACTTATTCAATATATTTTAATCAAAAATTGAAAGCAAAACATTCGAAGGGAGCAAAAAGCAATCGAAAAATATATATGCAATGCCCTAAATTTAATTAAGGCATCACTGCCACGTATAATACTTAAGTATTATATGCTCAGACTTCCTATGATGATATTTTTATTTCGAATATTTGCCAACCAATTTTAATTACATAATAAAAATCTTACTCTTATTAAAGCATACCAACTTTCTAAGAAACAGAATTTTATAAAAACATTTGTAATCTACTGTTATGAGTGAATCAACGATTTCAAAAACATTTAGACTCCACAGGCCCTTAAGGAAAATTACAAGTTGAAAATACAAATCCAGCTCTTAAAACAAAATAAAAAACAAATACAAATAAATCCATCGGCCCTACTTCACGTTCCTCCTCTCAAATTTCCCAGATCGCCCATACCCGAGTCAACATAATCATCGTCATCAACCACACCATCACATCACCAACATCATTCAACAATGACAACTCCATCATCAACAACAACAACATCATCATCTTCATCATTCATCAACACAGAAACTAGAAAAGACAACAACAAACAACAACAACAATAATGAGTTGAAGCCCAATATGTAGTAACACAAGCACACACGGAGTGTCGTACTAGCTTAACTAAATTCAATGCAATAACAACAGGTTATTATTTTTAAATTAAAATAAATTGAATAGCACTGGGGCACTCACACTCCGAAACAATCCAAAAAAATGAATTTCTCTCCCTAGCCCACCACCGCAGCAATGGGGGAGCACGCCGGTAGCCTCTAAAGGCGACTACCTCAAGGTAAGATCTAGAGGTCTTGAGTAATTGCAGCTACTTAAGGGGTTGATATAAGCAGTCCGATTACTTATATCATCACATAAAAATAGCTTCATCCAGGGCTTACAATCGTTACATGCATTATACTCATCCTAGTCCATAACATCATCCATGTCAAGCCTGGATTTTTCATTTCTGGTTTAATTTATTTTAATTCGATTCGTATCAAATCCTAACCCATTTAATACAAACCTTCGATTAAGAATTAAAAGAAATTTAATTTTTTGAAAATTTTGGAGTCGCCACCCGACTATAGTCGGGAAAAATCATAAGTTATGATTAATGGTTGGTTCATCCTAATTTAGCTACTAGTTTGCGAAGAAAATTGATTTAGAACCAACTTTGTTAAACAAGATTTTTGGATTTGGGGGCTACCCTATTAAAACCTTATGGTTATCACTTAAAATTTACAAATCAAAATTTTATCCTATTAATGCTAAAAAAAGAAAAATTACTAATGTGAAAAATATGATATTTACAATTTATCATTAAAGCTTATAAATCTAAACAATATTTACAGTAAATAATGAGTCAATTCAAAATTTACAAAAAAAAAAAAAAAGAAAAATGTTTTTTCATTTTTTTTATGTCGCCCTAGAGGTGCCTACGTACCCTTAATCGGGATTAACAACATATATTCTTTTATGAAAACTTTAGTGTGTTGGTCTCTTTTAAATTTTTAAACTCTTCTCTATTTAAGTTTCTCAAGTCTTTACTATATATTTTTTGAGGAAAAAAAAGTTTGATCTCAATATTCTAAAATTCTATTATTTTATTTTATTCTAACTATAAATTCATTTTTCTAAGTGATCCAAAAAATCATAATTAATTTCTTTACTACTTTTATACATATACGTACATATATATATTTTTTCAATCATTTTATTATTATCACCTTTTATCGTTTATATCATATACATACGCATAGATACATACATATATATATTTAATATTAATTCAAGAGAATAGGTATTAGAAAACTTCTCTTCCCAGGCATGTCAGGCATTCTTGGAATTTGGCATCCATCAAGAGCCAAATTTAAATCGAGCCATGTCGCATTATTTTACAAATTAGTATACACTTTTTATTTTTTTTATTATAATGTTTTTTTTTTTTGCTTTGTTTGCTCATTATCAATTAATAAAAACAAAACAAAATGGGAAAAGAACATGAAGGACCTACGGACTTACTTGGACACGAATCATATGTGGCGTGGAGTCAAGTTCGGGTCCAACTGGAGTGAGCGGCTAGCGTCTCTTAAACTGGTGCTTCTGACGGTTTTGGGTAGGTAGTACCCTGCGATGGACTTAAGGCAGTTGGAGGCGAGTATTAGTGTCTGAGCTATAAGCATAAATTCGAAGAATTTTTCTTCAAAATCCTAGTTTCTAAACTTCTTAGATTTGAAGCTTTTTGAGTGGAATTTTTTTTTGTATGAGATTTGTATGGCATTCTTTTTTCTATGTTTTTTTTTTCCTTTCTGTGATTCTTCTGCTCTTGCTGTTATTCTTCCCATTGATACGTGTCAGGTATTTATAGGCTCAATAGGCTCATTTACTTGCTTACTTACCACTCATATACTTGCTTGTTGACATATGCGCTTACCTTATCTGGCCACTGACATATGCGCCTTCCTCATCTAACCAATGAGAGCATATGGAAAAAAAAATAAGGAGAAAAAAGATAATTTGCCTCCTCACAAAATCAACACAGGTCTCCTTTATGCACATTAGTAACTTATCCATACAAGTTGTTGATCTGTGCATTGTTCTAGATTACACAAAAATTATATTTAAGACTTTAAAATGGGCCCAATTAAATAGACCAATTTACATGAGCTATTTAATTGGGTAAAAAAAAACTTCTAATTAAAATTAGTACCATATCAAGCCCCAAAGATCTTTCTTCTTCTTTTTTTCCTTATATATTTATTGTGATGATTTTCTTTTTTTTTTTTAATTTTTTTAAATTTGTAGGATTAATATAATATTAATTTTTATTATAAATTAAAGCTCTAAATAGGAAAAAATGGGATGTCTACAACTATCCCTTTTTTGTGGTGATGTTTGATAAAACTGTATCACAAAGATAAAAAGAGAGACTCCATTTTTGGCTTTTGAAAGCTTAGGGCAAATTGAAGGCGAATAATGGGCTTCTGCATTTGGCCCACTAGAGATTATGACCAAATGACAAAAGTCCTTTGACCATGCTTTCTCAATGACTTCGGACGAGCACTCCATGAGTTAGCTTGTCATTTACTACAAGTGTGCTCCTTTAGCTGGCACTTGGTTTGGATAGGTGCTCCTTGAGCTGGCTTAGGATCTAGTGTGGATGCGCTCCTGGATCTGGTGTGGATGTGCTCTTTGAGCTGGCATGTGGCTTAGATGTTGTATAAATGTGCTCCTTAACCTGGCACTTGACTTAGACGGATGCTCCTTGAGCTGGCCTGTGATCTGACACAGATGCAATCCTTGAGCTGGCTTAGGATCTGGTGTGGATGCACTCCTTGAGCTGGCCTGTAATCTGACACAAATGCACTCCTTGAGCTGGTTAGGATTTGGTGTGGATGCGCTCCTTGAGTTGGCATTTGGCTTAGATGTGGTATAAGTGCATTTCTTAAGTTGGCATTTGACTCGGACAAGCGCTTCTTCAGCTGGCTTGTGATCTGATATAGATGCACTCCGTAAGCTAACATTTAGCCTAGATGTGGGCTTCTTAAGCTAACACTTGGTTTGGGCAGGCCCTCCTTGAGCTGGAACATGATTTGATACAAATACACTCCTTGAGCTAGCATTTGGCTTGGATAGGTGCTCTTCGAGTTGGCTTATGATTTGATACAAATGCGCTCCTTAATTTGGCTTATGATCTAGTACAAATACACTCCTTGAGCTGGTATTTGGCTTGGATAAGTGCTCTTCGAGGAGCTGGCATTTGATCTAGTACAAATGCGTTCCTTAAGCTAGCATTTAGCTTGACTAGGTGCTCCTTAAGATGGCCTATGTTTTGGTACTAATGCACTCCTTGAGCTAGCATTTCGCTTGGATGGGCGCTCCTTGAGTTGGCCTATGCTTTGATGCAAACACGCTTCTTGAGCTGGCATTTGGTTTAAGTAGGCGTTCCTCGAGCTGGCTTATGATCTGGTACAAATGCGCTATTTGAACTGGCATTTGACCTGGATAGGCGTCCTTGAGTTGGCCTATGTTTAGTATAAATGCGCTCCTAAAGCTAGCATTTGGCTTGGATAAGTGCTCCTGAAGCTAGCATTTAGCTTGGATAAGCGCTCCTTAAGCTGGCCTATGTTTTGATACAAACGCGCTCCTTCAAGCAAGTGATCCTAAAACTTATGGTGAGGTGATGTTCTTATGAGTAGGTGACCCTAAAAGTAGGACGACATTTCTTTGAGCAGGCAATCCTAAGGATTGAGGAGAATCAACTGAGGTTGACTTGATGAAATCTTTCAGATTAAAACAAATAAAAAAATTTCTGTGTTTTTTTTTTTTCCAAAAGCTGAGGTTAATGCCTTTATTACAAAAACTTATTTTTCCTTCTCTTAATTTTCTCTTCTTCTTTTTTTTTTTTTGAAAACTTTTTGAGCTAAAACTTTATGTTAAATTTATGTTCACAAACGGTTTTGATGAGAATAATTATTATACAATTAATTATTTAAATATCCTTAGTTGTTTAAATACTTAAAATATTTATATATATATGCTTTGTATTTGTTCTGCTATTGTTTAAGTTTTAACAGAGCAAAAGGTGAAGAAAAGTCAAGATAAAGCTATCGAGCCAGTAGAAGAAATGTGGAGGCACTATTCATCAGATAAAAACAAAAAACTAGGTTTTGGGAAAAACTATAAAGTCAAGAATTGGAGTTTCTGGGCAAAATCGTGAAGTCGAAAGCTAGAGTTTTGGGCAAAATCATAAAGTCAAGGGTGGGAGTTTTAGACAAAAATTTTAAAGTTAAGGGCTGAAGTTTAGGCCTCGATCTCAAACCTCGACTTCAAAAAGTTTGCCATTGGGCAAAATTTATAAAGTCAAGAGCTGAAGTTTAGGCCTCGATCTCAGACCTCGACTTCAGAAAGTTTGCCCTCGACTTTAGAAAAAAAAAAAAAAAGAGCTGTTGGAATGCATTTAATACATGTGTTAGACACATTTAATACTCTTTCATTGCTTTTGAACTTTTACATGTTATTAAAACGTTAAGTTTATTAAACATAAGTATGGGTTGTCAGAAACTTTTTGATAACGGGCAAATTTTTATCAAGAGCTATAAATAGATTTTTTTTTCTCTTCTCTTTGAAAAAAATAAAATATACTAGAATTTTTGAACATACAATAAAAACAAAAACAACGTTCTTAAAGTTTTTTTTTTACTTGTGTTTTTGTCCTTGTTCTTGTTCATTTATAAATTTTTTAAAGAGAACAATTGGTGCTCTGTTTTGAAATTTGCTGATACACTTTAAATGAAAGTTTTAGAGTACTGTTTAAGATTTACAAAGGTTGATTATCTGCTCGTTTAATGAGCTTAATTTGTAAAAGGAATTTGTAAAATTCCTAAAGTATTTTCTATTGCAAATCTGTTCAAGTATGAATGTTTCTTTATAAAGGAAATTTGTATATTTCCTTAAGAGCTTTTCAGTTTGTAAATCTGCTTATATAAGAGCTGTTTGTAAAAAATCCTAAAAGGAGGCATTTGTAAAAGAAGTATTCGTAAAGGCAAAGTTAAAAGTCCTCGGTAGAGGCAAAGAGAAGTCCTCGTGTGAGGCATTGAGAAAAGTCCTCATAGAGGTAAAAGAAGTCCTTTGTGGAAGGCAAAGAGAATTCCTCAATGGCATTTGAAGTCTGGTCTGGAGTTACCAGCATTGTCCTAATTGCGATTAAGCAGGAATCCTTCGTGGAAGGCAAAGAGAAGTCCTCAGTGGGAGGCATTTGAAGTCTGGTCTTGAGTTACTAGCATCGTCCTAATTGCAATCAAGCGGGAAGTCCTCAGTTGGAGACACTTGAAGTCTGGTCATGTGTTACTAGTACAACACTTGATCTATCAAGTGGAAGGCCTTTTGTGAAAGGTGATTGTAAAAGTCCTATTGTGATAGGTTTTGTTGTAATTCCTCATCTAAGAGGTGTATTGATTTTGGAATAATCAATATAGTGGTAAAAGTCCTATTTGAGGCATTTACACCGTAGAGAGTAGGCAATGAGCCGAACTCCACGTTAAATCCTTGTGTTGCTTCTTTTTCTCTCTTTTTGTGTTTCTTTATCTCTGCTTATTTGTTAATCAGTTTTAATTAGTTTATTCCGCGCATTTGTTTGTTTAAGTTAACTCTTGTCTTATCTTAGTTAATAAATCTAGTTTGATAAAATCAAAAAATTTGTAATACTTAATTCACCTCCCTCTTAAGTATTCCTTGTGTATTATTATTTCTAGCAATTGGTATCAAAGCTAGTCTCTGGTGGTTGATTGCATAAACACAAAAGAGTAAAGATCATGGTTTCTAATACATTAGGATTCTTGAAGGGTCAGGCTATAAATAGGCCACCGCTTCTTAGTGGGAGTAATTACCCTTATTGGAAGTGTAGAATAAATATAATTTTTGAAAGCTCAACATAGATTAATATGGAGAGTAGTTGAAAAATGACCTTTTACAATTGAAAATAAAAATGAAGATCAATATTCAGAAGATGATTGGAAAAAACTGGATTATAATGAAGTTGTCATGAATATTCTTCATTGTGGATTGAATGAAAGCGATTTCAATAGAATTTGTACTTGTAAATCAACTAAAGAAATCTAGGATGAACTTAAAGTAACTTATGAAGGAACTTCAAGGATCAAAGACACTAAAATAAGCTTGTTGGTTGGTCAATTTGAAAGTTTTAAGATGATGTCTAGTGAAACAATTGATCAAAGGAATGATAGATTCATTAATATCATTAATCCTTTGAGTGTTTTGTGTAAGAGCTTTACTAATGTTGAAATAAATTCAAAATTGTTTCATAATTGCCAAAAGAATGGGAAGCAAAACGGACAAAATTGAGGAAGCTAATGATCTTAGCATACTGACAAAAAAAGAGCTTCTTGGTGCACTTAAGACTCATGAGCTCATCAAGAATCCCAAAAGAATGCTATTACTCCGAAGGCAACCAACGATGATTCTAATAAGGAGGAGATAAACGAGGATGTTGTGTTGTTTGTAAAGAATTTCAACAAATTTATGAAGGTTGGCCGCTCCTCAAAATTTAGAAAGGAAAGAAAGGATGTTGTATGCTATAAGTGCCAAAAACCAGGACACGTCTAACCAAATTATCCTCTCCTCAAGAAAGCACAAAAAAGATCCAAGAGAGAAGCGCTTATTGTTACTTGGAGTGATAAAGAGTCATCAAATTCTGATGAAGAAGAGTTATGCTTCATGGTAATCTACGATGAGGTAAACAATTCTTCAACTTCCTACTCTAATGATGAATTGCTTGACATGTATAAAAAGGTTTATCAAAAGCTTAAAAAATCTGAAGAAGATAATAGATAACTTAAAAATTTGATGTAAAATGCTTTAGTTAGATTAGAAGAGTTTCAAGATGAAATTAATAAGCTTAAAACTGAAAATGAAGAAAAAGACGAAATAATAACATCTCTAGGTTCTGAAAAAGACAGCTTGCATGAAATCTTAGCAGCATGAATATGAAAATTAATGAAATTAGAAATAAAAATAAGAAACTAAAAATATAAAATAAAATTCTGGTTGAATAGAATGATAAATTAAAATTTAAAATGATCTTTTAGATTTATAAATTAAAACTATAAAAGATGATAATAAACCTGCATCTGCTAGCAACAACATCAATAACAATGAACTTCTGAAAGAGCTAGATGAGTTAAGAACTAGAAAATATAAATATTAAATCTAACTTAGATGATTCGAAAGCTGTCATAGTTAAATTCATACAAAGAGAGAAATATTTAAATACTCTCCTTGGTGAGCAAAAACCTGATCCTAACAAATGTGGAATTGGCTATGATGGGCACATGAATTATAAGTCTCATAAGACTCAGTTTGTAAAAGCCACTTATAGCACTTGTAATTATTGTGGCAAGTCTGGCCATATTGCACACAAGTGTGCAATAAGGAAGGTTTTGCTCTCGGGTCATAAAAGTAAATATGTTTGGGTGGCTAAGAAAGAAGTTTTATCTATTTCTAACCGAAGAGGACTCAAATAGAAATGGGTACCAAAGAAACAATAACTTGCTTTGCAGGGATCCTCAAGTGGCAACAACAAATGGTACTTAGATAACGGATGCTCTAGGCATATGACCGGAGTTGTTTCCAAATTTTCAAAGCTGGACTTAATGGATCAAGGCATTGTTACCTTTGGAGATGATAGAAAATCAACTATTTTGGGTAAATGTAGCATTATCCTTAATAAAGATCTTGTTATTAATAATGTGTTGTTGGTAGATAATCTAAAACAATTGCAAGGCCAGAAAATAAAACCGTTATAGGAACAAAATGGGTTTTTAGAAATAAAATGGATGAATCTGGAATAGTAATTAAGAACAAAGCTAGGTTAGTTGCTAAAGGCTATACACAAGAGAAGGGAATAGATTTATGAGACTTTTGCCTCGATTGCAAGATTAGAATCTATAAGAATGCTTTTGGCATATGCTACTCACAAAGATTTTATCCTTTATCAAATGGATGTCAAAAGTGCTTTTCTAAATGGTTTCATAAAAGAAGAGGTCTATGTCAAGCAATCACCAGGTTTTGAAAATAATGAATTTCTCAATCATGTTTTTATAGTAAACAAAGCTCTTTATGGTCTCAAGGAAGCTCCTAGAGCTTGGTATGAAAGACTTAGTAGCTTTTTGATAAATAATGGATTTTCAAGAGGAAAAATTGATACAATTCTTTTTTTATCAAAAATCACAATTCTGATACATTAATTGTGCAGATTTAATAGATGACATTGTGTTTGGTGCTACTAATTCTTCACTTATAAAAGTTTTTGTCGAGTCCATGCAAAAAGAATTTGAAATGAGTATGATGGAAGAACCTACTTATTTTCTTGGGCTACAAATTAAGCAATCAAAATCTGTAACCTTTATTAATTAATCTAAATACACTAAAGATTTGTTAAAAATGTTTAAAATGGATAGTTGTAAGTCTAAACCTACACCTATGAGCACTAGTGTGAAACTAGACAAAGATGAAAAAGGTAAAAATGTTTGTGTAAAGATGTATAGATGCATGATAGGTAGTTTGTTATATTTAACAGCTTTTATACCTGATATCATATTTTCTATATGTGTATATGCATGATTTCAATCTTGCCCAAAACAATTTCACTTGGGTGCAGTCAAATGTATCTTCAAGTATCTTGTAGGCACTATTGAAATTGGCTTGTGATATCCCAAACATAATTCTTTTGAATTTGTTGGGTACTCTTATGCTGTCTTTGCTGGTAGCAAAGTAGATCGGAAAAGAACAAGTGGCACATGCCATTTTCTTGGTAATTCTTTAATATATTGGCACTCAAAAAAGCAAAATTCTATTGAATTATCAACTGTTGAAGCTGAATATATAGCTGTTGGCAGTTGTGCACAAATTTTACGGATGAAACAAACTTTATTAGACTTTGGTTTAAAATTTGAAAGTGTGCCAATTCGGTGTGATAATACAAGTGCTATAAATTTGACTAAAAATCCCATTCAACACTCAAGAACCAAGCATATTGAGATTAGACATTATTTCATTCGTGATCATGTTCTAAACAAAGATATTTGCTTGGAATTTGTTGATACAAATCATCAGCTTGCTGATAATTTTCTAAACCCTTGAGTGAAGAACAATTTTGCACTTTAAGAAGAGAATTGGGCATGTTAAAGGTTGATGAGTGCTAAAATAATTTTGAACCAGGAACTTTCTTGAAAATCTAATCTTAAGTTTCTTAGCTGATAAATATTGTAGCCTTTAGACTAAAGTTTGCATTTGCATGCATGTTTGTGTTTGTTTGTATGCCAATGTTTGTTTTCTATAATTTTCTATTGTTATGAATTTTTTATATACTTCTCTGCTTTGTTTTATTTTTTTTAAATATATATATATATATATATATAAAACAAAGGTTGTTTGAACCAGGGGAAGACACCTTTTTTTTTTAAAAAATTCCTTTTCTCTGTCTCGGTTTTTCAGAAAACAAAAAGAGAGAAGCAAAGTTTATTTTAAAAAGGGAGAGATTTTTTTTTTTTTTTAAAGTGCTTTTGATAGGGGGAGAAAATTGATTTTGTTTTAGTTAGCCTTTTTTTAACAAAGTTTGTGTTCTTCTTCTTCTTTTTTTTTCTTTTTAATGAGAAAGGAGAGAGAAGTTTTGCACAATTAAGAATTATTTTAGAATTGATTGTGCATATTTATTCTCATAAAAATGAGGGAGATTGTTGAACTTTATGTCCACAAATGATTTTGATTAATTAATTATTTAAATATCATTAATTGTTTAAATACTTAAAATATATATATAAATATATATGCTTTGTATTTATTATGTTGTTATTTAAGTTTTGACATAACAAAAGGTGAAGAAAAGTCAAGATAAAGCTATAGAGCCCTTGGGCAAGTTTAGGCATCGACCTCAGACCCGACTTCAGAAAGTTTGCCATCAACTTTAAAGAAAAGAGCTATTGGAATGCATTTAATCCATGTGTTAGACACATTAAATGCTCTTTCACTGCTTTTAAATTTTTACACGTTATTAAAACGTTAAGTGTATTAAACATAAGTATGGGTTGTTAGAAACTTTTTTATAACGGACAAATTTTTATCAAGAGCTATAAATAGATTTTTTTTCTCTTCTCTTTGAAAAAAGAATAAAATATACTAGAATTTTTGAACACACAGTAAAAACGAAAACAACGTTCTGTAAAGTTTTTTTTACTTATGTTTTTGTTCTCATTCTCGTTAATTTATAATTTTTTTTAAGAAAATAATTAGTACTCTATTTCGAAATTTACTGATACACTCTAAACGAAAGTTTTTGAATAATGTTTAAGATTTACAAAAGTTGATTATCTACTCGTTTAAGGAGCTCAGTTTTTAAAAGAAATTTATAAAATTCCTAAAATATTTTATGTTGCAAATTTGTTCAAGTAGAACGCTTTTTTATAAAGGAAATTTGTATATTTTCTTAAGAGTTTTTCAGTTTGTAAATCTGCTCATATAAGAGCTGTTTGTAAAAAGCCTAAAAGGCATTTGTAAAAGAAGTTCTCGTAAAGGTAAAGTTAAAAGTCCTTAGTGGAGATAAAGAGAAGTCCTCGTATGAGGCATTGAGAAAAGTCCTCATAGAGGCAAAGGAAGTCCTTCGTGGAAGGCAAAGAGAAGTCCTCGGTGGGAGGCATTTGAAGTCCGGTCTGGAGTTACTAGCATTGTCTTAATTGCAATTAGGTAGGAAGTCTTTCGTGGAAGATAAAAAGAAGTCCTCAGTGTGGGGCATTTAAAGTTTGGTTTGGAGTTACTAGCATCATCCCAATTGCGATTAAGCAGGAAGTCTTCAGTGGGAGGCATTTGAAGTCTGGTCATGTGTTACCAGCACAACACTTGATTTATCAAGTGAAAGTCATTTGTGAAAGGCAATTGTAAAAGTCCTATTGTGATAGGCTTTGTTATAATTCCTTGTCTAAGAGGTGTATAGATTTTGGAATAATCACTATAATGGTAAAAGTCTTCTTTGAGGCATTTGCACCGTGGAGAGTAGGCAGTGATCCGAATTCCACGTTAAATCCTTGTGTTGCTTCTCTTTCTCTCTCTTTGTGCTTCTTTATCTCTGCTTATTTGTTAATAAGTTTTAATTAGTTTATTTTGCTACATTTATTTGTCTAAGTTAACTCTTGTATTATCTTAGTTAATTAATCTGGTTTGATAAAACTGAAAATTTTGTAATACTTAATTCACTCCCCCTCTTAAGTATTCCTTGTGTATTATTATTTCTAACACTTTATCTCTTTCTTTTTTTATTTTTTTATGAAAAACTTTTCGGATAATTTTTTTTGAAAAAATCTTTTTACTTTCTTTTTTTTATGGAAAATTCTCTTTTTAAAACCCTTTAAGAAGTTTTTTTTTCTTTTTTTTTTCGAAAAAAATGCCAACATGGGAGGATCCTTTGAGATCAATTACACATTGGACTTGCCTTGTTGATCACTCATTTTAGTTCAGCCTTAGGTTTGACTACTAAACCACTTAAGGTTTCTCATTGAAAAACTTTTAAATATTGAGAGCAAAACTTTTCTTTTTAGGACTTTAATTTGCTTTTGTTGGAACATTGTCTTTCAACGTTGGGGTAAATAATTCTTAAACTCGAGGCAGATACTATCCAAATTGAGGCAAATGATTTTCCTGTGGGTGATTTTTCAACCTAGAGATAATTATCTCGTTTTGAATTGTCTAGTCCAAGAGGGTTTTTTTACACTCTCTTAGGCTTATTTTCACATATTTGACTTGGATTCCAAAAATTATGGTTCGATTTTGTAAGTGATGCATATTGATCAATCTATTAGGTCTTTTTTTTGGATCGTAATGTAAGCTTTTTGGGTATTGGATTAAATTGAAATGGATCTCTTATAAAGGTTTTTTCTCTTAAATTTATCTTTAATACTCCTCGGATTTACAAGTCAATAACCCTTAAGAAAAACCGATAATGCACTTATCCCTAGTTGTAAGAGCTTTAATAAATCAAGTCCTATGATCTGAAAAGCATTTAAAAGAGACGGTATTGTGGGTGGGTCTATGATATAAATATGTTGTAGATCTTAGATATTGAGTTTTGATAGGTTTTGGTGGTTTTGAGCTTTAAGCATGTGCCTCCAATCCTTAGGCATGATCATCTTGTTTGAATGTTCTCCGTTTTTCTTTTCTCCTCTCTCTCTTTTTTCCCCTTTTCTGTTTTCTTTTCTAATCCCATTTTCTTTCTCTTTTTTTATTCTTCTTTTCCTTCTTCTTTTTTTTAAATGTAAATAAAAGTGATTTATGTTTATCCAACTTTCATTGGATAGCTTCCAATTCAAAGTGTATGGGTTATTTGTGGTTTTGAAATAAAGTACCTTTTTCCAGGAAATAAATTATCTATATCAATCGATTGCTCTTGAATTGATACAACTAGGGTAAGCACATTAGTTAATACTTTTTTTTCTCCTTATTAATGATCATAACCTCCAAATTGCCCATTGTGGGGTAGTTTTTGATAGGGTTTACCTTTTAAAATACTTCGTATATAGGCTCAACTGGGTTGGCAAGGGATAAGTATGTTTGAGATATTGAAATGAATGTTTAATGTCATTTTGACCCAAGTATCAAATTCAAGGCGGACCTCCTTTAAAGAATAAGTCTATTTCCTCCCTTTAATTCACTCCACTTTCGAGTGATTAAGGTTAGTGTTTAGGATTTGTTTTGTCTCTTATTATTCTAGACTTCTTTTTTTATGAGATATTTTTCTTGGTTATCAATCATCTATTTTTCAATTGCCTCAAGATAATTTGCCAAATGCCCTTTGTATTAGGTTTATATTTTAGAAATTAAACCCGACAAATGCCCTTAATTAGTGACTTATCAAGTCCTTTTGATTGCCCCCTATTTATGATATCTTTTCATTTGTAGTTCGCTTTTAGCTTAAAGTGAGTGATCATTGGTCTCAAAATTTAAAAGATCCTTCATTGTTAGCAAATTTCTCTTTTTCTTTTTTAGGGAAAAAATATTCATTTTTCTTGAATTTTTTTTTAATTTATTAGAAAGCTATATTCTAGAAATAATTAAACATTAATTACTGAAAGGATAATAGATATTTACAAAGAAGTATTTGGAAACCACATTTCACAATGACTGTTCACTACATAAAGTGGAAATATATTTACAAAGATGATTCTTTTCTTCTTTTTTTTTTAAAAAATTTCAAACCAAACCTTAATTTATAAATTTGCATTTTTTTTTCTTTTTCAAAATAATTTGTAAAGAGTAATGATGACTTTTTTTTTCTTTTTCTTAAATATTCACAAATGGAGACAGACATTTAGAGAATAATAGACTTATGTTTAAAGGAGTGGAACACCTATGACAAAGATGATTCTAGTTGAAAAGGACCTATAACTATCTAGAGGAAGAACTAATCTAATGGATGATCGGATTATGTACAATCTACGAATATTTACAAGCCTATTGTACATTTTTTAACAAATTTTATAAACAAGTTTTGTATTACATTAATATGATCTATATAATCTAAAGAGTATTTGCAAGTTTGGTATTTTTTTTTTTTTGAGAATTTACTTATTTATAAAAAAAAGGAAAAAAAAAAGATTAATGGTAATTATAATATATACATTTTTTTTTTTTATAAATATGAGTAAACAAAATCTTTTTATCTTTTTTTTTTATTCAGGATTTACAAGTTAGCATTTTATTATTTTTTTGTATTTTTTGAACTATATACAATGGCTATAGTACTAATAATAAGGTATTATTTACAAAGTATAATAAATTATTCACATCACATATTATACATGAAATTCACAAGCATGCATATTTATGGGTTGACAACTAATTAATAATGGAACAATTTTGAAAATTTTCATTTTAGTTACAAACTTGTTTTGCAAAAAAAAAAAAAAAAAAAGAAGAGATAAATGATTTTAAGGGGAGGATTTTAAAAGGATTTCAAACTGCAATTCCTTGAGGTATGCCCCATTATTATTTAATCATTAACCCGTGTTCATAAATGCAACTTGGTGGGTTCTAGAGGTTCCCCGGTTTTGTAGATCATTGATCAATACTAAACCGAAGCGGAAGGTCATTTCATGAACCAGATGGTGGAAAACCCACGACCCCCATATCTTACTAGCGACCTCCCTACTTAGGATCCTAAAGCAGCCTGGTTGTGACCGTATCTAGCACACATTTTTTATAAACCCCAACCCTTTCTCCCACCGCACCGCACCCCCCCCCCCCCTTCCCAGGCTATTTACAAAGAGAATACATGCATCACTTAGAAAAAAAAATATTAGTATAACTATTTACAAATTAAATATTATACAAATACACAAAAATTAAGCATTAAAAAGTTAATATTTAATTTAAAATTTTTTGGGTGGCTAGCCCTCTTAAAAGATAGGCGTCCCCAGTGGAGTCGCCAAGCTATCGAGCCTGGATTTTTCATTTCTAGTTTAATTCCTTTGAATTTGATTCGTATCAAACCTTAACTCATTTAATACAAACCCTCGACTAAGAATTAAAAGAAATTTAATTTGTTGAACTCATTTTGGAGTCGCCACCCAACTATAGTAGGATAAATCATAAATCAGGATCAATGGGTTGGTTAACCTTAATTTAGCCACTAGTCTGCGAAGAAAATTGATTTAGAACCAACTTTGTAAACCAAGATTTTTGGATTCGATGGTTACTCTATTAAAACCTTATGGTTACCACTTAAAATTCATAAATTAAAATTTTATCCTATTACTAATGTACATACTATGATATTTACAATTTATCATTAAAGTTTATAAATCAAAATAATATTTACAATAAATAACGAGTCAATTTAAAATTAACAAAAAAAGAAAAAGTTTTTTCATTTTTTTATGTTATCCTGGAAGTGCCTACATACCCGCTAATGGGATCAGACAATACGTAGTTCTTCTATGAAAACTTTAATGTGTTGGTCTCTTTTAAATTTTTGAACTCTTCTCTACTTAAGTTTCTTAAGTCTTCACTATATATTTTTTGAGAAAAAAAAAAGTTGGTCTCAATATTCTAAAATTCTATTATTTTATTTTATTCTATCTAAAAATACATTTTTCTAAGTGATCCAAAAAATCATAATTAATTTCTTTACTACTTTTATACATATGTACATATATCTATATATTTTCAATCATTTTATTATTATCACCTTTTATTGTTTATATCATATACATATGCATAGATACATACATATATATTTAATATTAATTCAAGGGAATAGATACTAGAAAACTTCTCTTTCCCAAACATGTCAGGCATTCTTGGAATTCGACATCCATCAAGAGCTAAATTCGAATCGAGCCATGTCTCATTATTTAATGGATCAGTATACACTTTTTTTTATTATTATAATGTTTGTTTTGCTCTGTTTGCTCATTATCAATTAATAGAAAAAAAAATGGCAAAAGAACATGAAGGACTTACGGACTTACCTAGACACAAATCAAATGCAATGTGGAGTCAAGTTCGGGTCCAATTGAAGTGAGCGGCTAGTGTCTCTAAAACTAGTGCTACTGACTGTTCTGGGTGGGTGGTGGCCTACGATGGACTTAAGACAATTGGAGGCGAGTATTGGTGTCTAAGCTATAAGCACAAATTCTAAGAATTTTTCTTCAAAATCCTAATTTCTAAACTTCTTGGATTTAAAGCTTTTTGAGTGGAATTTTTTTTTTTGGTATGAGATTTGTATGGAATTCTTTTTTTTTTTTTCTGTGTTTTTTTTTCCTCTATGATTCTTCTGCTCTTATTGTTGTTCTTTTCATTGATACGTGTTGGGTATATACGTTTAATAGGCTCAACTACTTGCTTATCTATCGCTCACCTACCTGCTCTCTGACATTGGTGTCTACCTTATCTGGTCACTGACATATGCGCTTACCTCATCTGGCTAATGAGAATGTGTGGAAAGAAAATAAGGAGAAAAAGGACAATTTGTCTCCTTGCAAAATCGAACTTAGGTCTCCTTTATGCGTATTAGTGACTTATCCATACAGGCTATAGGCCTGTGCCTTGTTCTAGTTTGCTTAAAATTTGCATTTAAGGCTTTAAAAATGGGTCCAATTAAAAAGACCAATTTACATGAGCTATTTAATTAGGTAAAAAAAAATTATAATTAAAATCAGTACTATATCAAGCCCAAAAAAACTTTCTTCTTTTTTTTCTTATATATTTATCATGATGATTTTTTTTTAATTTGTGAGCTTAATATAATATTAATTTTTATTATAAATTAAAGCCCTAAATAGGCAAAAATAGGTGTTGACAATCAGTTCAGTCATTCCCATAAATGTGAACCAGATCATATTACTTCTTCCAAAGCCTAAGTAGACATTACACCGATACTATTTGGCCCATCGCTTACCCGTGCGTACCACTAATGGAAGTTATTGCATTATGATGAGTGGCATAAGCGCCTAAACTACCATGTCCATTCAAACAGGGTGTCGCTCCTCGAACTGGATTCAACGGCAAAAGCACAAGCATTACTCATTATTTATTAATCGAGTTTAAGTTTTAATTTGTTTTAGGATGCCTATCCTAACAATCATCACGTAAATTACTGCATATCTTTAAATGATATCTACAATCCAAAAGAATCATAAGATAGACCAGAGAGTAGGTTTACAAACAAATATCTGGTTAAGAAATTAAACTATATAAGAAACTTAATCATTTATTAACTTACATCAATTTTGATATTAAACATCCATTTTACAAAACCTATTTGATTAGATGCTAATTAAGAACCCCGCTATGACTGCAAATATCACATCGCCAAAATATGAACAATTCTCCATTGTCTGTCAAAATATTTCTTTTCACTTTATTTATAGTCTTTCATTACAAAAGCATCACTACAACATTCATGTTCAAAATACTCATATATCTTACCAACAACCATTCTCACAACATATTCTCAACATAATTCTTGGTTTAGCCTAATTCATTAACTAAAGCCAGTTACTATTTACTAAGCCATATTACCTCAACTTAGCAAAATTGATTAAAATTAATCATTTAGTTCAATTACCAAGTCAAAGTGATTAAACTTGAGCAATCTAATTCATTTTAACTTATTTAGATTCATTTAGGTCAAGTTGAGCTTAAGTTAATCAACTAAGTTCATTTTACATATAATTCCTATAGTTAATCAAATTATTTATTATAAATTAACTAAATTCATGTTTAATTATATCAATTAACTAACACGTCACATTAACTATCATTCATTTATTTTATTTTATCTTTCTTTCTTTTTCTTTTCTTTTTATGAATAGTACCAGGGGACAGATCATGTCCGTGATGGAGGCCACGACCATGGTCAAGGAGAAAAATGTGATCAGAGAAGATCACGCTCCTTGTCACAGCCGTGATTAAGCCCTCGTATTCGCTGAGGAGATCACAAGCTGTGTTAAGGCTGTGATGAACAGGGGAATCCTTGTTACGTATTCCTTGTCTTTTTACACAACTTTTGACTACTTAATCCAACATACATCATAAAAAAGTCATATTATCAACCTTCCCATGCATAATCTTAACTCATAAATACTTTTAATCGCACTTCTATATCATATTACAATAAAGTAGTTAATCAAACACTTAGTCTATTCAAATAAGTGTATATATAGGTTTTGACAAATATGTTCATAGGTCTTTGATTTATCACTATCATCACATGTTTTACATAATTCTAGTCCTAACACAATATTTACATGCATAAACAAGAATTAAAACAAAAAAAATAACAACACTTATTTTTTGAGCAAAAACCTAACATCTTGATTCTTTCTACCAACATTTCTCGTAAGCTTTTGAAGTTATATCTAGCATGATCTTCGTCATTTATCTTGTTTTTTTTATCTTTAATTTCCATTATAAACTTATTTAATATGAGATTTGGGGCGTGGTTTTGAGAAATGGGAGAGAGCTAAAGAGAGAGAAAAAGAAATGATGGAAGGAAAAGGAAAGGAAGAGAGAGAAAAAGCAGCCAAATGAAAAAGGAAAGGAAAAGAAAATAATATATATATATATATAGAAAATTAGAAGATATTTTAAGACAAACGTATTAGGTTTAGAACTTTTAGATTGATATCTCTAATTTTGAAAGTATTTAAGAAATAATCCGAAGATCAATATGTTAGAAATAAAAAGTTTAAGATAGAAAATTGAATTAAGAGATTGGTTTTTATCAAATTGATATTTAACTTGAGCTCAGGCTCAAATATGATATTTTTAAGAAAGTAGGTTATTTCAAAATTTACGACGATTAAGAATATGGGATGTTGGGCTAAAGTTTAGGGATTTAAGAATCCACTAAACATTTCAACAGTATGTTTGGGGTTTTAAGAATTAAAATCTCAAATTTCAACTTATCTTTATTTGCTAAATTATTTTTATTGATTTATCTAATCATAATTTATATGTCTTAACAATGCAACCAAAAAGCAATTATACCATGCGTTTCACGAGTAGCAACTAGACAATCATGAACTGAATGAGCAGCTATGTATCAGTACCGACTCCAGCACTCTAGGTTATTGTAGCTAAAGAACCGTACATTGAGCATCCATAAACCGAGTTGCTTAACGGTTCAAACTTATCACACCGATCACAACCATGCTAAGTAGCTACTATACTAAATCAAAATTGAGTGTCCTTGGTCTTTAATTCATTGCAAAAAGCTGATGTAGCAAAGCTGGAGCGTTTACTAAATTATTCTTGGGCGTCCCAACATGCTAAGTTAAGCCCTAACAACAACACACTAAAGGTTCTGTAGTAGCTTGCGTTAAGTGCCTAAGCACGACTGAGTTATTCAGCAACTCTAAAAGTCCAGATAGAACAATGGGCCAATTTAGAAGTTAACGCCCAGATTTGATCAAGACCAATAACAATAGATTTTCGTACACTTTATTGTTCAGGTCGAGTAACATGTCATGACTCATGTCAAGCTATAGTCCCGTAAATGCCAACTGAAGAATCAAGTATTAGAGTAGTAGAATTTGATATGAGCTAAGCAACATTTACATACCAAAAGGGGCACCTGATTTTATTTTTATTTTTTATTTTTATCTTGTGATGTAAATAGTTTTGGGGCATTTATATACGAGGCCCAAGTATATGGATTAAGTGGACCCGTTATGCGAAAACCCACTCACATATTTCGTACACTGGCGCAAAGAAGAGTAGGACTCACTCCATATATCACCATTTATACAAGACACTTATGGAAGAGACCATAAAAGGAAAAACATACATACAACACAATAGCTAAGTTCCTTGAGTTTTTCTTAGCTTTTTCTTGATGATAGGAATCATGAATCGATTAGTCCTCTAACATGATCTAGAGTAAAATGAATTCAAATTTTAGTTTGATGAATTTTGTGTGGTGAACTAATCGAAGATGAGAGTGGTTTCTCTATAATTATCTAATTCATTTTGCAAGGAAGCCTCGTTTGGTTTTGCTTATGGTTAAAGTGGAAGGTAAGATGAAGATAATCATAGAGGATAACCATAAAACACACGACTTAACCCATTGGTTGTGTTGCCCAAATTGATTGAAATCGTTGAGTGATACACTGATAGCCACAACTCATATGATGCGCGTCAATAGTTGTATCAGCTTAAGAAGCAAGTGTAGAGAAGTCTAGAGAAACGCACGATAAGAGTATGAGAGCAAAGACTAGAAAAGCGTCACGCTCTATCATACAACCCACATAGAGTTGTGCTTGTGTAGAGTCACAAATTAAGAGAGGACTGAAGGATTCCATGCCTTATGCCACAGCCTGTAGCTTGGACTGTAGAGTAGTTTGACATAATTATATTTATTTTTTTATCTTTTATTACTTATTAGATCAATTATTTATTGACTATTTTACTTTTTACCATAATTGCAAGATATAAAAGGGATAACTAGGCATTGTTTAGGAACTTTTGACACTTTTGAATCTTGAATGCAACTTAGAGTTTTTCTCAACCTTCTTTTTCTTTTAATCTTTGTTGTTTCATTAATTGTGTGTCATATCAATTGATTAAAATAACTGGTTTGATTATTTTCTTAGTGCGTAATATTATTGAAAATGGATTGTTCATATCTTTCATTTTTAGTTTCTTCAATCTAAATAAATAACAATATATTTTGATGGAGCCTAGTTAATAGATTTTTTGTGACTAGATCATATATGGACTTTCATCCCATATCACTTGAGGATCTCCACATCGGGATCAAGTGGACGATAGTATTTGTTCTTGGATTTAAATTGGGAATCTCCAAGACAAGGTGATTTCATTCTTTTTTATTAATTTCATGTGACGGATATTGTTTAAAGTTGCTCCTTATGCAATTATTAAAGTTCTAAGTTGATGTTCAGATTGTTAAATTGGTGTATAGTTTTTGATTGAATTTATACTTGTATTGATGTTGTTAATATTAATTCACCGGACATATGTTTTGAGTCATTTTTTAGAGCACATGTTAGATCAAGATTGAATTTGAGAAAAAAAAATAATCAAATACGTGAACATCTAATTTGGATTAAAAATCACATAGAAATATGGGTTTTAATTCAATTAGGGTTTAGGAGATTAATATGATTGGTCGATGAATCGCTTTTCTAGAAATAGAAAAATTAATTAGTTAATTAAGGATAACTACTCAATTTGAGAATGTGCATTTTTATTTGGTACTTTATTGATTGAAAGCACTTAACTCGTTATCAATTTGAACTTGCAAGCATATTTTAGAATAGTAATTGGTTTGGGCATCAATTAATTTTCTGATCATTTGGCTCTAAATCAAATTCGACATAGGTGCTAGAAATGATACTTTATGTTGAATGGTTTAATTTTCTTTTTCTTCTTAATTCAATGACCAAACTTATCGATTTGCCTAACTACGAATATGACTAATATAGCTAAGAGCTACTCTTCATTACTTGTGAATAAGACTCGTTACTTACCAGAATTTTAATACCGCATACACACTTAGTATACTGATCCATGATTTTCACGCTTCAAAATGAGATTTAACAAAAAAGCTTATCACCTAACTCAATTCACTTGCACAAACGAGTCAGATTTAATCATATTTTTAATGTATATTTATCCATTTATAGTTAGAAATATTATTTTCAAAAGAACAAGAGCAAAGAAGAAGAAAATAAATCTTTACATCAAGATTAAGGGTTTTTTCAATAAGAAAAATAATAGTTTTTTTTTTATAAGATGGATTTTTCAATAAAAATTTTAAATAAGAATAAAAATCTTTCTTTCATAAAATCAAAACTAGAATTTTTCAAAAATATTTTATTCTTAATAAAATCCAATTTAGAGCTTGTAAAGAGCAAAATTTTATGCGTGAAGATATTGGGCTTTAAATAATTATTTATCTGGGCTTTACTCCTCAGGTTTAAGTAAAGGTAAGTGATGGTTGGGTAGGTTATAAAACCGTACCATATAGTATCCTCCCTTGTTAAAGTAGAAGGTACTAAATTTTATTTTCAAACCTACCTTTTAATACATTATATCCACCATGTACTATAACTTATTAAATCTAAAGCTATGCAAGTGGCTTAAATGGTTTCCAACTCACTTAAACTCACAGGTTAAACAAGCCAACACATTGCAGCCTATTTAGTAAATGAGCCAAAATTTGTTAATACTAACCTAACTTATGTGGGTTGGTGAGTTAAATGGGCTACCTAGTAGCTAAGCTCATTTAACCAATTTGTATATTTATATGAGTTAAACAAATCAAATCAACCCATTTATACTTTCTAGTGGGTTATAGGGCTAACACATAAGCCTACTAATAATAAACTAGTTTTTACACATAAAGCTATATAAAATCAAGGGAAAAAAATGGGGATCTCAATTATGCTAATCTTTTTTTCCCCCCCCTATCGTACAAAGTTATGCAAAATCAAGGTAAAAAAAATGTAACACCTTAAGTATTTTCAAATAAATGAACCATATGTTTTAATAACTTAATACTTTATAATTGCTTATCAATAATGGAATATGCTATCGTACTTTCATCCTGTTAAAGGTAAACTTCATGTATATTACCAACCAAAAAGCCTTAAGCCTTGGTATTTGTAATACATGAAAACAAATGACAATTTCAGAAGTACAACTTAAATATCAAAGTTATCAAACAATCTATATAAGATCATGATGAACAGAATACTCCCAAAAAAAAGTTATTCATAAAACATATAATACGAGACCATATCTCTAACCTAAACACATTTAAATACTATTCAAATTTACAATTTTCACATAACAGCACTATTTGAGCACCCATATATCTGGAAAAAAAAAAAAAACAACAACGAGCATATCCATTCACTAATTATTAGTGACCACATTAGAATCCACCTTTGACAATGATACCATACGCAGTGCTGCATGTCAACCTACAATTCACTAAACAATGAGTATAATTAGATAGAACATAGAGAAACTACCTTCTCAAGCAAAGTACTATAACTAGTTATGGAAGCTTAGTATCGGCGAATAGCGTCACTTGACAATGTCATGGATTTTCCAAAATAACTCTTTACTTATGCTTTTCTCCAGTCGTACAAGCAGTATTGGGTGAGAAATCAAGGTTGTATTTTGTTCCCAATGAATACTCAAGCTAAATACTAGATTGTAGCGTTTCAAATCTAATATAAGCAAGTTGATTTTAAGATTTCAAGTTTGAAACTAATAAAATTATTCCTAGAATAATCACTACAAAATACCATTAATTTAATGACTAAAAAGCACACTAAATCGAAAAATTATTTTGAAAAACTCCTTTAAAGCACAAGTGTGAGATTATGTAATGGTATAGTTCATTGCCTTGTAGTCATAATTACATCTACTTATATAGATTTTAATTAAACTCACAAGAATTTGCTTTTCTCTCAAGTTGCAAAATTTTGATTATAGCATAGACATCCTTTTTCAGTAATCCATCTATATTTACTAGGTAAAAAACATAGTTTTCTCACAAATCATATTACTCTAATTGAATATGTGGTTCAAGCATGTGTCAACGTCTCAAACCATAATTTCAATTGCATTGAGAGTAGAGGTTCTAAGATTTTAATCAAAATTGCATGTGTTCATGTTGAATTTGAAATCTTATTTTATATTTTAATGAGATTTTTGAATTTCTCTTAAGTATCTCGAACCTTGATTCGTAAGAGATTCATAAACAAATTTATACTATAAATATTGAAATAGAGATAACTTAACTACTTCGGAAATCCATTAACCTAATGCACAATCCCACTAAGACAATTTAGCTCATATTGAAAAACGTAATTTCATTTATGGTGTTAATAATTTGAGCACACTCCATTGTAGTAGATAAAAGAAAGATTGCACCTAAAAGTATAAAGAATTTCTTCCTCACAAATCTAGGTCCAACACTCAGTCATGAGAAGTGTCAAGGATGAGGTAGATGGAAATGGTAAGTGTATGGATATATGGATGATGAGGTGGATGAATGAAATATTCAGAATTAAGGTAGATAGAGTGTGATATAAAATGAAGAAAAATGGAATGGTTGATCCCTTGATGACGATGGATGATTTTGCATTTAATGAGTGAGTGTGGTTATGTGAGGAGTTATAAATCATGAGAAGTGGTAGCATATGGTCGAGGGTGTGTGATAATGGAGTGGACCCTCAATGAAATATACAACAAGCCTCCTAGACAAAATAAAGATGGGCTTTATAAAAGAAAGTAATGGTAAAAATGAGTTGTTAAAGTTGTCTTAGCTATTCAAGGTGCCTTGTTCAACTTTGTTAAATGCTTGATAGAAGGAATGCGGTCACTCTTTAATTTAACCTTGACATGCTCGGACATTTGACAATAACTCCACAATTGGCATATGCGGTGGGCTCGACATCACTCTATTGCTAGTTCAGGTCAAGCATAACTTAGTGTTCAACTCGTGTTGAAGCTCAGTGGAGTCCTAGGGATGACACTCCAAGTAGGCCGTGGGCGCTCAACTGCACTCGGTGGCGGACGCTCTGGCATGGTTGGTGTTACAGCTTAGATCTGCAACTTGAAAATTGGGTTTACAACATAAGCCTAACTAAAGTTGTCGTTGGATCTTCAATTGGAATGTTGTCGTCAATGGAGTTTTTGGTCAACATTTAGCTTGGTTGGGTCATTTGGAAACGTTCCGCACAAACAAAACAATTAAATCAATCAATAATTTATCAATTTGCTACTGTGGAAGTTTTAAATTATCGCTAATTGTAGAAATAAGCTTGGTAGTCCTATTGAGAAGCTCAGTAGTTCAAAAAAGCTCTAGCTTGGTGAAATACTGCAAACTTAGTTCCAATTTACAAATTACACATGTTGAAGTTTGTGGGGCTCTCGATGTATGCATTTTGGAACTCCATTTGCAATGCTTAGGTGCTTTGGCCTGGTCGGTGAACACTCCATATTAGGCCTTGTGTGCTTGGTTGCAGTAGAGAAAAGCTAGCAACGACGGACTGTTGTTTTATTTTTTTGGCCGATAACGACGGACTGTTGTTAAGGCGCTCAATTCTTCGACAGCGATTGGTCTAAGCTTAGGCCACTGCTGCCCCTTAGACAGACATGTGGGTGCTATTGAGCTTGACCTTGGGCGTTCAAAATCTGTACCCAATGAGTGATCAATGTGTGTCAGTTTGATCTGTAAAGAATAGTGACCTAGACTAGCCTTCAATTCGCTCAGTTATTGCAGTTGCTTGGTGTAGTCGCTACTTGAGTAGTCCTGTGAGCGCTCTTGCATTACACCAAAGACGATCCTTCAAGCTAACTTAGTACTCTTAAATGATCACACGCGCACGGTAAGAAGATGTACGGACGCTTGCTTGCTTAGTTCAACCGTATACAACTTTTTGTCCATATCAGTTGGGTCGGCAACTTGCCCTTCAAGCTTGGTCTTGCAGCACTATAAACTCAACTTGAACTTGCTGCACGACATTGGCTTGTGTCTGGTCATAATCGATTTTTGGTCAAATTTGTTTGGTTAGTTACGTTTTGAAGGTGATGTCTACTCAATATTTGATCTTCAACGGAAGAGTAGGTGGTTAGTGGTCTCCTTGGTTGCTGCTACTTAACGTAAAAATAATATTTGATCAATTGTTATGCGATCCACTTTCAGCTACTGTTCGATGCTCGACCAAGTTACAACAACTTGTTCTTTGACTCCCTATCTACAGTTCGGGTCAAGTTCAGTTGGTAAACATGGATCTTGTTTAGTTGAATTGCAAATGCTTCAAGGAGACCAGTATTGTTCTATTTTTGCTCGATTGGATTGTTTTACAGTGGCCACTTGGAGTTCGGTCTTTCATCTATCTTTAGAACTGCTCTGTTGTCTTCAAGTCTGCAATAGCTTGGTATTAAAACTTCAATAAGAAACAACTTGGCATGTATCTCTAGTTTTCTTAGATCAAAGAAACGACTTAATCACAATTTCATGCTATAGAGTGTGGTTAATTCTCCTAAGTTCAAGTAGATTTTTTGAGTTTGGATTTATGTAAAATTTGATCGTTTGAAGTATCAATTAATATTCAGCTCTACGTAAGGTTTGGACAATTGGACTTGGCTACTGTTACAACCAATTCATTTTATTAAATGAATATGGCCGTAATAAAATTATTGCCAGTTAATGGAATATGGTTAAAATAGGATTTTTATTTGGTAATTTTCTTATTTAAATTGAGTTTTTTTTGGAAAAAGGACGATTCTAATATTGAATTGTTATACATAAATTTGAGTAAAAAATGATAATTCAATATTTTCTGTAATAGAGAATCCTTATGGGATCACTAAGACTATAATAGAATTACAATTACAATGAATTAAGTGAGTAGTTATTATTTCTACTCATATTCATGAAAATTGTCAAAATAGCAGCTACACGCTACTTTCCATCGCTTAGTTCTAATACAAACAAAATTCACCATTTTAAATTCATTTATCCAACTAATTTTAAAAAGATCACCACCAAGTGCCTCCAAGAATTTGTTTGGATGGTCTATTTTTCATCTGTCTCTATACCTCTATCGAAACGATATGTGTAAATATGTCTGATTTGCACCTACGTTTTATCTATATTTAATCTATTTGATTTTTTAATAAAAACCGTCAACTATTTTTTATCCATGTCTATTTCTTGATAAACAATTTGTTATAAAAAAGTTTGAAAAAAGTGTGTATTTGTATTCCACCAACAAACAAACAAACCCCAAATCTAATACAATACAACTACTATTATCCAAACTCATCAATATTGAACTAAAGAACACTTTGACAGCTAAATTAACTCTTTAGTGTACAAACTGTACTTCCATACTAATCGACATTAAATATGCTCATTTGCTCAAGGTAAAGAAAAAGAAACCATTAGTTCTAATCGCTAATAGCATATTAGAAATGGAAAGTCATCTATCCTAGTCACATTGAAATATCACTCACTCAAATTTGCACTTAAAACATCAAATGATTAATTTACCTTGCATTCTCAACCCTTTTCTCATATTTTTAATAGAAATGATTCTAAAATATGCAATTTATCATTATAACAAAAATTTCTTGAGAGAAATGCCAATTTATGCATGAAAGTCTGGTATACTCATGAGTTTGACATTTTATCAACATGCACATACTAAAGCTTCGACACTTTCAAGATGAAGAAAACTCCTATACTTAGTAAGAGTATGGGCAATAACACTGAATGCTGACTCAAATTCTACTGCAGTATTTAAAGCACTAAGCACATCAAAAGCTGTAATGCACAAACCTAGATACCTTTGATGTTAGGTTTTATAATATTCCAAAACATCTAGCCTTGAATGGATTCATCCATATAGAGATCTAAGGAATATTTATTGGTAGTGTACACTTCGACTTAACAAATACTCCTTCATCATTAGAAAAAAAAAATTGTGAATATTGATTGTTTAAAAAGAAACATTATAAAAAAATATTAGAGTGATTGTTGAACTACCATCAAAAGTAGCAAGATCAATACTTAAACCCTTTTTAAGGCCTTGACTAGACTACTCTATCTTTACCTTCACTATCAAGTCTTTATTTAACTTAAGAAGATGTAATTGGGTGTGACTGAAGCTCGTTTTACCTGTCCTACTCTTATCATATTCTAAAAAAAAATTTGTATAATTTGCTCTTTATTTTAGCTAGCTTCTCCTCACAAGTAAGTGGACTAATCTTATTAGTGCAAACCTTCAATAAGGTGAACTTCATTCAAGGATCGATGACAACTCCAAGTATAGGAGTAATGATATATTGATGGTATATTCCTTGCCAATTTTAGTTTAAATTTACAAAAGCTCTTTGTTAAATTTAATTCGAAGGAAAATAGGCAGCAAACCTATCGAATCGTAATATAGTGTTTAGATCGAGGTCGTCCACAAGGAATGAATAAGTACTGGTAATCACTCTAAATTCCACTATTTAGCAAATCAAGAGAGAGATTGATTGATTAACACTATCAACTAAGGAAATTACTAATCTAATGAATTAATAACAAGATCACTCCAAACAACAAGTAAGATTTAGAAAATCAATGACTAAAACGACCTAACTATTATCCTTAATCTAATTTTATCATGTGAATCATGGAACACTAAAGATTGTCCAAATTGAGTTCTTACACCGTTGAGTTCCTGAAGCAAACTGATAATCCTCTTGAATCTATCAATTTATCTAATCTTAGATTGATTAATTAGAATCTCTCCTTAATCAATAACAACCTAAATTTGCATGAAGCACTTGAACTCAAAGAAAACAGAGAAATACGGAAGATCCTTGTAACTTATCTCTAGATTTACAATCAAATCCCATCAAATTGCATAGATCTATTCATAAAAGCAATTTCTCAATTAACTTAAATGAAAATCAAACATAAATTTTGCATTCCGGATATACAAATCTAATAAACAATTAAGAACATGCAATTTGAATATAAGAACATCAATTGGATTTTATTAAGATCAAATCCTCAACACATGATGAAAATTAAAATCCAAACAAGATCTAGATCTAGATCTAAGATTATTGTTCCATAAAAGTAACAGGGAACAACTGAAATTCAAAAGAAAAAGTTGGATTCATGAGTACAACCCTGAAAATTGAAGCTCAATTGTAATGAAAATGGATCTACAATCCGGATTTAATCTTCACTTGTATTCTTTGTGACTTGTCTTGAACCAAAATCTCCCAAAACCCACAGAGAAATGTGTATAAAATGAAGTATGAAAGAATACGTAACTAACTCCTCTCTCAAAGGAATATATACATATATATGGAATTAAAAATCTCCAAAACAGAAGGAGCGCATGTTCAAACAGGATGCCATACAAGGTGTATGGCAACTTGCTTCACTTACTGAGTATGGCCTGGAAATGATATGGGTGGTGATGCAAAGTCTATGCGAACTCGTTTGACTTTCTAAAAAGAAACAAGTGAAGCAGAAGGTGATATATGCAACGATACAAGGTGTTTGGTATTCTATTTAACTTTCTGACTTGTTTAAATGACTCATACATCCTTTCAAACATGCTGAATGGGAGGCTGTTTCATTTTTGTTTATTCCTGGAACCATACACCTTCCCAAGCATGCTGTTTCATTCCAGAATTCACTAAACTTGATTTTTTCTCTTGTCGAATTCATTTGATTTCTTTACAATGAGTTTCATATTTCCTGAAATCGACAAATTAATCAATTAAGAACCGAACATTGATGATTTTTACTAAAAATATCACTTGAAAGAGCCCAAATCATCATAGAATTAAGGATGCTAACGCATTTATATATATTCCTCCAAACTTATCATATTTTTATTTTACCTCAGTAAACATGTCTTTGTGATAAAATTCTCACGTTATTGTATTTTCATTCAATAGACACTAAATTATTAACACTTGTAAGAAGTACTGGTTTGAATCTAACATCAAATCAGTGATGGTGTAAATAGAAATAAAAAAGTTGCATAACTTCTATACTCTTTCTGACTCCTCCACTAATGGATAGTACTTATGCTGGTACTTAATTATGGGCTACGGGCTTCTTAAGTTTAGTTTGACCTATTGCTCATCATGACCAACCCATTAAGCCTAGGCTTGATGTATACCCACTCATTTTGAACCTTAAAGGAATCCTGACTCCAGTAGCTTAAGATGCTGACTTATCAAATCATGTATCGGGTGTACTTCAAACTAGGATCACTCAGCATACTCCTCCCACTTGCAATTGGTTCCATTAAGAAGCAAGTAGACACACATTAGCTAAGTCACTACAAAAGAAGGAAAGCTAAGGTCTTAGTTTAGTGGCTATAGGAGGAGATTGGTGTCAATGGTGCCTTGGTTAAAATTTTAGATGACTCAGGAATTGGTGATAGATAGAGGTGTAAACAAACCAAGCTAGCTCATAAATTACTTAAACCTGACTTGATTTTTACTTGAGTTCGATTTGAAAAGAATGGAGTCAAGCTTAGGTAGGCTGTGTAAACAGGTTCTGCGGACCAACCTGCCCCACCCCGCTTTAATTCGCAGGTTATGCGAACTAGCTTTGGCTTGCATTGTTATAATGGCTAAAATTTTTAACTCACCCGGCCTATGCCACTGGTGGGTTATGTGGGTTAACACGTAAATCCGCTAATATATTTTTTATTAAAAAAATTTATAAGAATTCAAATTTAAATTTTTAATAATTTAAATATAGAACATATTTCTTTTTATCTTATCAATTACCTACATACTATGATACTAATCTTAAATGATAATCATGTATGGAAAAATTATAAATTTCTATTTTGAATTTTTTTATTTGAACATTTATTTTAACTCATAGAAATTAGAATTCATTCTAGTTTTTTTTCTTTGGCATGGTAAGGAAAAATACATTATCAAATTATTAATTGATATTGTGTTGTTTATTTTAAATAGAAGCACCTAAATATCTAATAAATATAAAAAAAGTATTCGTAAAAGGATTAAGGATATAATAAACATAAACATTGAAAGTTTAAAAATATAATACCCATAAAAATTACATGATCAACATTCAACAAATAAATAATAGAAAAGTGAAGTGAAGTAGAAATAAAGAGGATAATGTACTAATTTTTTTGTTAATATTTATATTTCTTTATTTTTTAATATTTTTTAAGTGTGGGTTCGCGGGCTAACTCGACCCATAGAGTTTTGGCCCACTTCAACCCGCATGTTATGTGGGGCAGACCATTTTGGCCTACATATTAAACAAGCTAAAATTTTTAGCTCAACCCGCTTTTTTTTGCGGGTTATGCGAGCTAGCCCCCATAACCCACCCTACATGCACATCTCCAAGCTTGAGCTTGAGCCACTTGAATAATTTATTAATTCAAGTTCGAGCCTCAAAACATTAACTCGATAAGTTCATGAGTCTAATTAAGCCTGGTTTGTATATTAGTGTTAATCAAGTTTAAGTCAAGTTTGAATATTTATATCATTTCAATTAAAATGAAAAAAATATTTCATAATAAATTGAGTTTAAAAGAGTTTAATTGAGTCTAACTTGAGTTTATGTAGTGTCGTTTCGAGTTAAGTTCAAGTTGGAGTCAAGTTTAACCTCAAAATTTTGGTTGATCTTCATACTATACGATCTTAACTTAACTTAGCTTAGTTGCAAATCTAGCAGTAGGTGATGGCTCTTATCCCAAGGCTAAGGGGGTTATACCCTAAACTTCATGTTGGTTTATAGGGAGAATGAGTGACACATTACATTTGTATACACTTGTTCATGTATAGTATATGATTGATAAAAACTTGCTTGTGTGCTCTTATATGGTTATGTGTGTAGTTTTGAGAGTTTCCTTCACTAAAGTGTGGTTTTGCCCACACCTTATCTATATTTCAAATTGCCAATATTACAACAACATTAAGAAGTCACCCTCCAAAATTTTAGTAACCACTATAATTTCCTCCCACATAGATTGTGGGATCACACACATTTGGGGTATCAAAGGTCATACCGTCAATAAAGCTGACTATTAACATTCAACCCATAGCAAGCTTATAGAGACATCCTTGCAATGAGGAAGCCTAATCTCATTTTTAATGGTCAATATGATATGGCTACTGTCACATCATTATGATCGAGATTTTACAAATATTCAAGTATTCCTCATCATCTTAGACTTCAACAGCTCTATAATTAAAAGAAAAAATTGTAAGGTCATGAAATTTATATTTTTAAAAGATCAAACAAAACTTAAAGGAAGAATGATTCAACACTCAACACAAAAATAGTAAAGTTGATGCTTAGTAATTTTCCCACCCTCTATAGGTGTGTTTAGGTTACTAAATTTGCTTATTTCTCTCCATGCTAACTCTCTGCATCTCTTCTTCAAGTGTTATTCATGCATGGCTCCTCTAAAGTCATGATAAGTGCAGGATTCATAATGTTCCATGTGATAACGTTGGTTATAACCTTACTTCTTTAAAATCCTTGATTAATTAAATCCAATTGTGGTGTTTACCTTAGTAAACTCTTATTTATCGTTTAACATCTTGGAATCAAATAAGGGGTTTTCAAAATGGAATATCTCTAACTAAAATCAT